>ML685808.1:14046929-14107101 GCA_007922175.1 Pelusios castaneus
TCCTGTGCTCTTTTCCACCTCTGACATCTATGGTTTGATGATACAGATTTGCCATTTCAGGGCCAAATCCCAGTTCATGGGATGCCTAGCTTCACTGTGGAGCTTGCACTCCTAGGCTGAGTCCATTAGGGAGGAAGCAGTGCTCTCTCTCTAATATACCCTATGCGTGTGCAAACCTGATTTATATCTCCTCCAACAAGCTGCTCACTGCTATCATGAGCCAACAGGACCCATAGGGTGTTACAAGACATATTACATGCAGTCAAGAGCTTTAATCCCCCTGGGGGAGTGATTACAAACAACTACACACATCCCAGAGTTGCTTAATCACTGTTAAGAAATTTCTTTATAATCTGACTAAATTACTTTAATTACTCGCAACTACCAATTAGTGTTTGAATGCTTCCACTGAGAAGTTTGCAGGCATTAATCTGCTCCCTTGGAATGTTAAATCACCGATCGCAATACAGCTTTGGTCTTCACAGCACACCACAGTCTGCTGGGGCCAGAGCAGAGCCAGGCTGAACACTTTACCCACCGTTCCTCGCGTCAGCCTTCTTCCCTCCTTTTCTTTTTATCTATTAGTTTAGAAGACGTTTTAATCCCTACCCTAAATGAAGTTTGTTGGCTGGAGGAAATGGCCAGATTGTCATTTCACGGGATGGAACAGCCTCTCTTTGTCACCACCACGGGTGCAAGGATCAGGACGGCAGGCTCCCACATGCACTAGCCCTGATGTGCAGAGCCCAGCCCCTAGAAGAGGCTCCCTTGTCCAGTTCATTCTTGTTTCCTCTGGTGAATTGACCAAGGAAAGGCAGCCTTGTTCAGCAGACTGGGTGCTGGGCTGGGAGTCGGGAGTGGTGGGTTCTGTACCTCTCTCTGTCATGGATCTCTTGTGTGACCTTGAACTCGTCACTTCCTGCCTCTGTTTCTCCTCCTAACCTCTGTCTGCCCATTCTGTTTAGATAGTGAGCTGTTTGGAACAATGACTCATACAAAGCACATAACAATAGGAGTCCTGCGATGGAGCCTCTAGTGCCACATTAGAACAAGTTATAGAGAGACTTTTTAGTGCCTATTTGAAGGTGTTTGTCTGTGTGGTGGAGGCCTGTGCACTCGGACTCTTTGACTTCTTTCACTCAGACCACTGACCACTCACCAGTAAGTGATGATTTCTGGTCACTACCAGAGAGGTTCCTGAGCCTAACCTTTAGATGTGAGCCCCAAAGAGCTGCAGAGAAGCTGGGATCCATTTCTAATTTCACAGCAAGTGCTGGAGCTGCCAGATTTTGGAAAAGTTAGTAATGGAATCTGGCCCATCTCTAGTCACTGTTGGTAGGGGCTGGATTCAAACCATCTTTTCTTTCTTTGATATTTGTGCCTGAGGTGAGTGCCCTCACCTAATTTTTACTTGTTCCTTCATCATTGGGTGTTGGCTTGTGTGAAGAATTTGGACAAGAGAGCAAAATGCCTTTGATTGCTCTCCTCATCCTAGGAAAAGGATCCAGCTGCTCCTGCACTACACTGAAAACTACAGCAGTGAGAATCTAAGCACACTTACCTGTATATATATTGGATCAGTAGGAGACCTTTCCTTCTGTGCACCTAGGGCTGCATGGTAAACCGTACATTTCATAGCTTAAGTTACACCCCTTGCGTTACCTTGCCTTTCTTCTGTACTGAATGATGAAGAATCAGGAGGGCATGAATACTTGCAAATCAGCAGAGGGAGTTAGAGAGAAAGAGAGATTGCAGAAACTCCCAGGAGTTAAACAGGACTTTGAACTAAAAAAATCCTGCAATGTGGGAAGGCAGAGAAGGAGAAACAAGACAACACAGAGAATCAACAGTCAGCAGTGTTCTCTTAGGAGACCTGAGGGACAGATTCTGATCTCACTGACACCAGTTTCTACTTTCTTTAGCAGAGTTAATCCTAATTCTCCACTGGGGTAACTGAGACCAGCATTCCATCATAGTTTAAGATCTGTAGGTTGATAAATGTGTAGATTTCCTTTGAGGGGACAGTAATTTATGCTCTTTGATTTAAGATGTGTAGATGATGCTCTCAGTGTGGCAAGGGTTTACATTTTTGCATAAAAATTATGGTGATGTCAATGATGATAATTGCAGATTTTGACAATTATTAATATTTTAAAGAAAAACATTACTACCCTGTCTCATCAGTTACAGTAGAATACTCTATTGCATATCTTTTCTAAAGACACAAATGGCACAGTATGAGACAGGAGAGTTTGGAAGGTGGGGCATGACACCAGGAGAGACAACTCCTGGGTTCTCACCTGGTTCTTCCATGCTGACTTGTGTTGATGCCCACTCCTCTTGGGTTCACAGAAGAGAGGAAATGATGAGTGGCAAATTGGGAACCGGGTCCAGGACATTAAAAGCAGGGAATTTTATAGCACAGTTGTAGCACATAAGCAACCTGTCAGTACAGTGACTGAAATGACAGTACATGCAACATGAAACTGCTGATGGAAGTGTCTGTTTCTACATACTATTTGCTGGTAAGCACTGCTAATAAAGGTGTTTGCTTTTAATTTATTTTATAAATCTTGAATAGATTTCTGTGGCTAGACCTACTCTTATTCTGGCAAGCAATGTCTTGATCCAGTTCTGTCAATACACTTTGAACCTGACCTGTGCCTCTGCTGCTGTTAATTCTGGGGCCACCACATCGCTCCGTTGATGAAACTCCATCCTAACCTACAGCATCTCTGCTAATTTGGGCCTGGAACTTTCAGGAGTCAGTGGTACCTAATTCCATGTTGATTTGTTGTTGTGCTCAAGTGGGGGACTAGTCTGAGATCCAACTCATTTCACTAGTCATCTCAATTAAGTTTTTACACTGAATCATAGAATCATAGGGCTGGAAGGGACCTCATGAGGTCATCCAGTCTAACCCCTTGCTAAAAGCAGGACCACTCCCACTAAATTATCCCAGCCAGGGTTTTGTCTAACCGGACCTTAAATATCTCCAAACACAGAGATTCCATCACCTCCCTATGAAACCTCCAATGCTTCACCACCTTCCTAGAGAGAAAGTTTTTCTTAATATCCAACCTCAATCTCCCCAGTTGTAATGAAGGTTGCTATCAAATCCCCCCTCAGTCTTCTCTTCTGCAGACTCTCCAGAAGTGCTAGGCAAGTAGATTACCACAGGGGACAACCACCCTGCATTTCCATTAAAGACTGTTGCTTAACGAATACATATTTTAAAGAGAGTGCACTAATATGAGGTATTCAGTACAGAAGCCACTGGTACATAACAGTAAAATAGATTCATAAATAAGGTGCAGTTTTGCCTTTTTTAGCTTCTCCCCCTCCCACCTCAGGGGCAGGGCTCTGGATCCAGCAGTTTCTCTTTCTTTAGCAGCTCATAGTCTAACAGAGTTGTGGGAAAGCCAAGCATTTTCTAATCTGATGAAGAAGCAGAGGCCGCAGATCCTTTATGTACATGTGCTTACAGGAGAAGCCAGGGATGCTGGAGGTCTAGGCATGAGAGCAGGGCATATAGCATTTGTTAGGAGCAGAAGCTATTATCGGATACTAATTTCCATGTCTGATCATGTTTACACCCCCCACAAAGCAAAATCTGCCAAAAGGTGAGTGAGAACTGAAAAAGGATGGCTAGAATATGACTCACCCTCACAGGAGCACAGCCATCACTGGGATTGCTGAGCAGGGTAAAGGAGCCCTCCCCCTAAAGAGAGAGAGGCGCTCATGCTGGAATGTGGCATTGCTCTGCCATTCAGATATGCTTTACCCAACACTGCCATCTTCCCTTTAATGTCTGGACCAAGCTCCTCTCCAGCTCAGGTTGTTTAGCAGAGTCCTGTCAGGCAGTGGTTAAAGTATAATTTGATGGGCCCTGGAACCCTGCTAATCTCTGGGCCCCCTTCCCGTATTGTCTGGGCCCCCTTCATGCAAGTGTGGGCCCCAGCCCAGGTAGGCATTTGCAACCACTTCTCAGTACCACATGCATCGGTTATCGCTCCATAAAAATATTTATAATTTTATATGGTGTTTATTTCTATAGCAATTATTGTCACAAACTAGCAAACACTGCATCACACAATAAGTATTGTGATTAACAATGGTGGGGCGTAAGACCTGCCAGCAGCCAGAGCAGGGCGGAACATTCATTCCACCGGATGTTTATATTTTAGGGGCCCCGGAACTCTGGACCCTCAAATTTGGGGGCCCCAGAACTGCATTCTGGTGCGTTCCCCCTTACTTTAACCCCTGCTGTCAGGGAAGTTGGGGAGCACTTCCAAACCTTTCACAGAAGACTGGAAAGCATGGCCCATGAAAACACATGGGAAGCCCATTCTCGGCTAGTAAAACCAGACAGCTAGGTGAGACAGCAGATGACCAGCCTGTTTGAGTACTCTGAAACAAAGAATGGCAAAGAATCTCTTTCCACACACCCTGCCTGATCCTCTGCCCACTGAAGTCAATGAATGGCATAGGGCCAAGTCATTAGTCCCGTTCCTGCAGCTGCCATCAGAGGATCAGGATCGTGTCATCCAGTCCTGCCAGCAGAACAGCATGGGCATCACCGTTACCAACAATTGTCAGTGATTCCTATCCCTTTGAAATGTGGGTTCTGGCTTCTTTCCCTATCCATGTCAGCCAGAGGCAAGTTGATTCCTTTCCCCCATTATCCCACTTTTGTTTTAACAGAGGCATTCTGGTGAACCAGTGTGTTAATCAAAGCAATGAGTAAACAGCACTGGCTAGACAAGAGGAACTGTAGGTTCCATGTGAATTTGATCCACCCAACTCCGCCAGCCTACCTCATTCCTGACCTGTAGCACTCCCTGCTTTTCCAGTCCTGGGCTTCTACCCCCAGCACTGCCGACAGACATCACCCTTCACGCACTACTTCTGCTGTTGCTGTGGTCCTAATGGTCTATCGAGCAGAGGTTGCCAAATTGGGGGTTTCTTCAGTGTAAAGAAACGGAGATTCCGAACTGAACCCACATCATTCATTTTCACTCATGATCAAAATATCATGTGGCTTCAACCCTTCAGTGCTAGAGAACTAATGGATTGCTTAGAACTATTTACTGCTACATCAAAGGGGACTTTTGCATGACTCATAATAAATTTATCCTCCTTCCCATCACAGGCCCAGAGCATCATAGCGCATAGGAGTGCCTTTTGCTTTTGGTGCAGATGCCAGACCTCTCAGTTTCCCTTTATGATTCTCAAATCCACCCCACTCATGAACAGATTTCTGTGTTTCCTGTATCCCCCAGGGTAGATATCAATTTGATATTAGCTCATGAAGCAATGTGAATATGAGCACGCAGGCACACACAAATATGCACAGTCTCAATCTCTTTCTCTCTCTCTCTCTCACTTGTGTGAGTGCGCAGACACACAGAGCACAGCATTTATCCCTGGTAAATTTCTGGTGCTAACAGCGGTGTTAAACTGTGAATCTGGCTCATAGAAATCAAATATACATCTGTCCACATACCGAGATAGCAATACGTGTGTACACAAATATATAATCTTTTCCTGACTTTTATGCATTGAACTACGGTTGGAAGCATTTCCTTTTAACATGAAGAAAAAAAAGTTGCCTAACAGTCATTGGAAAACATAGGAGCAGTTAAAAAGAAGGAGCTTTGCTGACTTTATCCACAAGTCACATACCAGCCTAGTGGAACTATGTTCGGGATGAATTCTGGAGCCTTCTGTAATTTGCCAGACTCTCTTGGGTAGACCTACCCCTCTATTCCACGCAGGCCTCTGTTGAATCATTACTACATTGCTTACAACATTTCTTACACTGTAATATTCTCCCAACACATCCAGCATGCTAGCTGGCACAGTTAATTCCTGGACGTCTCTTCTCTGCTAATAAAAGAGGATTTGTTATTGACATGTCTGGTAGCTGAGGACAAGAGCTGTCTTTCAGGGTGGGACATTGGCTCTAGGAGGTGAAAAAAGAAAGGAAGAAATCATACTCTTTAAATACAGATTGGTGGCTTTGACTAATGTTGATCTTCTGAAGATTTTGGACAAGCCCCTGGAGAACCGACAATATGGAAGGATCACAAGAAATGGATTAGATGTGACCTAACAGGGATTTTCCTTTGCTAATTTCTATTATTCTTCATAACTTGGGAACACATCAGCAGACAGGTGTATAAGTGGCTCAAGAACACCATTTGTCCCTCCTTGCCAGGAATCAGGACCTGAACTCAGCTTCTATATTCTGTTACAAGGATCTGGAATGGTTAACCAACGCCCCTGCCCTAAACTGTCCAGTAGGCAAGATAGGGTAGCCAGTTAATATCCTTGGAAGGGGGGAGGGTAGAGGAATATCTCCATTGATCAAATCCTCAGTTGTAGAGACAGTAGAAGAAAATCACATTTTAATTCTGTATCTGATTTTTCGTATCAAGGAGGCAAGAATACCCCTGGTGTTCATTATCATAATGGAACCCTTCACAGGGGAGAAGTTCATGAAATTCCAACCCCGTGTACTGAGTTTCCTAGGGCACTGTTAGAAAGGTAAGCCTCCCTCAGAACCTTGAAGACTCCTGGGCCTGAACTGGCCTGAGAAGATATTGCTGCGCACATTGGAGTTGATTGAAAAAATGGAGCTCCTGAAACATGCCACCAGGGACGGGAAAAGTGCACTTGTGGAATCTCAACTGCTCCCCCTTTATTGAAAAAGCAAGTTATCTGGTTGCTGCTGCTGCTGTTACTTTCTGGTCATTATCTATGTGTCCGAGGTTGTACAATCTAGAGCAGAAAATCACCCCTGCCCAAGCCCCTTGCATTCTACACTGGACACAGTGCAGTGCAGACTCCTAACCCCCTACGTCCAGTCTCAAACTGGCTCAGAAGTCTTTTTAAATTTCCTTATCTTCTGTCTCTTTATCATTAAACAGAGTCTCCTGGGAGTGGGATCTCTCTGGATACCTTTACTTTACCCATAATAACCTCTGTTCATAATCCTCTGAACAACAAAGGAGATTTACATGATTATGAGTGTGTGCGCATGAGGCATGTCAAGCTGTCTGGAGTGGGACAGGATGGAACACGAATGTGAACTTCTCAAGTAGCCTTAACATGAGCCACAGACAATCACTTTGGGTACTCCTATTTATCTTGCTACCCAGGTCAACTTGCCTTTATGCTAGATGGACCAAAAATCACAACAATATTCAGGTTCCAAAGGAGTAGTCATGTCATTCTAGTTTAACAAAACAAACAAGGAGTCTTGTGGCACTTTTAAAGACTAACAAATGTATTTATTGCATGAGCTTTCATGGGAGAAAATCCCACTTTTTCAGATGCTTGAAAATGGAAAACTTATAAAATGGAAAACCATTCTGTAAGTCATAGGATCAGGTCTTCCAGTATCAAAGGACCAGTCACTTACCCCAGATCAGTTACACCTTAAAGCCTATATCAAAGACAATGCTTGTAGCCAGACCTATAATAAACAATCTAAAGATTTATTATCTAAGAAAAAGAGATGAGTTATTTACAAGATTAAAGTAGGTAAACACACTCACACAAATAAGTTACAGTCTTATGTTCCAAAAAATAAAAGAAGTTGCTGAAAAGTATGAGCTCTATGTATCCTTTAGGACTAACTCAGGCCAAACAGTTGGGAATCCCTTGCATATGCTTAGAAATCTGTGCTCTTCAGCGTTCAAGCCGCATAGAGATAAAAATTGGTTCTTGACAAGGATTTTTTTTCCTTTGCCTCAAAGTACAAGCTTTGACTGTTTGTTCACATCTCTTTTTCATGGGTTTGTGTAGAGCTATCAACAAAGTATCATGTTCCACAACAGCTTGTCTAGTATTGATGGGGCAAAGAGATGACACCTCTTGTGGTACACTAGTATTTCACACTTGGTAATGCTTTCCTGTTGAATGACTTGCACAATTGTAGAGAAACACTTAAATATTACCTTATAATTTGGAATATGATATAAGTGAGATTAATGAGGCAGGAATTTATAAGCATTTCATAAAGTCTCTCAATACTAAACACATTCTTGCAAATTTTATACCTATTTTAACAATGCTAACATACAAGTGATCCAGACTGGTTTCCAGCTGTGAATTTGTCAGTGTTCAGTGAGGCCTAGGAGCCTTGGCATGAGCTGGCATCTGCTCTGTCAGCATCAAAAGACTAAATACTGGGGCTCCCATGGGGCTCTAAGTACCCCTATTTCTGCATGGAAGCTGCTAGCTGCTTTCCTATCTGAATATGTGTTTGGTTAGGAAATTCTTGTGCTTTTTGGATTCCCACTGAGTTCTGGTACAGCTCTTTGACCGCCTGATATAAAGGCATAGCATGCTTATGGGTGATGCTAATCAAAGACAAGATCTCCCCTGGACTACAAGGTAATGGAGAGTGGGAACCCTATCTCCTTAGCCTGTCCCAGATAGAACAGGAACTGGGGTCAGCCATGCTAAGCCAGTTAATGCAAAAGAATTTTCAGACCTCGCTTGAGTGTGAGATGTGTCACGACTCAGCAGCCCATTTCCATGTTGTGTTTATCCATTGTCATGTTGTCACATGAGAAACAAATAAAGGTCGACACTTTCTCTGGGGAAAAAAAAAGAGAGATAGAGAGAGAGTCTATTCCCTGACCTGATTAATGCAAATAACCTGAATGGAATCTTGTCGCCCTGAGCCTGCAAATTTAATATCTGTTAAACTGATTCACTTCATGCTGTTTTAGGCTCTCATTCTATGACTGCAATTACCTCCAATGCTTGCTAGGCTACTGAACCCCCCCATCTCTTCCACGCAACATCTCATGACAAAGTTTGGGCTGTTTATTTGTTTTTTCTTGTCATTGTTCAATTTCCTCCAATATTATTAATTACGGCTCTTGGGAGGAGAAGGTAGGAGTGTTTAGGTAATGCTCCTTTTTTACATAGAGGAGCTCTGAGTCTCTGATTCGCCCTGCATCCCCTTCCTCTGCGCCTCCTGACTGTCTTTAATCACAGAAGATGATTGCTTTGTGGGAGGCTCAGGAAATGTGTCTCGAGGCTCAAATTAAACAGGGATTTGTAGTGCCTCACTTTGGGTCACTGGATAATGCAGACACTTGACCCTGCATCTTCTCACCAGGCCTGCACGTTTTCTGGTGATGGTTACCTGTAACCTGAGACAGTCTCCAGATCCAGAACTATATGCCACGCAAGTAGCAAGGTCAGGTTTAGATGCTGGTAGCAGCCAAGATCCGAATTCAGATTCAGCATCTGAATCATAATGAGAAAAATGTGATGAGAACAACTGTTTTAATGAGATATCTACACTTTCTATGACCTGCCTGGCCCATGTCACCCCTCCCACTCCGAGTGGCTCCCACTATTTACTATTAAGTAGGAAACTCACAGATGTCCATTCCCCTACCAAGAACTATTGCTAATCTAGAGCATCTTGTAGGGAAAACCCCCTATCCAGAGCTTAACTCCTTCAGGCTCTTTTGAAAATCCCAGCCTACATTTTTATTTCAGCACACTGATGATCTATTGGTTCAATTCATAGTCAGTGTCACACTTTTAGCGATACAGCTGCTCCAGAAGGAATCTTAGAGGCTTGTGGTTGGTGTGTGTGTGTGTGTGTGTGTGTGTGTGTGTGTGTGTGTAGGATGAGGAAATATGATACAGGTATAAAAGATGAATGACACAGGGAATGCCCATCAGGCTCCAGTTTACCCTTCTTCTAACTCATCAACAAAGAAGCACTCAATGAAATTAAAAAGAGTGTAAATGGATAATGGACATATAAACAACATGGAATTAACTCACTGCTGCCAGATATTGTTGATACAAACAATTTAATGAGCATTTAGACCCATAAATAAAGAACAACACTTGCAGTCACACTAGTTACTGGCAATGCTATGGGCTTCCAGCTCTCCTGCTTACACTAGGCACCAGCTGGGGGGACAGATCAATGAGCCCCAATGAGATAGTATTAACCAGTTTAACAAGTGCATTATGAGCATTTTATGAGAACCATCCCTATCTCTGTGTTCATAGAGCTTTGAGTACGCTGGTGGTCGCACATGATCCATAATGATTTCCCAGTAGTTTCCCACTGCCTCTTCTGGGAACTTTTGGAAAGAGTGTTGGTGAGAAGTGATAACTCAGTGTTTCCTGTTCTCTCAAGATTTGGTGTTTTTCTGAAAGCTCCATCTCCTGAAGGAAGAAGATTATACAAGAATCTCAGATTTTTAAAAAAAAAATTGTTTCTAGTCTTCATGATTGCAGATAAAAGCCTGACACATGACCCAAGTGAGCCCTAAATACTCAGAAACCAAATGACAAATAAAAATAATTCATCACATATATTTGTAACAATCTGATAATTTCTGAAATCAGCTTCGGTTTTGAATGCCTGAGGTTGAGAGCACTGTAGTTTCCCCAAACTTTCTATTGCTTTCTCCTTTATTCATATTCAGCAACTAGTCCCAATATCTCAGTGGCCCATGAGTTGATCGCACTCAGTCTATATTCTAGTGGCTAAGCATCTACGTCATCAAACAAAACCATCACAGTTGATATTCACTCTTTCCTTGGTTGGCAGTCTGAATGGAGAGGCCAAGAATTGGACAAGCTGTGGAGACTAATCTTGACTGCCACCCTGAGGTGAGGTCCCATCAGCTGCTTCTGTATGCAGCAATAAAGAGATAGAGCCAGGACAGTGCAACATTCAGGCTTTACTCCTTCCTCCATGTAAACATTTCTCTCTCATCAAGCACTTCCTGAAAGTAGAGTCCTCCAAGTTGCTAGACATAATCATCCTATAGCACCCCCGAATGGGAAACTATTTATTGTAACAGCTGGATGTGTGGAGGGAAGAGTACACTACCTTTCCCTGTACTTGATCTATGGATAAATAGAAGGCTTCAGTCTCTGGAGCTGTCAATCTGCCTTTCACCAGCACAAAATTTATTTTAAAGAGAATAAAGAGTGCCTGTGAATGGCCTTTTATAATTCATGAATGGGATTGAGAACGCAGGCTCGCCCTCTCTCTGTTTGCTTACATCTTACTTCAAGTTCTGAGCTGTCAGAGGAAGTGAGAATAGAGAGAATTCTGACTTCCAAAAGCACGAGCATGCCCACGCTTGCACACGCGCGCGCGCACACACACACACACACACACACACATGGTTTAATTTATTTTGCATTTCTTGTTTAGTTTTAGGCCCCAGAGCTGCCAATCTTCCCATGTGTTTAGTGCCTGTGTGCGGAGTCTGTCGTGATGCTTTAGTGGCTGTATCACCTTGTGAGACTCAGACATCCTTAACTCCTTTCATCAGCTGTGGGAAACCTGCCAGCCACTGACAGGTTCTTCTAAACAAATCACAATGAGGTTTAAAGCTGGAGATGTGACCAGTGATTTGGCAAACATCCAGGCACTCAGGGAGCACAAATCCCAGGGCTTTCTGTGCAGAAACACACAACACAAAATCGGGTCCAGGGCTGGCCTGGGAAATGGACGGTGTGCTTCTGAACTGCTCTTTAGCCTTTGTCAAAATTTCCAAGGGATTTTTCTTCTCCATCATGTATTGGTGAGATGTCTTTCTGTGTGTGTGCGTGTGGTTCTCTCCTCCTTTCCCCACATACTTTAGGAGGTTTTGCTGTCTTTTGCAGAATTACTGTGGGCATGTGAACGAGACTGATAGCAATAGTTAGTGGTGGTCCAGGTGTGAGCAGGAGACATTCACACCTACCACGTGCTCAGCTCTGCCCCTCTCCTGCTAATCCACTCATGTGCCCTTTATGTGCAGCTCTGCCAATGAACTACACTGATGGTTCACAGCAACACTAGCACCCTTGCTATTCCAGGCTTCTCTCATCTAACATTCAGCCCACTGCACCCCAGTCGTACCCTGCTGCCCCTCTTACTGTTCCAGTCCTGTGCCTAAGCACAGCTCAGACAGTGTTTTCGCAAGGTATTGGAATCCCTTAGCTCTTCAAAATTTCGCTGGAGATCTCAAAAGTACAAGTTTTCCAGGAGATTTCTAGCTCTTGCTGCTTTTGACTGGGATGGAAATACTGGAAGAACAGCCTGATTATGGGTTGTGTCCATACTAAGATATTTTTGCTATAATTTTCTCTATTGCCACCACAGGCTCAGCTTCAGTAGTGATAGCAACCATGGGAGAGATAGCATAGTTGACCACTAGAGTTTGAAGCACAAGGTGTTCTAACTTTTGCTCAGCGCAGGTCTACGTGGCATCATGCTTAAAATGCCAGCAGTGTCCAGTTCCTTGGGTCAACTAGCACATCCCTCATTGCTTCCCCAAGTGAGGCTGAACGGCAGAAAATGTTAGTGGTGGCTTCCTTATGTAGAGATGGCCATGGTATTTCAGCACTTCCGGACCCAGATAGTTGCAGGATATGCTCATGAATCAAAAAATGCACAATTACATGGATCAAAGAGTTATTCAAACTCTTTGAAGCCACCCACTTCAAATTTGGATGAAGGTTCAGATTTGTTCTTTTTATTCCCAGCGCACTTGCCCATCCCTAAAACAAACATAAGAGAAATATGTGAAGAAAGGAGAACATTAATCACAAAACAGGATGCATAAGAATCTTGGTACAAATAGAAAGACAAATACAAGGTACACTGAAGCGAAACCCAATGATAAACTACTGAATTAGAGAGAGATAGGTCTGAACAGAAAATCTGGATCCAAATTGCCTCAGAACATGGGCGTGTTAAATCAGGATCCAGGTAACATGCAACGCTTACAAAAGTTTCTGTAAGTTTACTTTGATATAGAGCCTTAGCTCAGTGGTTTTCAAATATTTTTTCCTCAGGACCCAGTTGAAAAAAATCATTTATGCCCACAACCCAACAATTACATCTTTCAGCAATGCATTCCAGTCTTTCGGCGGCAGCTGCAGTGACCCAGTGCCTGGAGGTCTGCGACCCAGTACTGGGTCCTGACCCATGGTTTGAAAACCACTGCTCTAGCCTGCTTCCTTTGAAGTTCATAGCAAAGTTTCCATTGATTTCAGCAGGAGCAAGTCTCAGCTCCAGTCAGTGAGACAGTGAATATTAAATTCCATCAACAATATGCCCCAGTATTGTGCAGATTCTTCCAAATGAGGAGAATCATTTAGCTGGCTAATACAATCCGAACTAAGCCCCAAGCATCACAGAAGGTTATGCATGCAATTTCAGGGTTAGGAAGCCCAGGGAGTGTTTTAATAGAAGCCAGCGTTTGCAAATATGTGATTATTCATGCACAAATGATTTTATGATTTTTTTTTAAATGAAAGTTTTCTAGAAATGATCTGAGTGGTACTTTGAGCTCTGCCCCAATTTTTCTGAACGACCTTGGTCAAGTCATTTGAACTTCTGTGCACTTCACTTGAGATCGTAACACTTTCCTACCTCACCAAGCCCTAGTCTACACCTACCGCCGTTTTCAACGGCAGACAACTGGCGGTACGCAAGTTACGTAAAATACCTTGCGTATCCTCCCACCGACTTCTTAAATCCTCGCTACACGCTATACTAAGCCAACCTGGAATGGTGTCCAGTTGGTATAGTGTAAGTGCGGTTTCGGAGCTGGTGTTCCAGCTCCAGTTCGGTTTTCGATTGAGCGCATCTACACAAAGGCCTCAATCGAAAACTGAAGATTGTGCTGATGGTGGTGACTTTGGCACCATCAGTATAGACTTGTCCCTACTAAGTAATCTGAGGCTTAATTCACCAATGTCTGTAAATCACTTTGGCTATGTCTATACTGGCAAGTTAGTTCGAATTCAGGAAGATTTAATCGAACTAACTTAAGTCTTGGCTACACTAGGCTTTCATTAGTTCGAATTAAGGGCTTCCTTAATTCGAACTAATAAATTCGCTTATACTTTTCGAACTAAGGGTTAATTCGAACCCAACGTGGCTATGTTAGTTCGAACTAAGCGCTTAGTTCGAACTAACCGGCGCATTGAGCTCAATGCAATTGACTAATTCGAACTAAGCAAGTGCCATGCATGGCACTTGCTTAGTTTGAACTAA
This sequence comes from Pelusios castaneus, assembly GCA_007922175.1. NCBI lineage: Eukaryota > Metazoa > Chordata > Testudines > Pelomedusidae > Pelusios > Pelusios castaneus. The sequence continues at coordinate 14,060,986 of ML685808.1, forward strand.
AATTTGCTAGTTCGAATTAAGTTAATTCGAATGAACTAAAATTAGTTCGAATTAGTTAGTTCGAATTAACTAATTAGTCTTTGAGACTCTGTAATAGAAGGTGCTTGAAGAGGGGGGGAAATGTTATTGATAATGGGGCCATTTTCTGTTCTGCTTCTGACAGTGGAGGCAGAACTGCTGGAGAAATTCAAGGACTGAAATGTCCCTCTTGGTATAACTGTCTCTTGTGGTCTGACATGCTGCATCTGGGGAAAGGAAAACAAGAATGGCTTATGTTGTGAAACAAGTTGAGAATTTTCAGCCCAATTCCTGGCAGCGCAGATGTCCATGTCACAAAAAGCAGCATCCCGGTGGTTACATCTTCAGATCTGGACCGAACTACACACTGGAGGACTAGCGGGGCAGTCTTTATCATCGCAGTTGGCCCTAATTGATTGCTTATTGGAAATCTTTGCAGTCAAGTCAAGAAGCCTCCACTCTCATCAGCCCAAGAGGTCATCTCCCACTAGGGCAGGACTGAGGTCTGCTTGTGATGGGCAGTCTATGGAAGACACATTCTTCTGCTCTACCTATTCAGTCGATGAATGGAACCATTATAGCATGGCCCTGATCCTGCAAACACTTGGTTAATTTCATGCTTGCGAATCAATGGGACTACTCAGATGAGGAGGAGTAAGCATATGCCTAAGTGTTGGCCAGACTGGTGGTTAACTGCCTAACCCACACATTGAAAGGCACCAAGTGGGTAATACCATATGTTTCCTTCCCCTGTAATTTTACAGCTGAGGGTATTTGATCAGGCCAGTTATTCACAAACCATCTGTCTCTTGCACAAATGCAGTCCATTCTTGTTATAACTCTGCAACAGCAAATGCCCATCCCGATACATTATAGAAACATTCCCAGTTTAACAGCATTTTAGCATTTCTGAAAATACATCTCTCCATAAGAGGTGGTACTATCTAGCATTCACATGAATGGCAGCAAGCATCTATGCTGATTATAGTGGGTGGATATTTGCAGCCCATTCTGCAAATCAGTGACTTGGATACTAATATAAATAATTTAAAAAAAAATAAAAAGAAAGGAAAATGAGAAGATAAAGAAACCCCACATCATTTGCATTTCTAAGGAATATGAAATTGTGCTTTGGAAAAAAAGCAATTTGTAAACTTTAGATAGCAGCAAATTCCTTGTTTTTTTGGACACAATACCAGCTTTGCATATGTGCTGAAAGAAAGAGAGAGAAAATAACCCTAAAGCATCCTGCCCACTGCATTAGCTTTTAAAATAAAACCCATTTATATATAAATGTTGGCTTTTTTCCCAGTCTCTGTAGAAAAGCTTTTCTATATTAAACGCTACAATGAATTAAATTAACCATAATGATTTCTTTGTGAATGGAAACACTTTTTCCTGTGTGACATGTTTTTGATCATTTTTTTTCTAGTTACAACAACCCATACTCCTATCAAGTTGAGGATTTTGTTTGTTCTTCTATTTGCACTATGCACAACAATTATTATTTGCACTTTGCATTCCTAAGAGAAATAAATCACAGTTATTTCTTGTGCTATCTTTCTTTGCAGAGGGGTGGAAGCCTTTTCCAGAACCATTGTACCTGAATTCTACAGGGAGGAGACAGATCCATTAGCTCTGGTATTCAGAAGCCAAAAACAAACAATTGTAGTAGTGTGAAAGGGGAAATTCCATCCTGGTCCCCCACTGGTTAAACTGGATTACAGATATAATATTAGAAATAATTTTCTTCTAATTGGGGGTCACTCTTTTCCCTATATCTTCTGTGAAGGGAATGCTTCATGGGTCAATTTTACATTTTTGAAAATCTTTACTTCATGGCCTTTTTAAAATCCTGCAGATTGAAATTTGGAAATTGAAATCCACTCTCTTCCTGAAATGTTTCCGATGGTTCTCACTGGTTTGCTTTGGTAGGGTTACTCACAAGCTGAGAGATATGTGAGCTAACCGGTGTTGCTCATGAACACCTGTCTGCTCACACCAGTTTGATATATTTTAGACTTCCTGCAGTGTTTAGAAACATTTGGGTTGAAGCTGCAGACTTGTTATTGGAAGATCATCCATGAGTACTACACCTGCATATATTGGTTTGTTACTGGAAAGGTTTGTTCATGAGCCTTTGTTATGAAGGGGGGAAATATCATATAGGTATTGGAAAGAAAAAGTAGGTCAAATTTGGGTTTGACCAGCCCAGACGTTGTCTCACTTATTTTGGATTTCCCCAAAACTCCTAATTAGTGCTTAGCTCTCATTTCCTTCCCATTTTGTTCCTTCCCTCTTTGCCCTATTCTTTTCCTTCTCTCACCTGCCCCTTTCCCTTTTCTTGTTAGGAATACAAGGGAAATTAGGCTCCTTGTGAAGAAAGCCTATTTAAAGTGTTTACCTCTTCAGATCTGGATTGAACTACATTCCAGCAGCCTGGCAGGATAATCTATATTGAAGCTTAATTAACTTGGAAATTTTAGGGATCTGCTTCCTACTTATCTCAGGGTTCTATATATCAGTTGAACTAAGCTGAGCTGACAAGTTCAGTAAAGACCTGGGAATATAAAACATCTCTCAAGGAAAACAAACAAGAAGTCCATTTTAAAGACTAACAAATTTATTTATAGCATGAGCTTTTGTGGGAGAAAATCCCACTTTGTCAGACACTGTCTTCAAGCATCTGACGAAGTGGGATTGTCTCCCATGAAAGCTCATGTGATAAATACATTTGTTAGTCTTTAAAAGTGCCAGAGAACTCCTTGTTTGTTTTGCTTTGGAACTCATCTCTTAAGGAGACTCCCTAATCTCTTCGGTCTTCTGGTGAATCACACAGATCAGTGATGGACCTTTTAAATCCTCCCTAGCCTGACTCTGAAGTCAATGCTGCATTGTTTCCCTTTCCCAGTAAAGTTTTCAATGCCTCCCATGATGTGTCTATGAACATTTGCCATGAGAGACCAATCCACAGTTTGATAGGAATCATCATTGTTTGTTTTTTCTGGCATTCAGCCTTAATTTAACATTTCTCAGTTTAATCCCATAACCCCTCGTGAAGTCCCTAGGCAAGCCCTCTCTCTCCTTGGACTTTATGCCCATCATATGCTCTTAGGCAATTATTATAAACCCATCCTCCTGAATTCTACCCTTGATCTTCTTGGATACTCCACGTCCCAGGGAATTTTCAGGAGGCTGCATGTTCCAGAGTTACTGTGATGGAGCAGTGCCAATGGTATAAATATTATACCCAATATCTATCATCCCATGCCATATGTTTTAAATATTTGAAAAATTGACCATATGGTAATATTTTAAGTTTATTTTATGTATTGTCACATACATTTTGAGTAGATGAATAAAAGCATTTTGTCACAAAGGTATCACAATATCCATACATGCTGCATGTCTGTGTTTTCCATCTGAGTTATTGCTTCTCTGTAGAGATGCATACTCTTCATGATCTAATCCATCATGGCAATCTGTATGTTTCCTAAGTAATATTTTATCTCTTATCTCAACAATCAATATAATGAACATTTTTCTGTGTAAATGACACCCAAAAAAAACCCATTTAGTAGAGAATTACTAAATTGAGTGAAAATGCCTGACTCTAATCCCTCTAGGAATTATTCTTAGAATGAAGATTATTTTACATGACTTAAAGTACAGTTATTTCTGCTCTTTCTAGAGTAATAAGGTAATTGTGGAAAGAGTAAGAAATGTCTTGCATCAATTCCTTATGGGAGCCATGGATTGCATATTTAGGATTAATTTCAGTTAACATCAGAATGTTTGCCACTCTCACCATTCATGAAATCTTTATGAATGCATATAAATGGACATGGATTGTACCTGGAAGGGGAAGAGAGAAAATAAAATCTCCTAGATTTAAAATACCTTTAACAAAAGGGTAAGATTTGACATTAGCCATTATGTTCTTACACTCAAATATTTCCTGTACCAGTGCTCAATGAGAAATGTATCAAGTAGCCTTGTAGATATGGTCTGTCTGTGTATTTTGTTGAGTCAGGGATGGAGGGCAACCTGCCCTGGAGGCAAGTCTAATTATTTGTTCTTTTATTGATATGTTTTAGGTGAATTTTGCAGAGTTCATTCTCCTTCACAATCATTCTTCTTCCTAGTGTGTGGTACGGTGCTTCATGGCTGGTCCTCTGAACTACATTCAGGTCTTCTATTAATATTCACTGTTAACTCAACACATGCAGATGTTTATACTTAGTCAGTTGTATCACCTATAGAAAGGTTAGAGGGGAGAGGCCGCTCAACATACTGCAGGTAATAGTAATATACCCTTCTCAAGTTCTTTATGATCAAGATTGCACATATACCACTGTCAATTAATTTAGCTCCATGACAACCATTCGGAAATAGTTCAGGGCTATCATAGTTTTGCAGGAAGAGAAACCGAGGCACAGAGAGGGTAAGTGTCTTGCCCACGGTCATCCCATGAGTCAACAACAGAGACGAAAGTAGAACACTGAGCTTCAGTGTCAATGGGAATTGTGCTCCTCGTGCGCTTTTGAAAATCCCACCTCCAATCTCATGCTGTCAGCCACAAGATCATCAAATGAGGAGGAAATAAATGTGGCTGTGTGATGAGGGTGATGACAATGTTGATGTATAAAGGGTGAAGCTGTAATGTTTTAGTAGTCCATGTGGGATCCTATTTTGGGATACTTACCCAGGCTTTTCTGTTTGGATGAAAATAGAATGTGAACAGCCTTTCTCACTGTCCTCCCAAATAAGGAAGCACAGAGACTGCAGGGAAATAAGATTTTAAAAAAGGCTAATGAACTTCTTGAAATCTGAGGTAATGTCTGTGATTTCAATTTTTGGAGATGATTCTTGGCAGCTATTACGTTATCCAAACCACTTTGCCCTTGTGAATCATTGATTCCATTCCTTTTCCCAATACAAACTCCTTGCCTTAGTCTTGACCAGGAAAAGGCACTTTTTTCAAATCAAGTATAGTATTTTGAGTTAGTTAACATGATGAGAAACATCACTTATCACCAGAGAGAGACACAAATTAGCACCTTTGCCATCTTTTTAGCTGGTCATGTTGCAGTAGAATGGATTGATAAAACTCCAACATTTCAAAATTCATTTCAGCTCCACATAGGAGCAAAAAGTCGAAAAGTCTAAATTTTCAACAGGAATTCTAAAGAAACGTAGACTCAGCCTGGCTGAGGTCACTGGTGCTGTATATAATACATTTTCTACTTTCTTTCAACACCATTTGTCCTTTCTGCTGTTGTATATCTATACTGGCATCTGGGAGAAAAGGAACAAGTGAATTGATACTCAAACTAGCCCACTCCCCTTGCCTCCTTAAGTCAATCTATATTCTAAAGGGAAAACATTAAGTGTAACTCGGGCTTTAAACAAGTACCATTGTAGTTTCCAGCACATGCTGTATGAGGAGATTTCTGTAGTTCCCCACAACCCATTCATTGTTATGGCTAACTCAAAGGAAACACAGATCTCTTCTTAAATTCAGCTGCAAAAAGGCAGTGGTATTACAATTATTGGCTATAAGCAACTGGTGTCACACTATCCTCAGAGCTATAATATGGCTGATTTAGGACCTTTTTATTTAGTTTTAGTCCATTTACTATTGAAAAGAGGCTCCGAGCCAAGACACTGGTCTCTGTGTATATTGACGTAGCTGATCAATTACCCACCTCTAGCAGGAGATGATATAGTTAAGGTAGGAAACAACCATTTTCATCTCTAATTAGGTGCTTCATTTGGCTCAGTAGATACATGTGTTTCCGATAACAGGGATGATATTTCCAACTCACAAGGCTAATGCTGAAGGGGGAGGAGAGCATGCATAAAGCTGGGGGATGGGTAGAGATGGGGTGGACACTGAAAGAAACATTTTCATCTCATTGTCGATCGATGTTATTCTAAGACTCTATTTCATTAGAGCCTGACATCAGCAGGGAACCATACCCCAAGCCCTTGCAACCTCAACAGAAGCTCACATTTCATCTATTTATTATGATGAAAAAGTACTAGGAGTTTGGATACTAACTAATGTAGCATTGTCAGAGGAGGCAGTGGAAACCATATAATCAGGGCAGGCAGGGATCCCAAAACTTGGTAGAGTTCTAGAAGTGGTGTTAGCAAGCCAAGAGGGAAAGAGAGAGAAAATAAAATGATAAAAGGGGAAAAAGTCCATCAGGAAGATGAATGGGGTAGTGAAGAGGAGGAGAGATGGGGGTTCCAGCATTGACTCTCTGAACTTCCCTGGATGTCTAGAAGCAAATCAATGCTGCTTCAGCCAACAAACAAACAGCTGCAAAAACATAACATGGGCAAATAACTTCAGAAAAATGGGAGCTAAAAATGTATAAAATGAGAAGATTAAAGACAAATGCACCAAAATTACCAATTGGTTCCAATATTTTTTGCCTCCACACTGGTTTAATATTGCAAGCATGTCTTTGATTAAGTTCCTTTGTAAAGCTGTATATGTATTTCCTCATCCATTAGACTTTGCAACATGAAGCCCAGAATTAACTACTTGAGAGCTGAGTAGCATAGTAGGTGTGCTTGAAAGTGCATGTTCCTGGAAAAGTTTCTGTGCCGCAGGCCCACTTACCCAGAGCAAGTCTGACATTCCAGTTGCTCTCTGGCCTGAACGATCAATAGGAAAGCACTTTTTGATAGGTTTATACAATTAGAGAATCTTTATATTTAATATAGGTGATTGAACTAGAACCGCAAATGAACTAGATTTCAAACACCCGAAAGTTTAGAGGAGTTAATATCCAGGGACTTGGTTCTAGCTCATCTTTGACTTTTAATGATTATTTTTAAATGTAAAACACTATGTAGAACAGATAGACACACTGATTTCTCATCAGTATAGTTGTTAGCCAGTATATATCAAATTCAGCTCAGGCGTAACTCCACTAATTTCTGGACATGCATTTGGGTCAGTTTATTCCATCCCCAGTTCAGCATCAATACAAACAGCTCATCCCACATATCAAGCTATATTTTCACAATACGAGAAAATAAAATCTTTCCCCTTCTTTTCAGTCTCAACACCTACCTAGTACTCCAAGCATTTTCTGGGTAATAGTGGATGAAGCACTTTGCCCAATGAGAACATGTCAACTGTATGTTGAAATCTACCAACTCGCCGGCCTTCTTTAGAGGTGGAATCAAGATTCTAGCTGTTGGAATTTGAACATAATCCTCAGTGTTTGGGCAGGACTGTGATCTGGCTCCACAGGGACTAACATTTGGATTCAGAAAGCCTTGGAAAAGGTTCAAGGCCCTACAGCCTGTTTCTAAGGACACTGAAGTCATTAGAAAGATCCCCATTGATGTCCAGGCCCCTAGAGAAAGATTTAGTTAGAAGGATTCTACCACAGCATGACAACAGCCATGATAGATCCATGTTATCAAAATATGCTAATGAATTATCTAGAGCACAATGTGGCTAGCATGGAACTAAAGAAATATCTGTGTACGCTAGTCGGGGAAAGACTACTAGACACTTCTAGCAACAGCCATGCCCAAACTCGGTAATAGAAATGATGATCCTTATCCCAACATGTCAGAACCACTAACCCAGGTGTTAGTATTTGAAAATGTTGCACAGAGAGTGTCAGAGTGTTATCTTGCTTATGCTAAAACCTCTCTGGCAATCATTCTGTCCAAGTGTATCAGTCAACCTCAAGGACTCTTTCATTCATCCATTGGCCCCACAATAATCCCAAACACACCAACCTTCAGACAACAGTCCACTGCAGGTCACTGTTAGCATCGGCTTCAGGCACCAGCCTAAAAAAAGGGAGCAAGGCCAAGAGATCATTGCTGCTTTTCTGATTAAATTCTGGTGGCTGAAAACGCTGAGAGGTAGCACACAAGGAGCGGCTGCTTTTGTTGTTCTTAGTTTCCTCTGTTTTTTCCCCCTTACCATTTTCCAGATGCTTTGCAATTCCCAGATGCTGCCACAACAAAGTTCTTATATTTTTAACTTTAAAAAACATAACTGGGTAACTGAGAATAATGACTAAACAGTGTAATAAATCATGTCTACACCTGGCTTATAAATGGGGGATGGAGCAGAAAGAAAGGAGGATGAGAGAGAAGTGTTTCTTTCCTCATTAATGAATGGAGCCAAAACATACACATAAAAGGCTCTCAGTCAGCAAATCTGTTCCAGTGTTCTCACTTAGACCCGGCAGATTTTTTTGTGTACTCAGACATTGGGAAACCCAAAGCAGGAGTGTCACATTCTGCCATGTGGCTGCATGGGGTAGCTAACTAAGAAGGAAAGTCTTGCGGGAAACAATCAGATTCCTCAGCCTGAAGCAAAACAATTAATTTTAGGGACAATGTCACTTCTTCCATGGATAAACAGGTTCCGGTGTCACAATGCTAACGTTCATTGCTCCATAAATCAGCTAATAACAGCTGCCACACAGTAGCCCTTCAGATACTGCAGCTTTCTCCAGCTACAAACATCTGTGGTCACCATGTAGAACCTGGTAACTAATTCCAAAGGGGTAGCCGTGTTAGCCTTTTGTAGAAAGACAACAGAGTCTTGTGGCACTTTTAAAGACTAACAGATTTATTAATCGCAATTAGCTCCTGTGTGAGATGCCAGACCAACAGCTCCTAATGGAATTTGTTCATCCAGAGGTCAGCTACACTCTGGAAGCAACCGAGCGACATTCCCATGCACACTGCCACCCACCAATGGGCTGCAGCATGGCACTGAAAGGATAACACAGCTGTTCAATTTCCATGGCCACCAAGGATAGAAATTGGTGAGCACCAATTCACTGGTACAGGGATAGAGAGTCCCCAACACTAGAGGGATGAGTGCTATATTAAACCCACAAATAGGTAGGCAGATTTCATCCAGGCCACCAAACTTGCTGTGGTGTCCAGTTGGTGCTAGATTCAAACCAGTTACCTAAGACTGTGATAAGGAAATATTATCACGTCACAAACTCCAGCACAGAAAAACACACTGATCCTTTTTTTATATTCTAAATGTCTCCTCCAGTGCGCGAGGTAGGTGGATAAGGACAAATCCCTTCAACCACCTCTCTCCACACTACCTCAAGACAAATTGAATCAAACAACAGGTGCTCCTCTGGGTGGGACCAATCACACCGGCAGCCTCGCTACTCACTAGCAAATGACATTGGCTGCTGTTGTAATAATCCTGTCTGAAGTTGGTGATTGTCTTGATTGTTTGCTACCCCTGAGCTGGGGGGGGGGAATAGAAGAAACGGGGGAAGCAGAAGGGATACTATACTAATTCGTTGGGTGCCTGTCAGCACTGGGTTTCCATTGTCTTGGTCCCGGCCTCAGCAGCCTCCCAGTATTGACTCAATGGTTCCCTCTCCTGGGGTGTGCAGCAGGGCACACACTGTTTCTATTAACGCGGCGTAATGAGGAGACACTTGGGAGCAAGCAAGGCAGGAGGGCAAGCTGCAGAGAGATGGGGGTTGGGCGCTTATCATCAGCAAGTAGAGCTGCAGCGCAGTCTGTGAGTCTTTAACTTGGAAAATACCTTAAACCCACTTACCCAATGTTGCGGCCAGACAAACCCATTGCTGACTGCTCTGAGCAGCTTCTTCATCATTATTATTCATTGTGGCACTTTGCAGCCCCCTTTTTACTTGCTGAGGCTTTGTGTTGCTTACGCAGGGGTAGTCACGATTTCTGGGGGAGGGAACATCAGTTGCTGGGAAGGCCTCGATTAAGCGTCCATTTCCTATCACTCCTGAGGCTCAGAGATCGGCCCCACATTTCTGAGAGCGCACAGAGCTTCTGACAATGTATTAAATCCATAAGGGTGTTCTGGGAAGTTGCAGTGATTTTGCAATAACAGGACAAAGTCCACTGTTTTTGCCTAACAAGTTGCAAAGTAACCAACCATAGCTGGGCCCCTGCACAGTGGGTCAAAAAACAATCCCATTACCCTATCCGTGCATGGAGCGACTGCATTCTAATATATGGCACTGCCTATTTTGTGCCTAATTACCTGCTACCCTGCTAATGCTGACAAATAATCTGCCCTGCCAAGCACACCAAGCCTGAGCTGCAGTACCTCCTGTTATTCTGATACTGGGCTGGGCCCCACACAGCTCTTCCGGTGCCCCCACCTTCCAACCTGTAGTAGGCCTGTTTTGTTAGTGCAGTCCTGGGTTCCCTTCAGCTAAGGCCTCAAGCGTGCAAAGTCCAGGCTTCCTCAGCATCATGCTTACAGATACCAGGGACATGGCTGCAATGCCATGTTTTCAGTTTAAAATCGAGGACGAACAAATTAGGCCACAGATAAAATAAAGGATGCAACCGAAATTTCACCCAAAACCTGGGAGCTTGCTTGTTCTAAAGCAGTGGTCTTCCAGGGACACATCAGCTCATCCAGATATTCACCTAATTTTACAACACGCTACATGAAAAGCACTAGCAAAGTCAGTACAAACTAAAATTTCATACAGACAGTGACTTGTTTATACTGCTCTGTGTATTGTATCAATGTTTCTCTCCCTGGGGGTTGCAATTTATTTTATAATTATATGACAAAACTAGGAAAGTAAGCAATGTTTTGCTACTAATGTGCTGTGACACTTCTGTAATTTATGTCTGATTTTGTACACAGGTAGTTTTTAAGTAAGGGGAAACTTGGGGGTACACCAGACAAATTAGCCTCCTGAAAGGGGTACAGTAGTCTGGAAAGGTTGAGCACTGATGGCCTAAAGCATGTTAGGAGTGTTCAAATTCTGGGAGAGGACCCAAGTGTCTGAACATAAATAGAATAGAATTCTCCTCAACCCAGCTGGAAAGTGGAAGGACTCAGGCATTGCAAGAGACAGACAGACTAAGCTGGTGAGCGATCTGGTGCAGCTTCACTAAGCTAAACGGGTCTGAGAACATTCTGGTTGCTAATCTGAACTGACCTTCCAAACACCCTGTTTGTTACATCATTTCTTTACTGTTTGCGTGTTACTGTCTGGAACTTCAGTGAGAAAGGCCTCCCCCTAATCCAGAAATGTGCTGTGAAGGGAGGGCACTACCCTTTGATCTGAGGATCATAGTAAAACAGGCTACCTGGAAGCAGAATAATGGTGAGTCTCCCAGTTACTTAGATATACAGTAGTTGGATGTAATTAATTAGGGCCAGATTAGTAGGGAATGTTTGGTATAATGACTGGTAGGCGTGGGTGCACAGACAGGCAGATGGTGCAAAAGTAGCTAAGGGATTGATTAACCATGCTGTTAAAGATAGAGTCCTTGCATTGCATGTGTTGCCTATTTCATGGAGCTAAATCCCTTGTGATCAGTGACTAGCAAAGTAGGCATTTCCTACTGTGTTTCTGGTTATTGCAATCCTGGATTGGGCAACCTTGAAAGCGGAGGTATTGTGAAGTCACAACCATTTTTTTTTTCTGAGTGTGCCTTTCTCCTCATATGCTGCACCCATAAGAAGCTGGTAATAGAAAGGTGGGATAGAGGAGAGAGGATCAGTAGGGTGGGGAGATGATGCCACTTTTCTCGAGGGAACACAGCTGTTTTATTTATTGTATTCAATGTACACAGCAGGATGTTTGAAGCACATATATATGGAAGTGATTGAAATGAGCATCTGCAGAATGGGGAGATGGTTCATGTGCCACAACTGCGATACCCCAGCCACTGCTCCAAAGAATTATCAATTTCTTCCCGCTTGTAGGTCCCTGCCAAAGTACTTTGGAGGCAAGTTCCTTCCAGCACTAATACTTGGCTGTCAGTTTAAGTGATTTGCTCAACGTCTCTATCTGCATGGACCTTACTCAAGAGACTCATCCAGTCCACAGATGTTTGCTAGCGACGCTAGTGTGTGAGCGCTGCACAGGCTGGGAAGTTTAGGGTGAGTGTGAGAGGGGACGTTAATTCTGCTCTGCTTTTGGAAGCCAGAATCGAGGCTTTCCTGGCTTCCTGAGGGCACATTATTCTTTTACGTGCTTACTCTTTCTTTCATACTATCAATCCTAAAGTACTGTATCAGACTAATGGCCATGAAGAAATTCTAACACACACAGTCTAACACACACAGCACAGATCTGCACAGCAGCAGTGGGGATAAACCTCACACCCTCCTGCTCCAAAAGCATAGGCCTCCACTGCTTAGGTAAAGAAGAATCAATGTTAGCTGTACAGAAGCGATGCCATTAATCTGAGCAGCTCTCATTCAGCAGAGGCTGGTTGGCTGCACACATGGTCACAAAGATAAGATGTGTTTCTTCATTGCAGATATTTTTAGTGAATTCCATGATGGTGGTGATGGGGAGAGATTAAGAGCCTTTGGATACGATATCCTCTATCTACAAAAGAGGGACAATATGGGCAGTGACATGGCAAGTTTCCCACACATACAGCCCTCTGCTAGTGCCTCTGAGCTGTACCCTGACAGGCCCTCTCCCGGCATTAGACAGCAACTCAGCCTACATGCAGTCCTTGGCGTTTCTGCTGAATCTGCCAATGGAGATCAGATGTGCTTGTGGCTTTCATGATGTGGGCACCTGTCCCAGTCTAAAGAAGACTCAGACACCCAACCAGTTTCACACCAGGACTGTTAAAGAGTTGTCAGGTGAGAATGACCCAGGGTTGCAGAATTAAGATAGATCAAAACTTTTCCCCTATATTCCTTTAAGTACAGTCAACTCTGTGCCATCTCCTATATTCACAGATGCAGAGCCTAGACAAATCCCAGATTTATGGGACATTTTGTAAGTAGCCATGCTGAGGCAGATAGCATGGGGGCTGTTTACCCCAAAGCAGGAGACCTCGTCACTGAGGAGCCGAATGGTTTGCTCTGTGGGAATTTGTTTCTCTTTACTACATTCTGGGAATTTTATGATTGGCCAAGGTCACTGTACAGAGTTTTGATTGGCTGCCATAATCCAGAATGCCTCCTTGCTCCATCTTTGAGAGGTTTAAAAAAATAATTATCTTGTTTTCATCCAATCTGATCCTCTCATTTCATCCCAAACTCTCTTACCTTCTCAGGTCCATCACTCAGACTTTTACTTCTTCGCCCAATCTTCACACTCTTCTGCTCTATAGCAGACAGCATAGTGTGCACATGGGTTGTTTCCTAAGGGCTACAAGGACAAGAATAAACAAACATTTTTTTTAAAATTGAAACTTTATAATAGCTCTAATAAGAGCATTTCCTTCCTTCAGCTGATCATTAATCCCCAGGAAAGGCCCTTAGATCTCCATCATTACAGCTTACATAGCATAAATTCATGACTAAACATGGTCTTTACCATCTCACAGTGATAGTTTTGAAAAGCAGGGGTACCCAAACTTTGCCCAGCTGATGGACACACAGGCAACTTATCAGGACACAGAGGATCACATCTGATCTGCATGAAAATGGGAGCAGATTCCAGCTGGCTGCCAGCCTCAAACCTTTAACGTGGCCTGGGCAGTTGACAGGCCCCAGCATTTGAGAATCAGGGTCATGACTTTGCCCCCATTAAGGCTCCTTTGCACCATTAGGGTGGCACAAAGCAGCCTGAGTGTAGGCCATCATTTCTGGCTTCAGGAGATTCCTTGCTATAGGGAAACCCTTGGCACTTTTAAAGACTAACAAATTTATTTATTGCATGAGCTTTCGTGGAAGGAAAAATCCCACTTTGTCAGACTCTTAGAGATGGATACATTTTTTAGTCTTTAAAAGTGCCACCAGACTCCTTGTTTGTTTTGCTGAACTAGACTAACATGGCTACCCCATTGGACCTTAGCAGTATAGATTCACCCACACCAATGCTGGTGTAGGAAGCATGCCAGGGCATGTCTGGTGGCTAGAAGAGGGCATAGTGAGAGCACACTCTAACTATTTCCAGTTAGGAACAGTTTATAGCAGCCCTGACACTCTTGTAAGTTGCATCAGAATTTGAGTTGAGAGAAGTGAGGCAAAAAAGTGATAGAAAGTCATCTTTGCCCCCCACCCCCAAAGTGTGGTGCAACTGAGGCAATGACCTTTCATTGTAATCCAAGGAGCTAGTAATATGCACTAGCCCCATCTGCTGTATGAAAGACAAGGCTAGCTGAACCGGCATTGTAGAACCCTATGGGCCACACATTGGCTATACTGCTTTAAGAGTTCTTCTATGGGTTTAACAGCCACAAAGAAAGCTCTTCTGTCAATTTGATGGTGATCACTCAGAATTTTGAGTTGAGAGGCAGGTAGGTTCTAAGCCAACCGCTGCCATCAGCTGTGAGTAAAGGAACCTGGGCAAACCTCCTAGGACAAAATATTCAAAGCTGGCAGTCTAATTGCCCAAGTTTGAACATTAATCAGTTTCCCCATCTGTAAAATGGTGATCAGAGCACTTGCCTTGAGACACTTAATGCGTTAGTGTCTATAAAGTGCTTTGAAATCCTCCCATGAAAGTGCTCTTTAAGGGCCAAGTATAATCCTATCTATTGCATTTATAAACTCTTGAGCTGATTAATCAACATTCATACTCTAGCGATCAATTATTTCAGTGAGTAGCTGCATGAAGAATTTAAAACAATGAAATACATACAGACAAAAAACAGTAATGGATAATTAATTGTTCCAGTGTGTGAAGTTTCAGTGCAAAGAGCCTGGTGAATCAGTTTCCGCCCCCTTGCATTATATGTCTAATCAGTGACACAGAAACTATGAAGTGGATTGGAAGTGCTTTGAAAGGGAAATAGCCTGAGATAAAGCAGACTTTAATAGCCAGATGCAGTGTCGTCCAGAATACGCTGAAGGAGAGGGGGTTTGATCTGCAATGTGGTAGGCAGTTGCAGGACTGGCCTGTGGAACCCTTATTATTATACTGGGGTCAGCATATGAAGGGTAAAGCTACTAGATTTATCTCCCCCCCCCCCCCCACCCCGACTCTTTACAGCCAGATAGTCAGCAATCCATGTCCAGCACCCTAATTAATGTGATATCCAGTGTAGTGGAAACTGCAGATTTCAGCCCTGAAATCTGAGCTGGAAGTGCAGAGTACTGTAAAACAGAGTTTACCGACAGGCTAGGGATATGTTAGGTGCAATGTTAGACATTTAGAATTTAGCGTATTTTGGGGGCTTCTGCTATAGTTATTTGTGTATTCCCTGGCTACCGATCACTTCTGAGAATTAAGTAAATACATTCTTCCCCACCCCCAGCAGGTACATTGGCATTCAGCTGTGTTTCAGGGGCTGAGGACTGTGGTATATATTGTACACAGCGGGCAAACAAATTTGGTTTGAGACAAGAGTGCTTCCTTCAGGCTAATAAATAATCCCAACTCTTTCCATTTCTTGTTGGGAAGGAACCATACGAAGGGGAACGTTAGGAGAGAACTGAGAATTTGTTCCAGCTTCACAAATCTGTGATGGAATCAAAGACACACTGAAATCTTAAGAACAGGACTCTGCATGCAGTAGCACTCTGAGAATGGATTTATCATTGCGTCACATACAGAGCATGCTTGCTGTGGAGCGACTTGTGGCTTAAGGTGGGTTTGTTTTTGTTTTGTTTTTTAATGTATAATCAGAGCCCATGTGAAACAGCAGGGGTGTTTCAACATAAGTCTGTATTTTCTAAGGAGAAATGCAATTGCTATGGACAATTGTACTAAATATTGACAGCGAATATACACAGAACCAATGCTAATTAATTGATTATTGATTAATTAACATGAAGTCATGGAGCACAACTGTGATTTTATTAGGGGCTCTTAACTCTGTAACCTCCACTGTAACAAAAAAGCTCCCAGTGGCCCTTAAAGGAATATTCTCTAGTGCTCCTCCCCACAACTCCAACATACACACTTAATCAATAATCAATCAATTAGCATAGGGTTCTGTGTATATTTGCTGTCAATATTTAGTACAATTGTCCATAGCAATTGCATTTCTCCTTAGAAAATACAGACTTATGTTGAAACACCTCTGCTGTTTCACATGGGCTGTGGTCATACATTTTTTTTAAAACCCACCCTTAAGTCGCTCCGTAGCAGGCATGCTCTCTGAATGTGACACAATACTGAAATCTTAAGGCATCAGAATGCTTTGGAAGTTATAGAAATTCATCCGGGGTCTCGCTATAGCTCAAAAGGCATTGATTTCTCACCCAGTCTAGGCCATGATCTAACAAGGAGACATGGGAGAGTGATCTGATCTTGTCTGGACCATCATTGCTATTTCTTATTCTCACTTTACAAAATATCTGCCAAGATCCAGTGGCATCTTCAACAAGAGTGTAGTGACCAGCTTCTGGAAACTCACTTCAAGCAGACAGAGAAGGGACCGTCCATTGCACCTAGAAAGGACACGCCACTCTCCAATAACGTTTACTGTGCCATCTCTCGTTCCTCAATGTCCATAGGAGTTTTGCCATTGATTTGAGACGGATTTGGCCCTTTATTGTTAACAGTTATGGTAAATGTGAGACAGAGGCAAGCACTGACTATTCCATACCAAATGAGTTTGTCACAGTCGAAGTCCTTTCTAGCTCTTTAGCGATGAAGATAACTAGCTAGCTAAACCATTGACCCTGCAGCTTGCAGCACAGCAGCATTTTGGCTCTAATCCTTGAATAGGAATAATCTACACACAGAATGTGGGAGCTGGGATCACGGCACCCTTTGCAGTATGTGGAGTCAAAGCTGTCCTTTTAATTGGCACCTAGACGCTGATTTGGTGCCAGCATTCCTGGTATGTGCCATTGTGATTGTATAATCACCTCTTCATCCAAGAGCTCACCCTAGGCATCTCACACCAGGGAAGGTAACTATCCATCTCCACAGTGGGAAAAAGATGTAAAAAGCCGAATGAAAGTGAAGCGAACTGCCACATTTGCACAGTCCAACAGATAAACACTGCCAGCTGTTGGGGAGGGCATTATGGGATCCAGTGCAGAGCTGTGGCCATGGCATTGCTGTGCTCCCAGGAATGCCAGTCCAGTGAAGGTGAGAGTAACACCACACACACACCCTAAACCCTTAACACAGGAAACAAACATACACACAGCTACAACCAGAAAGCCAAACGACTATCAAACAAATTCATATACGTGTTCCCAACACCCATGCCAAACACAGACACACAACAAACACTGAACACACAATACAAACCCACTCTTCTCTTAACTCTAAATTGAAAAATGCATTCCTGCCTCTGCCCTAAATTCATATGGACACACAACAAATACTAAACACACACTAAATACACCCCCACACAACACAGACACCAAACACACCGAAAATCAATACAAGAACACATCCCTGTACACATATTAAGCATAGACACATGCTAACCACACACACATGCATATTAAATACTCTTTCTCTATTTCCCTCTCTTTCTTTCCTAAGATGTGTTTAAAGCCAAAGAGATTAGCTGATCATAGCCAAATGCATGCTACAAAGCAGACTTCAATGGAGTCCGAGTATAATGGTAGATTACATTAGAGAGAACAGACAGACGTGTCCTTGTCATCCCAGGTTAATATGACTATAGATTAATGCTTATAGCTGTTGATTGTTATGGAAATCCCTCCATTTAGCTCATTCCCAAAGCATTGACAGTTCTATCCTTGAATTTGAAGCAGGGATGGAACTTGTTAATGGATTTCATTTTCCTGCAGGAAGCCAACACGTTTAAAGGGAGAGCAGAAAACAAATTTGCCGACTTTCTGGAAACGTTCCAGCATGTGTTGAGTCAACATGGACATTTAATCCCTTGTTCAGACGCATACCCGTGCAAAGCACAATGGCTGGTCTGGGCTCTCTGAGGGAAGGGGAGGGCTAGCTGGTATGTGCAGAGCTTTCTCAGCCTTCGGCCCCCTCTGAAGAACTCTCCTGACTTGGGAACCAAACATCTCACACGCCCCTCACCCCATCTCCTCATGCTTAGGCACACACCCATTGCTGCACCTGTAGTCAGGCATCTCTGTGAAGGTGACCAGATATGCCAGCTTTGCCATACTTGCTGCTGCCGCTCTGTGCTATGGGCACTGGGGCTGCCTTCAATCAATTTAGGGAGGCCATTACACCTTTGCACATTCTTCTTCCTTCACTATTTTGTCCAGGTGCTAATGATAAAAAACAGAGTCACCAACAAATCCAGAGTCTTTCTGGTGTTCTTCCTCCTCCCCTCCCCCTGACACTGACTGTGTCTTGTGGGGCAATGGGGGTGGACTCCCAACAATCCTGAGACAAGAGGGGCTTTGAAATTAGGGGGTTATGTTCTGCATCTATTTTTGCCTGGCTGCTATTCACGTGTGAAAAGGTGATACACCCAAGATGTCTCATTAGAACCTTCTAAAGGGGTAGCCTTGTTAGTGTAGTTCAACAAAATAAACAAGGAGTCCTATGGCACTTTTAAAGACTAACAAATGTATTTATCGCATGAGCTTTCATGGGAGAAAATTCCACTTTGTCAGATGCTTTGAAGATGGGGAGCTTACAGAATGGGAGAAAAATAAATGCAGGGAAGTGTAAGTCATAGGATCAGGTCAGGTTGTAACAGCAAATCAGAGCTGTTGTTAAGATTCAAACACTGGGAACAGCATATAGAGGAAGGTGAAGTCAAATCATCTGTTGTAATGAGAAAAAATATCCATAGTCCTTGTTTAAGTCTGAGGAAACAATCAAATTTACATATAAATTCCAGTTCTGCAGTGTCTCTTTGAAGCTTTGATTTGTTATTCATTTGTTTGAGCACAGCTTTTAACAAGTCATCAGTGGAATGAGCAGGGAGATCGAAGTGTTCCCTATTGGTTTTTGAATGCTGTGACTTCTCATGTTTTGAATGTTGTGATTTCTGATGTCAGACTTGTATCCATTTATTCTATGACTTACATTTCCCTGCGTTTATTTTCCTCCCATTCTGTAAGCTCCCCATCTTCAAAGCGTCTGACAAAGTGGGATTTTCAACCATGAAAGCTCATGTGATAAATAAATGTGTTAGTCTTTAAGGGTACATCTACACTGGAGGCTCTGTTAAGTCGACTTAACCAAGTCAACTTTAAATTGACTTAAAGTCAACCTTGTTAAGTCAACTTAGAGATTCCACAGCCCTGCGTCCACACTGGCAGGTGTTAGGCCGACGGAGGAGTGGCCAGGAACTCTGCAAGGGGGCCTGGAGGTCAATTAGGTCGACTTATGGGCTATCCCCCATCTACCCTGGCTTAAGTCAACTTAATAGGTCGACCTTAAGAGGTGGTGTTATTAAGTCGATTTAAGGAAGCGCTTAAGTCGACTTAATAGGCGCCCAGTGTGGATGCAGCAGTCTGTAGGTCAACTTAACCATCCTTAAGTTGACCTAAGGCTCCAGTGTGGATGTACCCTAAATGTGCCACAGGAGTCCTTGTTTGTTTCATTAGAACCGGTGAGTTCACCCAAGGAGCAGCGTGTTCCTGTCTGTGGCCTTTCCAGAGTGATTTATTTCATGTGAGGGGGCTTGATGCCTGTTGGGCAAATTCTGTGACATTGTCAGCAATGAGAAAGATGAACCTTCACCCAACCCCCCCTCTCCTTTCCTCTGAGCAGCAGGTTGTACAACCACCAGCCAAATGCCATAGAGACAAAACCTACCGAAAGTGCCACATTTTCCTAGCATGTGATTATGGGCATTATCACCAATGACATGACCTGCCTTGGCGTAGTCCTTTGAAGGGGCTGGAGGGACTGTTGGAGATGGCTCCAAGCCCCACCATGACAAGATCATATTTGGGTTCAGCTCAGCATTCCCAAATCCTCTGTGTTGTGGGAGAGGCTGAAGTTAATTAGAAGAAAGCTCTAGGAGGCAAAGACCATCTTTTACTATATATTTATACATTCCCAGCCCAGGGGGTGCCTGGCCCTGATTGGAACGGCTGGGAGCTATTGCAATACAAGTAATAAATAACAATAATCAATTCCCCCTGCCCTAAGAGGTTCATCCTCCCCAACAAAATGGCAGTTGACACCCACTCACAGCCCTGAGTTCTGTTCAGTCCTGTCAGTTCACTCTTCCATGTGAATTTTCTCTCAGCTCCCACCCCACAGTGTGAGGCCCAAATGGTTGCTATGGAGCAGCTGTGATGTCCCACACAGGATTGTGACTTCAGGTAGTGGAACAGGCAGGAGGAGCAGATGAGGCTCCAAGGGAACAAAGCTCCTGTTTTCATGCAAATGCCTCTCGTGATGAGGAAAAATGCGAGGGAGAGAAACACAGGGACTCAGAATATTGGGTAGAGAGGCTGTATTGTTTCTAATTAATTAGCATGTTTTTCAAAGCTTTCAACAAGGTGTCAGCGGGTTTTTAAGGGCATATTGCCAGTGAGTATTTAAATGGAACCCTCCCCTGCAGATGCTGTGTGTTCTTCTTTGCAGGGACTGACTAGAAGATGCTTTCTTCCCCAGGGAAAACAGTTGCATCTCCCTTTGTCATATGAGGATGGATTTATTTAGATCTCAAATTTGGGGAGTTTGTTCCACTCTGGAATCAGCATTCTTGACTGACAGCTTGTCTCCAGAAGCTCTGTTCTTCATTCCTAAAATACTCTTCCCCTATTCAGTTCATTTCATTTCAGTACACACACACACACACAAATGGTCACACACAGGCACACACAGACAAAAGTTTCTTTTCTTAAAGGCTATGTACACACTACAGACTTGTCCCACAATAAAGTTGTTGTGGGACAAGCAAGCGTTATAACTATAACGCTTTCCCCCATCCACACAGCACGTCTTGTAACGAAAAGGAACATTCACACGCTCCTTTGAATTTTCATTACAAGGAGCAGTGTGTGGTGGGCACCTATCCCACCATGCACTGCCACAGCCAGCCTTTGAGCTGGCAGCGAGGCTGCTTCCACCCCATCCTTCCCTCAAAGGGCTGTAGGGCAGCGGGGGGGGGGGGTCCCTGGGGCTGCCCTGCCCCGCTGGATCCCCACTGGGTGGGGGGGTTGTTCCCCTGGGAGCAGCCCTTACCGCATGATAAGACTGTAGTGTGTACAAGCCCTTAGGAACGAAACACACACATGCACCTAGCAGATACATACACTCACATACATTGAGTAAGCCTGCTAACAAAATGTAAAAGTAGCTTGGTTCCACTCTCTCCACCATTGCTGCTGTCACATCATACACCTGGGTTTTGAGTACAAGCTGGAGCAACAAGCACTTTAGCCTTTCTGCATGTCTTGCAGCCAATTTATTGCTGCTCTCTTCCCACCCCATGGACATGAGGAGTCTAAGCAGGGGGTTGCAGTCTGTCAGTGCAACTAAGGAAATATACATTCTGCTGCAAATTATAAAAGCCTTAGTGTCCCATGCCTGACTTCTCTAAAGCGATGATGAATTAAGCCTCCAAATGAACCAGTCAGAGTGAACTCTATCAAAGGAGATTCCCAGGCTGAGTTTATTGGCCCATGTACGCTAAGTGAGAAAGACTTGTTTAGATACTAGCTAAAAGGACATATTTGTCATCCAAGATCCTTTATTCCCATCCATTCATTATGTTTCCAAGTGTTAACTCAATCACGATTAAAAAAAGGGTCTCATGTTGACCTTAGAGGGTGCTTACAGTGTCCAGGTGACCAGGGTCTCAGACATGCTGAGGACTGGAATGTTCTCTCTCTCTCTCTCTCACACACACACACACACACACCCCCCTGAGGCCAGCTGTGCCATAAGTCTTCTCATAATAGAGCCATAAACCAATATTTGCACATTTGGAACCCTAAAGTTAGATTCCTAAATTAATATCTAGGCACCTAAATGAAAGTAGCTTTTTCGGAAGTGCTGAGGATCTGCATCTCCTATTGATTTTAGTGTGAGTTATTGGAACTCAGCAACATTGAAAATCAGGTGCCAAATATGGATTTAAGAGCTTAATTTAAGAGACTATGGTTTGAAGAGTTTGGCCAATGACAATTGTTCCTGGTATGAATCTCAGCCCCAGTAAAGTGTGGGACATACCAGATAGAAGACTGCTAATGAGTTAGAATCATAGAAACTGGAAGGAACCATGACAGGTCATCGAGTCCAGTCCCCTGCACTCATGGCAGAACCAAGTACCCACTTAAACCATCCCTGACAGGTGCTTGTCTAACCTGTTCTTAAAAACTTCCAATGATGGAGATTCCACAACTTATTTAGGCAACTTATTCCAGTGGTTAAACACCCTGACAGTTAGGATTTTTTTCCTAATGTCCAAGCTAAACCTCCTTTGCTGTAATTTAAGCCCATTACTTCTTGTCCTATCATCGACAGTTAAGGAGAAAAAATTTTCTCTCTCCTTCTTGTGACAACCTTTTAGGTACTTGAACACTGTTATCATGTCCCCTCTCTATATCCCCTTTTCTAGACTTAACAAACCCAGCTCTTTCAATCTTCCCTTATAAGTCAAGTGTTTCAGACCTTTAATCTTTCGTGTTGTTCTTCTCTGGACTTTCTCCAATTTGTCCACATCTTTCTTGAAATGAGGTACCCAGAACTAGACACAATACTCCAGTTGAGGCCCAATCAGGGCACAGTAGAGCAGAAGAATTACTTCTCATGTCTTATTTACAATATTCCTGTTAATACAACCCAGAATGGTGTTTACTTTTTTGCAACAGCGCTACACTGTTGACTCATATTTAGCTTGGGGTCCACTATGACACCCATATCCATTTCTGCAGTATTCTTTTCTAGGCAGTCATTGCCATTTTATATGTGTGCAATGGATTGTTCTGTCCTAAATGGGAGTACTTTGCACTTGTCTTTACTGCATTTCATCCTGTTTACCTCAGACCATTTCACCAGTTTGTCCAAATCATTTTGAATTGTGATCCTATCCTCCAAAGCACTTGCAACCCCTCCCAGCTTGGTATCATTGGCAAACTTTATAAGTGTACTCTCTATGTCATCAGTGATTTAGATGATGGCAAAATTGAAGAGAACTGGGCCCAGAACTGATCCCTGTGGCCCCCCGCTTGTTATGCCCTTCCGCATGACTGTGAATTATTGATAACTACTCTCTGGTTATCTGATTATCCAACCAGTTTTGCACCCATCATACAGTAGCCCCATCCAGGTTGTACTTCCCTAGTTTGTTAATGAGAAGGTGATGGAGACTGTATCAAAAGCCTTACTAAAGTCTAGATATACCAAATTTACCGCTTTCCCTCTATCCACAAAGCTTGTTACCCTGTCATAGAAAGATGTCAGGTTGGTTTGACATGATTTGTTCTTGACAAATCCAAGCTTACTATCACTTAACACCTTATCCTCTTCTAGATGGTTGCTAATGGATTCCTTAATTATTTGTTCCATTGTTTTTCCTGATATAGAGGTTAAACTGACTGGTCTATAATTTCCTGGATTGTCCTTATTTCGCTAGATTTGCTCTTTTCCAGTCCTCTAAGACCTCTCCAGTCTTCCATGATTTTTCAAAACCAAGGGCTCAGATATCTCCCGAGTCAGCTCCTTAAGTATTCTAGGGGGCATATCATCAGGCCCTGGTGACTTGAAGACATCTAACTTGTCTAAGTAGTTTTTAACTTATTCTTTCTCTATTTTAGCTTCTGATCCTATCCCGTTTTTACTGGGACCACCAACCACCAACTTTCTCAGTGAAGACTGAAACAAAGAAATCATTTAGTTCCTCTGCCATCTCCACCTTTTCTGTTATTGTTTTTCCCTCTTTGTTGAGTAACAGCCCTACGCTGTCCTTGGCCTTCTTCTTGTTTCTAATGTATTTTTAAAATGTTTTTTATTACCCTCTATGCCTTCAGCTAGTTTGATCTTCATTTGTGCCTTGCCTTTCTGATTTTTCCCCTACGTAACTGTGTTGTTTATAGTCATCTTTTGTGATTTGTCCTAGTTTCCACTTTTTGTAGGACTCTTTCTTTATTTTTAGATTATTGGAAATCTCCTGGTTAAGCCAGGGTGGTCTCTTGGCATACTTCCTATCCTTCCTATGCATTAGAATTGTTTGCTCTTGCACCCTTAATAAGATTCCTCTGGTGCCTTGACACTGCCCGCCACCAGTTTGCCAAGATACCAGGTAGCAATTCAAATGTTTCTTTTAAAAGAAGATTATAACCTTTCCAGTGGTTTCAAATGCTATGCCTGGGACCAGATTGTAGGATCTAACTCAAACTCACATTTTTCACTAATCAAAAGAAGCCTTTTGTGCTATTTCACCGAGGACATGGAATTTCTTATTGCTTTGTTGTGCAGGCGTGTGTTTGTGAGATTTTCACGGCCCTGTGATTTATACAGGGGTCTGAGTTATAACTCACATTTCTGTTTAAAAGCTAACTGCTCTAATAGTGGCAGCTATTACTGTCATCACGTACCAGCCTCACTTCTGAGATTCAATCTTGCCAGCACTGGTCTACGTGATGTTATCTGTGTATTTGTTATCCTGATGGAGCCTCCTTTATTTTTTCTTTCATATATCGCTGTCTAGAGGACTGTTTTTTGAGTAGCAATTCATGTCTGCTTCAGTCATCAGCAAAAACAATCAAACCTTCTTTTACTTTTTGCTGGAAATCAAATGCTAAATGAGATCATAGAATCATAAACAAGGAAGATTTAGACAAATTGGAGAGAATTCAGAGAAGACCACAAATGATTATGGGGCAGAAGAGACTGGCTTAGGGGAAAGATTAAAATAATTAAATACCTGTAGCTTGGCTATGTGAACAATGGGGAACAATGGAACGTAATAGCTTTTAGGAGGTTTTGAAGTGGGTAAACACTAAGGAGGAAAAAAGATGATTTAGGGTAGATCAAGAAGAGTGTTACTAGGAGAAAAAGGGATGAAATTTAAACCGAACTCTCAGAAACATTTTCTAACAGTAAGGACTGTGGAATTGTCTCCAGTAGAGAGTGGTGTAAACACAACTGCTCTGAGTCCTTTGAACTAGACTGGACAAAGCAATGGAGAATTTACTGTACATAAATAATTCTTTATTGGATTTTTTTTTTCAGCTTTGTGCTGTCTTCCCCAGTTGAGCCGAATGAATAATCCATGACGAATAATTTAGTGAAGGAATTTTGCCTCCTACGCTGCTCACAGTTTGCTTGTGAGTGAATAGATCGCAATCTGTGCCAATTCATTTGTTACTCAGAGATATCTGAACTAATTTTTTTGGTGAATGTTATTTACTCTGTAGACTGATTGTCAACAGTGAGCTTTGAGTATTCGGTGTGAAGCGATTAAAAACTCCAGCTGCATTGGATAGTTGTGATTGGTCACATAAATCATGCCTTTGCTCCATAACTGAGCAAAGTAATTCTTCTCATCAGGAAGAGGACTTGAGGAAGCCACTGGAGCTTTGAATCACTCAAGAAGGGAGCAGTTTAGGACAGCGTTTCTCAGACTGGGGGTCCCAATCAAAAGGGGGTCACACAAGGCTAATGCAGGGAGGTGGTGAGATCACAAAAATAATATCGTGATAACCTTTAGCATTTCATTATAGCACTTGTTAACCTAGGGTTACCATACATATGGGTTTTCCCAAACATGATCTCTTTTTTGCTTCTCCTATTTCCAGCCAGGCGGCTTTTTGAAATCTGAAGTTATGTCCCTGATTTGTTATTGCCACTCTTACTTCTGCGCTGCCTTCAGAGCTGGGCCACCAGAGAGTGGTAGCTGTGGGCCAGCCACACAGCGAAGGCAGCAATATGATGCCACTCTGACTTCTGGGCTGCCTGCTGCTGGCGACAACGCTGCTTTCAGAGTAGGGTGGTCAGAGAGCAGTGGCTGCTATACCCCATCCAGGGCCGTCCCTGGGGCCCTGTCGTGTCCACTGTCCCTCAGCACTGGGGAGATGGGGTGGGGCAGGCCAGCCCAGAGGCCGGGCTCCACTCTCCTGCCCCACCCCTGGGCTGGCTGCTTGCCTCCGAAGACAGCGGGGGGGGAGGAGGGAAGAGGCAATGTGACAGTGGGGGGCCCATGGTTCCACAGGGCCTAGGATGGTCACCCCCACTCGGCCCCACCAAGGATGGCACTGTCTTCAGCTCCCCTCCACTCCCCTCTCCTCCCCTTGGAAGTGTCCTTTATTTGGGAACTTGAAATATGGTAACCCTAAGTTAACCCATAACAACAATTGTTGAAATATGAAGCCAGACCTCCTGCCATGTTATATTAACTCGTAGAAGACCCACCCGTCTGCCATATTTTACACTTTTTGGAAGACTTCAGTGCCTTTAACTCCAGGGATTATGATTACATGCTTCATTTGGTGCTCATATGAATATGTATTGTAATTTGCTATCATTTGGGGGGAGTGGAGTCATCACAGCCTGAAATATTTTCAAAGGGGGGCTGAACAAAAAATACTTGTGAACCCTGGTTTTGGGAGAAGGAACAGATAAACAGAATTAACTACTTGAGAAAATTGAAACCTTCTTCCTTCTAGGACACACATGCCTTGCTTCCTGAGGCATCATTGAAAGAAAAATTACACCACTGGGTAAAAAGTTGAAATTGTCTTTGAGTGCATTCACATAAAGATTATGCCTGTGGTCCTAGCAGCAGATGTGGCCAAATCCTCATCTGGCTTGCTTAACTGTCTCTTTGCCTGGACTCTGGCAATGACTGTGGAATACACTATCCTCCTGCTGTGTTAACAAGCCATGTCCCATCGCCCATAAAACATCCCAACAATGCATTTACTGATCTTTCATTTTCTGTCATCATCCTAGTCACTGGCACCAAGTAACTGGATGGAGTTGCATATTGTGTGGTCTGATCCTTTTGTACTTTGTTGGATGCATTCTGTGTCAGGGTTCTGGAAAGAAAAACGTATCCCAGCTCCACTAATCACTGCCCCATATCACATATGCAAACTGCTTTTACTGCCCATCAGTACAGCATGAAGAAAAATAGATAGAACACCAAACGGTGGAGAAATGTCTCTGTCCAACAGAGGTGTTTCAGCCCCTAGCAAAGACGTTCTGTCCAGAGGCACAGCTTTAACATTACAGACTTGCATTTCTGCTATGAACCCTCATGGACACTTGAGACCAAAGGAGGTTAAGTACAGTCTGAGCCAATTAATGCTTAAATTTGGCCACAGAATCTCACAGACTTTCTTCCCACAAATTTTGATTAGTTTTGTAGTTTTCTGTGCACTTGAGAGTCCTATGAAAATGAAACCTCATCCCTGTGAGGTAGATGGGATGTAGAGTACAAAGGATTACTCATCTACTAGTGACATAAAAACAGACATGCATAAAAACAGACATAGTGGATCAGTCCAGTGGTCCATCTAGCCCAATACCTACCTTCCAACAGTGATCAATGCCAGACTCTTCAGAGAGAACGAATAGAACAAGATATCATCAAATTATCCATCCTGTTGGCCATTCCCAGGTTCTAACAAAGGTTAATGATACTCAGAGACTGACCATCTTGGTTAATAGCCATCAGTGGACCTATCCTCCATGAACTTATCCAGGTCTTTTTTGAACCGTGTTATACTTTTGACCTTCACAGCATCCCCTGGCAATGAGTTCACCAGTTTGACTTTGCATTGAGTAAAGAATCTTTTTAAACCTGCTGCCTATTATTTCCATTGGTTAATCCCTGGTTCTTGTGGTACGTGAAAGAGTAAACAAACACTTTCTTATCAACTTTCTCCACATCAGACAAGATTTTATAGATCGCTATCATACCCTATTTTAGCCATTTCTTTTCCAAGCTAAAAAGTCCCAGTCTTTTTAATCTCTCCTCATACAGAAACTGTTCCATACACCTGATCATTTTTGTTGCTCTTCTCTGAAGCTTTTAAAATTTCAATATGTCCTTTTCTAAGAAGGGTGACCAGAAATGCACAGAGTATTCAAGATGTGAATATACTATGGATTTATATAAAGGCATTATGGTATGTTCTGTCTTCTTATCTGTCCCTTTCCTAATGATTCCTAACATTCTGTTAGCTTTTCTGGCTGATGCTGCATGTCAAAGATATGGTACCTCTGTGGTAAAATGCTGTAGCTGCTAACAGTGATACAGAAACACCACCAAATGGGAAAGGACAGGAAGTAGAGAAGAATGCCCTATCCAATTGCAGGAGTATTTTTGGCAGGCAGAATGTAATGACCTGCCATGGATGCGTATATGACCATAAGTGGACAGGATCTCAACTGCACATCTCATGTGACATATAGTACTTTCAGTACTCAGCCGCCTCTAATATGATGCTGGAGATTGGTCCAAGAGAGGGAAGACATCCACTAACTGACTCAGCAACACCACTTCCTGCACCAGTGTTCCCCGGAGGTCACCCATCCAAATGCTCCTGACCCAACCCAATTGGGTTTGAATGAATGTGTGTCATTTTATGAGCTGGGAGCACAAGTGGGAGCTGCAGGGTGGGAAATACTAAGAACCTTAGGAGCAGGAAGAACACCTTTTTTAAAGGGAGCATTGGGAATCATCAGTGCTAGATCTGAAGCAAATTTGTCCCATCCTCCTTGCTCTTTTCTTGGCCTTCCTTCTTCTTTTCCTTCTTTCTCACACATCAGAGAGGTGAAAAAGGAGGAGAGAATATAAAATGTAAATGGGAGTTGTCAAAAGATCTATGAGCCAAATACTACAAATTCAGGAGGAATGCTTGCCTGGGACATTTCACAACAAACAGTAACGTGGAAATCCATAGGGCTCCAGGCCAAGCTACTGAAAGATGCGGTTTGGCCTGGGACTGGCTATGTTCTGCTCTCATCTTACATAGGTGTAAATCTGGAGTATCAGATCTGAAATCAGTGCTGTTCATTGGGATTTACGTCAGTGAGGCTAAAAGCAGGATCTTGCTCAGGATGCACTGAACTAAACTAACAAGGTCAGTTCTCGCATGGCAGACCAGTTAGGATGTTCAGCCACAGCTGTAGCAGAAGTGTTGGTGTCATTAATGGAAGGAGTTACCACTCTGTCATCCACTTCCTGCTTCTAACAGTGTCCGCTCCAGGATAATGGAGTGCAGTGTCAGGTCTCCCCAGAAAGATTTTTAGGAAAGGTGAGTTCCATCCCAGCACAAGCAGTACTGAGAACTCCTGAATTCAGGATATCAACAATGAGTTAGATTGAGCTCCTCAATCCGAGGGTGACCAGACAGCAAATGTGAAAAATTGGGACAAGGGGTGGGGGTGAGAGCTGGCTATATAAGACAAAGCCCTGAATATTGTGACTGTCCCTATAAAATCAGGACATTTGGTCACCCTACTCAGTCCACAGGCAAAGCTGCTGTTTGATGCTCTGATTATTTTTAAATTTGGAAATGGTTTGGCTGTCTGGCACAGTTAATCAGCAAACAGCCAAAACTTGTGTGTTAAACTAATACAAGCCAAGATGCATCTGGAGTCCTATTAAACTGTATTATTGTAAACTGCAGCAACTGATCCAAAAGATCTCAGCACAAACAGGTTCCTGGCCTGTCCCCTTTCCTAGTGTCTATGATCCTATTCCAAGTGGAGAGGCCACAAACCACTGAACGTCATTGCACTGGCTTTGTAAATGAGCTCCCTCCCAGTCTCACTCCCTCACCTCTTTCCCTTCCTCCCCTCCCCACAAGGCCCAGACTGAAGAGTGTTCTCAGATTCTGGGTTTGGTGTATGCAGGCTCCCTTGCTGCCTCTGCGTGAGAGATAGCAGGGTGATTTGGAACCTTCTGACATTTTCTTATGAAGGAAACAAAAAGAATCCACCTCTGCTCCCCAGTTGTAGATTATCTGCCCTGGGGCTTTGTCTCTGGCCATGTCCTACACTTCCTCTGTGCTGCTACATTCACTTCTCAAATCTCAGGGCAGGTGCCCATCTCCCCACTCCGCTACAGGTGACAGATCAAGGAGTGCCTTGGCAGAGCCAAGCAGGCAGGAACAGACCCAGCAGTTTGGGAAGGCACAGCTGTTGCCCCATAAAGAATATAGGAAGGGGTGAAGAGAAGCGGGATCATAATCTCACTATAATAAAGTACATGAGTCGTTCAGAAAGTGGCCAGCTTGGGAACCTGGAACTGATCAGAGAAGCAGAAAGCACACAGTGCAGAAACAGAATGGGGCAAGACAAAGGTCAGAGAGGAAACAAGAAGAAGAAAGGACAGGTGTCACTCATTGTGTTCCGTATTTATGGAACAGATGCCCACAGTACAGCACTGGGAGGCCGAGAGGCACATGATAGCTATACAATACATTTCACAGATAAATATTCTGGCTATTGTCTTCTACCTCCCTAGAGCTGGTCAAATTACCTCCTACAAATATGTTTTTCACTTCATTGACCCCTTTTCTCTACTCATACAGCTTTTGTGAATTGATCCTGCTTCCTGCAAATCTATTTGTTACTCAGAATGATTTGCCAAACAGTTCATGGAAGCAAATTTCAGTTAAGGGGTGTTTGCAAACTACTCTCTTCAACTATTGGCTATCTTGTGTAAAGCTCTTTTAGAACAAAACCCTACTGTGACTTTCCTTTGGTGTGTACATTTCATTGGATGGTGCGTGGTTGGTCACCTAAGGCACATGGTATTTCTTCTGTTCTCTGACTGGCTGACTTTAAGGAGGAGAATAACAAATGGGAAGTAACAAATAATGAACCTACTAGTACAACATTTTTGCCAGATAAACATTTTTGCCAAAATTAATTAAATGGTTGAGGTTTTGTGAACCTTGATATGAATAAATAACCATCTGAATAAGCTGACCCCATAAATAGCTCGAGTGTTTGTGCAAAAATATATGTGAATTGTTGTTTGCACTTTTTGATCCACTCTGTATCATCAGAGTCTCTGAGTTTTGCATGAAGAACAAAATATTCTACACTAATATTCCTGTGATACTGCTGTTATGTTCGAATACTGTAGCATAGCTTTTTAAGAGAGCAAGAGGTAGGGGGGGTACCTCTAGTGCTGTGACACAGGAGCTTCAGGCCGTGCCGTCCCGTGGGGGATCGGGGCCCAGGGCCAATTGGCCTAAGCGGGGCCCCACCCCCCACGCTGGAAGGGAGTGTGGCGGGCCAACTGGCTCACTCCGCCCCCCCAGGAAGCCGGTCCTGGGCCGGGAGGCCGAGGCTGCCGGCACAGGGAGCCGGCTCTGGCCCCGGCCCCGGCATTGGCCCGGGAGGTCGCCTGTGGGGGGGGGGAGCCAGCCCTGGCCCAGCTGAGGCCACCTGCAGGGGAAGGGGAAGAGCCGGAGCTGGCTCTGGTCCCGGCCCCAGAGGCCGCCTGCAAGAGGGAGCTGGTGGCCCCGGGCCGGGCGGCTGAGGCCATCTGCCGGCGGGGGGGTGGGAGGGGAAGGAGAGCCGGCCGTGTGGGGCAGGCCGGCCCAGAGACCGGACCCCACGACCTCCACCCCTGGGCCTGCCTGCTCCACCCTGGGGACAGGTAGGGCCAACCCAGGGGCTGGGCATAGCCCTCCCGGCCTGCCCCGCCGGTGGGAGGAGGGGCTGTGGTGCACGGGCCCATACTGCCCCGCTGGGAGTGGGACAGCGCGGGGCCCACGTAACTCTTTCATCTAGAATCTGAAGTTTTTTCTATTAAATATACTCTGTTGTGTCTGTATGTATGCCAACGTCAACTAACTGGGCGGGGGGCATTCACACCTTTGGGGATGACAAACCAAAGGGGGACTCTCTGGGTTAAGAGCTTGGAGAGAATAGATTTGGGGAAACTCAGGATGGAAGGGCAGTTGATGCAGGGCCGTCCTTTGGGGGGGGGGCGGAATGAATGGAGCAATCGCCTTGGGCCCCATGGTAACGTGGGCCCCCCCACGGCCACGCTTCCCCCTGCTCCCCACTGCCTTCGGGAAGCCAAAGGCAGCAGGTGGGCCAGGAGCACTTCCCTTGGTCCCTAGGCCGGCCCTTCTCCCCGCCTCCCTGGGGCCGCGGTGGCAGTTCCCCACCATGGGCAGCCTCAGCTTCCCGGCCCGTGGCCACGACTCCCTGCCACCTGGCGGGTGGCCACGGCTTCTGGGGCTGGCTCCCCAGGGGGGCGACAGGGGTTCCTGGGGGGCGGAGCAAGCTGTTCTCCCCCCCTCCAACCCTCCCCCCCGCACTCTCCACCAGCATGGGGGGTGGGGGCCCTGCCTAGGCCGATTGGCCCTGGGACCCGCTCCCCCTTAGGGACAGCCCTGAGTTGATGTACCCCTTTGGAGTAACTCGGGTGCTGAGAGACAGAGTGAGATGTTATGCTTGTGGGCTAGCATCAGGGATTGGAGCTGTAGCAGTACACCATTAAAACACAACAAAGTTACACAGCAGGTGGTGACAGAATGCCTTACTGGTTTGAGTGATCCCCAAAAGTCACAGTACTCCTCACCCTGCTCCAAAATGGGCTGTGCTTCCTCCCATCCCTAGGGCACAGTCTGGGCAGGGACCAAACTAAGGATAGTCCCTTGTACAAAAGGGAAACCCAGTGGGAAAGGTGAGCTGAAGGCTGGGGAGCAGTTGAGAAAACCTGGGACTTTCAATGTGCCTGGAAGATGTATGGATACCCTGGGACAGTACCTTAAAAAAGGGACAACCCTGGAAAATAGACAGCCCCTGCAATAGGGGCCAGAATCACCAATCATCAGTCTCTCTGGGATAGCTGAGACAGTAATCGCCACACATATATGCACTGCGAATGGGGAGCGGCAGAGGAAGTTCAAAAACCAAATGTCCAGCTAAAAACCATAGCATAATGTTTATTTGAAAATCTCATGATTTAGGGGCAATCGTGATTTTTTTGGGGGGTCTGACTAACAATTTTTGAACCTGTGAAGGTGGCAGTACTGGATATCCATGGAGCACTAATTTTCTAGCTTCACTTGCTCCTAAATGGAAAGCACGTTTGTTTACTGCTGGGCGAAATATGAATCCTGAAAGGCCCCCTTGCATCCCACCAATGTTTGTTTGTCTAAACCCTTGCAGCAGAGTCCTTTCACCCATGCTGGGGGAAGGAGGAGGCCCTCTACACCAGATCCTGAGATAGACACACCAACACTTGAATGGAAACTGAGAACAACACAAATAGAAAACACATTGCAGCTGAACAGAACCAAAAATGACAGCAGACCAGCTTAGGCCTGGGCTTCGTTATTGCAACTGCTGCTGTTTATCATTCCAGCAAAAGTAATCATTTCTTGTGTTTTCTTCTCGTTTTGTTTTTGGTTTTATTGTGAAGTTAAAGGGGCCTTGACATGTAGTTTAGGCCCAAGATTGGACCTGCTAGCAAATTGTTCTAATCTGATTACATGGGAATGTCTCCCAGATTTGAAACATAATTGCTTTAATTCCACTGCTCTGTTCTCAAGCATCCTTAAAAATAATAATTACAACAAATAAACCTTACATATCCTGATATTCTGTAAGTGAGTCTACACTATTTTGCCATGCTGCTGCACCTGAGCTCTTCCACCCGTACACCAGTAGAGGGTGCTGTAAATAACTATCCTGGTGCTGTGATAACATCAGCCCAGATCAAAAGTTACCCCCACCACCAAGAGAATTTGCCAAATACAATAATATCATGAAGTAAGATTTGAACCCATGAGAACTGGAAGCAATTGAGATTAGCCCAATGAAGCGGTGAGGATTGTGAAGAATGGCAGTGCCCAGGGATCCCTTTGCAAAGCTGGCTAACTGCTTAGTTAGTGGACCTGATATTTTTCTCACTTGCACCAGCATAGCTCAGAAGTAAGTCATCGGTAGGGTGCAAAGTGTTATCAAGGGGAGGAGAAGCAGGGAAGCAGGCCCATAGCCTGAAGTAGTATTGTAAAAATAGCATTGTATGAATCCATACTGATTTGTTCTCCACTACTTCAGGTCTAGTTGGTTCTACAGATTTTCTTTTTTCCCCAGAGCCAGAATTACAGCCTCTCATGGGATCTGAGAAACCTGCTGGGTTCTCTCCGCTTTTCACACCATCAAAGATTCTGCTGTTGGAATTCAGCCAGCAACCCTGCTACTGAGTCTGGAAGCAGAATGAAATCCAGCTCTTTTCTCCATATCTGGCTGGTGCTGAAAGAGGCAAAAAGCTTATCTTTGTCTCAGCAAAATAAAGGATACACCTCCAGGAGGACGCACAGGGAGAAGACCTTCCACACACAGAGTCCATTTTTCTTTAATCATATTTTAGAGTGCAAACAATGGTACACATTGTAGGTTACCACTTCAGCAGCTTTGACAGGGGAACCCAAGAATCAACTGTTTGCCCTGTTCTGTCCTTATTTACATAGATGCAATCTTATGCAATTCTATGGTGCTACATAGGGGTAACTAGGGCAAACATGAGCTCCCTGTCTGAAGATCTATTGTATATATCTGTCGAATGTGCCTGTCTGACTCTAGGCATCTGTTGCTCTCTTTTCTATATGTTTAGACAGCTTTGTATACCACTGTACATTCAGCTTTTAAATTCCCATTAAGAAACAGGATGGAATAATTGCCATCGCAATTTCTCGGTTCCAGATATTTTTATTTGTAGAATTAAGATTCACGTGTTTGTTTTTCCAGGTTTGGGGTAAAAGCTGATTGTCATGTGGCTATCCTGATCCTGTCTCCAAGGAGCTGAATAGTCAGACAAGTTGACACACAGCCCAAGCTGCATCTTGAATGCAGGTTCTGTCACATTGCTTACATACAGTGGCAGAGCTGACACAGCTGCTTGGTTGCTAAGCTGGCAGTAATGGGTACTCAATGGCTAGTTTGAAGGCCTTTTATTTGCAAGCTGGCTGATAGCCAGTATTGAGAATTTGAGCTACTGGCAGGACGGACCTCCATATCCCTAGCTATGTCCACATCAGGCACCCCAAGTACTATAAGATGGTGAGAATTTTTTTTTAATCATTTTTGTTGTAGGAGATGTTTAGATCTAAGATAGAATTATTATGATTAATGTTGCTATTTATATTGCAGTAGTGCTTAGGAGGAACCTGACTTATGGACAAAGACCCCATAGTCCTGTACAAACATGGAACAAAGAGCCCCAACAAACTCAAAAACTAAGCACAAGACAAGAGAAAATAGATATACAGACAAACAGGAGTAAAAGGAAAAATAAGACAATACTGGTCAGCTCATGAGCGGCCTATAAAAATAACGAGCTCCTTTCGGTGTGCGAAACAACCATTGACTTCAGTTGGGGTTACAGTGGGGTAAGAGGATTACATCTGGGAGAATTCAATCTTAGAATCAGATCCATTTCTCATTAGCCATGTCCCTCTTTCTACCTGTCCACCTTTCTCTCTACTCTAGTGGTTTTCAAACTTTTTTTCTCAGCACCCGGTTGAAAAAAATCATTTATGGCCATGACCCAACAATTACACTTTTCAGAAATGCATTCCATTCTTTGGGTGGCAGCAGCAGGGGGAACCGCAACCCAGTACTGGGTCCCAACCCATGGTTTGAAAACCACTGCTCTACTCCATCTGACTAGATTTTTGCTATTCATTTGTCTATACAGTCTTCTTTTTCTCCTTCTCTGCCTGTCAATTTCTTTCGTCCTCTCTACCTCAGAAGTCAGAATAAGAGGGTTTTGAAAACCACTTTAAAAGATAGCCATCACCCATTTTTTTCCAGTGGCATATGGTGATAATAACAGTGCAGCTGCCATAGGCCTCCTGGCTTCAATTACCAAAGAGGATCAGCTAATCCCAGTTAAAATTACCTATGTAACTGAAGAATAATTGTAAAGTGGGCTCTCCTCTGGACTCTGGTTTTCTGAAAAATCATTATTGAGTTGCTCCTTGTGCCAAGGCAGCAGAGGATCAGCAGATGAGTAACAGGTTCTAGGAGATGTTGTCCAAGAAGACTGGTTTCTCTCTTTTTTTCAAAGCAAACTCTAAACAGATGGCAGGGTCGCCTTCATTTTTTTACAGCTCTTTTGTGGAACAGGCGGACTGGAGCAATGGAGGGCAGAGGGCAGATTTTATAGGTCTTTTTCTCTGGTTGAAGCTCAGTAGAGGAACTTCTCTTCTGAGATTGAGAAGCATGCAGTCATGGTGAATCTCCACAGGTATATGTGAGGAATAATGCAGTAGCTCAGTCAGGAAAATATTGCCAGTACAGCTGCTAGCTGTGACAAGGACATGAAGTGCTGGTTCTAAAAAACAGGAGTATGGACAGGTGACCTGGGTTATGTAATGTATGAAATAAACTGAACCTTAGCCCCAAAACTCTAATCAAACATTGTATGAAGTCTGTAAAAGGAGGGTTGCTTTTTGTTAATTAACTGTTGTTTTCACCAGATAGAACAAGGAGCAAAAAACACCAGAGATCTATAAATGAAACTGCTCTCAGGGTTAGCTATATGTTCACAACTGAATTGCTTGTATCCTTATCAAGTCTTCCATGCTAACTTCCTGCATGTAAATCCACTGTACATCCTGAATTTGCAGTAAACAAATGAGGAAAACGCAGGTTTTATGTAGGCCAGCTCCTCATAATTCCACTTATTCCTGGTTCTTTTAACAAGTATCTGGCATGCTACAGCAATTTGCCAGGTGTCTTAAACTAACCTATTTTCCATGGCAGTGATGTTGTAATCTGTCAGAGACTGATTGCTGCAGGACTCAATAAACTTTATTAACTTCTTGACAGGCTGTCTAATAGATGCCTTGTTAGATTCCCTTATAGCCCCAGGTTACAGGCACAGCTTGGTGTATCTGGCACAGAGCTCTGGGCCTCATACTGCTTAGTACATATAGTCATCTATCAGAGACACAGCACCTACAGTGGATGCTCTTTCTGGCTGCGTAAGGCTTAAGTCAACTCCTTAGAGTCGACTTAAGCCATTGTAGACGTGGGGTAGGCTTAGGGCTACCCCAGGGCTACACCAATGCCTTCCCTGATGGGGGGGGGGGCCACAGGAGGAGCCTGGCATGCCCCCCCACAGGGCAGGGCAGAGCCCTGCCCACCCTGCCCCTATGCCCTGCCAGGGTCCCTGTCCCCCTTTGCCCCATTGTACCTATGTACAATGGGGCAAAGGCTGAGCCCCCAGCATTGGGCAAGAGGTGCCCCCACTGCCCCTGTGGTCCTCCCCTAGGTCCCCCTTATCCCCTAGAAGTCGACCTAGGGCATCCAGTGTGGACGCTCTAGGTTGACTTTCTAAGTTCCCCTTTAAGTCAACTTTACTTTTAAGTGTAGACACACTAAGTCGAGTTAGTTAAAGTCGACTTAAAATTACAAGTGTAGACATAGCCTCTCAGATACCACCAAGAATGGTGTATGCTTATTTCTAAGCACAAAACACAACTCATGCAGCCTTTGTTATATACACCTGTCACTCCAGGAAAGCAAGTCTCTGTCGAATTATATCACCTTTAGAGTTTAGATCTCAACGAACCATACCAGGCTATCTCTTGGCCCTCCAGCAAATGACTCTAAAAATATCCTGACATTTTCAGTTGTGCATTGTTCTGTGCATGATTAACAGTGCTCTTGTGGGAGAAAAAACATTTCCTATCTACCATTGTGGTGTTCATCCTGTAATAACTGGCATAATAAATAGGTCCCTTTATGCAAGCCACGCTTCTTACTCAGGGCTATTTACAAACACTGAACAGTACCAGACCCTTACAAAAACTATGATCCACAGCAATGTCTTTCACTAGAAGGCTGTTTTGATTCAGCTTGTTTCCATAATGTTATAACCACAATGTTGGTTGGATTTTCCAGAGGTATGCTGATATGTCTCAGGGATGCTATTTTCCCCGGCAGCTCCACCACATGGCATGATACCTATGCATATCCCAAGATCTATCTCAGCAGTCCACCCAGGCTGTCTATGCTATGGTATGACACTTCATCAAGCATTTCGCAACAGAGATCAAAGACAAGAAGCAATGTAGATGCAAGCAGAGGCGGCTTTTGGGGTAGGTGAAGCAGGTGCACG
Organism: Pelusios castaneus; assembly: GCA_007922175.1. NCBI lineage: Eukaryota > Metazoa > Chordata > Testudines > Pelomedusidae > Pelusios > Pelusios castaneus. Next base: position 14,098,879 of record ML685808.1, read on the forward strand.
CCTAGGGCCCCAGCTGCAAGGGGCCCCCCATCACCTACCCCAAAAGCCACGTCTGACTTGGTCCGCAGCAGAAGGAGAAACTGGCCCAGGGGGCCGGGGCCGTGTGGGGGGAGCTGGGGCCGGGGTGATGAGGGAGGCAGGGTCACAGGGGGCCCCATGTGCCTATGGGGGGCCTTGTGGGCCTATAGGAGGCCCCACAATGGGCCTTTGCCTAGGGCCCCCAATAGCCAAAGGCTGCCTCTGGATGCAAGGGACTCCAATGGGTCTGGATTCACTGTTGTATTGTGTGGCGGGTTCACTGCAAGAAGGGGAACTTCTCACCCCCAGACATTCTCAGACAGAAAGGCAATGTGCAGAATCATCACTGTTATCTTCCTAACTCACAACTACAGCTCTTCATGTGTCCTCAGATTCACAGTCTTCCAAGCCTCACAATTCTTCACTTCAAGAAGGGATAGTCTGCCAACATCATCTAACTCATTAAAGCAAAGATTATCTCTACGGAGCACTACCACCCTCTAAATGCAATGCGCAGAAATACGATATTCGGCACATAATTGCACTTCAGTTTAAATAAAGCCTTTTATTGTCCTGTGTGAGCTGAATACTTGTGCAGAGAAAAATAAAGACAGGAAAATAGAGGCTGTCTGATCAATGCCACTGTTTGGTCATCCTCAGATTGGTTTTCTTCTGTAGAAGTAACTTGGCACTTCCGCTGCCATTACTGCTCTTCCCTATTTTTCAGTCTGGTTTATGAAAGCTATTGATCCATCAGATGCTTGAGGATCCTGTTTTCCTGGCTCAGATGCCTCATCTGAGGTTATACAGACTCTACACACTGCAGTGGTTTAGAATCAATAAAGTTACACACACACATTAAAGTGTAACTGAATTAATATGTTGGTTAGAATACATTCAAGAATACTTATCCTGCAACCAGAATATCTGTAGACAAAAAAAAAATGTTTGCTGATTGGAATCCCCTAGTTAAGAAAGGGGGTGCTGACAACCAGCAGCTGGCTGTAAGTTGTTAGTTACTTTAGTAATATTTGATTTGCCTGTTATCAGCAGTTAAATAACTGTACGAAGCTTGGAGCTTGCTGAAAAGAAAGATGGAATGAGAGGGGTAATCTTCCTGTTTTCAGGTGCAAATGGTTGATGTTCTTTGAGGAAGAAAATAAAAACACATCTCCAGTGGGGAGAAGTCTTTCTTTAGTTCTTTAAATATTCCTTTCTTTCTGTGCCCATTGCCATGATATTTGAGTACCTTAGATGACTGATGAGAGGGGTTGTGATGATGATAACGAGGACAGATATGCATTCTGTGCTATATTTTTAGGTTTGTTTTTAAAACTCTCATTTCCGTGTCATTTTATCAGATCCCAGACAAGAATCTTCGGTCAGGCCAATCTGTATGCAGTGCAAGATCTGGAGTGGGAGGGAAAGCTGGATGGAAGCTATCTTTCTACTCCTCTTAGCATGGGACCCCTGGTGTTCCTAAGAGCAATCTAAGAACTGCTCCAAATAGAATTAGTTGGAATGGTCCCAAAGGGATCACTTTGTCTGCCAAAAATCATTGAGTGCATCGTTCTCTGACCATGGCCTCTTCCACCATGCTCTCTTTCCCAACCAGGAATGCCTCATATTCTGAACAAGGGATAGGTGTCATAGACCTGATGTGACCCTTCTGTGCCTAGGTAGCCACCTGAAAATGCCAAGCTCAGGGCAGGCTGAAAAAGGAGAGTAGATTCTCGTAGCACTAACGGGGGACACTGAAATCAGGCTTCCCATCCAGCAAACAAACAGTGCTTCTGATTCCCCACAATGGTTATCAAGAAGCCACAACAAAATATAATCAGCCCCCTTTATTGCATTTGAGCCACTGGCTACCCATCAGCCACTAGATCTAATAAAGAGATAAGTTACTTAAAACTCCATGTTCTTTACCAAAAGGGTTCTGCTGACCCCAAAGGGTCAGCCACATTACCAGATCAATATAAGTTTGGATCTTACCCAAAACATCACATTGCCAGCCAATCCTTTAGCAACTAAAACTAAAGGTTTATTATAAAAGGAAAGAAACAAACTATAAGAACGGTTAAGGATTAAAGCAATCAGATGCATAGGATTTAAAACAAACAAGGAAACAGGTGGCACTTTTAAAGACTAACAAATATATTTATCGCATGCAACCCCACTTCGCTGTAGATTAATATATCCAGAGGTAGGTGATGGCTGAAGGCTGTAGACTAGAGGGCTGAACTGAAGACCAGATGGAGGTAGAGCAGTTGCCTTTTATGTCCCTTGGCCTTTTCCATGCTGCTCATGGAAATGTATAGGAATAAGATGAAGTCCAGAGTCACATGAGCAAGTCCTGGTGACTCATCATGTCTCTCCCTGGGCCCATCATACCTGAGAGTTTTCTTAATGGGCCATTAAGCAGGCTATGGCTGCTGCTATTCTGTCTGCGGGGTGGCTCAGAAACAGCATACATTGAAATACAGATATATCAAATATATTCATGACTTCCAGTACAGGTATGACACATACACATAAACAATATCCTCCTACTTAGCAAATTAGAAGCTTTCTGTCAGAACCTGACATGGCATATCTCATATGGATTATTGTAATTTTGAAATATTGATATTAACTAGTACCATGAATGGTCCCCCTAATCTAGCCAGCATCACACCTGCCTACGCCAGTTTTATACCACTCAAAGATTTCACTACATCAAGCTAATACTCACCTGCTGTGACTCTGACCCTGCCATTTATGTAGTGTTATGTTACTTATATGCATAGAGTAGGTTGCAGGTAAATGTCACGTGACTCCAGTCTCTGTCCTGGAGTATTATTGTTCAAGGGCTTCTGCTGGAGGAGGAATGAACTGTATTGTTCTCTTTCCCAGTACCTGTTGTAGCTCTATGCTCACTTTGGAATCTTTTGGTCCTTGTATATGCTCAAGAACATTTGAAAGACATTCTTACATGTTTATTTCTACCACCCTTGTCCTCATATGAATTGTGTCCATATTTCTGACCAGGACTTTGGAACAAAGAAAGCAAGATAGATCCCTGGAAAATACATCTCAGGTTTTATACTAGTCCCATTGGGTGCGTCTACATTTACAAATTAAGTCTACTTAAGGAAGCTTAAGTCGACTTAATTTACTCCGCGTCTACACTGGGGTTTCCTTAAATCGACTTAAGCTGCTCCTTAAATTGAATTAAGGAAAAGTTAGTTCCAATAATAACACCTCATTTTAATTCGAACTAGTGCTTGAGTCGACTTTATTAAATTGACTTAAGACAGGGATTAACGCCTTGGTGTAGTTCATTAAATCAACTTAAAACGTTGTCGACTTAATAAGGCCAAAAAGGGGCCACATCTACACTTGAAAAGTTGTCGACTTTTGTTAAGTCAACTTAATAAGGTTGTAAAGTCGACCTTATTAAGTCGACTTCATAAAGTCGACCTAACTTTTCAAGTGTAGACATAGTCATTGAGTGCTGGGACAGGATGCTATGAAATGCTTTAGTTCTATATAGAGATCTATATATGGGTACATATATGGGTACATTCAGAAAAGCAGATAGTGATATGTACATTCATACGAGTATATTAACTCCAATCTGATGGGTCTAAACAGAAGCCAAAGACTGGAGTGGTTTGCACAGTTGATTGTGGGGCTGGCAACATGAAGGCACTTTTGAGATCTAATCTTTACCCTGTTGCTGAGAAAAGGGATGTTCTGATCAAAAGACAAGTTAAAGTAAAGATGTAGCTATGGTGTTTAGAAGATGAGGGGAGCTGAATGGCTTCATGGGGAGGAGAGAGACAAGGAAGTCTGGGTGCGTCTACACTTGTAAATTAAGTCGACTTAAGCTTGGCTTAAGTCGACTTAATGTGCCCTGCATCTACACTACACTATGCTTAAGTCGACTTAATGAAAATTAAGTCGACTTTATTAAACCATCTTTCTCCTTGACCTAAGGCTTAATTCGACTTTCTAAAGTCGAATTAGGCCAGTGTAGCCCTGGGGTAGCCCTCCCTGCCGGGGGGGGGGGGGTACAGGGGGAGCCTGGCATGCTCCCCAAAGGGCAGGGCATGTGGGCACAGTGTGACACTGTCTGGATTTAGAGAAGCATTTATGATATTATTTTCTATGGATATCTCATAAATGCTATAATCCATAGGAACTATGTCATGTTTGGTATCAATAGAAAGGTAGTAATTTGCTGGAAATGAATATATAATTTATGTCTAGGAATTCTATTTCGATTAGAAGTTAAGAATTTGATGTTATATCCATACTTTAACTTGTGTCCTTCTGGACAAATGCCTTAGATGGGAGGGTGTGAACAACCATTGTCTCTTTAATGGCTCATCAGGATACTCCCTGGCAGATTCCTTTACATTAAGGAGACAATGGTTGTTCACACCCTCCCATCTAAGGCATTTGTCCAGAAGGACACAAGTTAAAGTATGGATATAATATCAAATTCTTAACTTCTAATCGAAATATAATTCCTAGACATAAATTATATAATCATTTCCAGCAAATTACTACCTTTCTATTGATACCAAACATGACATAGTTCCTATGGATTATAGCATTTATGAGATATCCATAGAAAATAATATCATAAATGCTTTCCTAAATCCAGACAGCATCACACACAGGGCTCTGCCTTGCCAGGGTCCCTGTACCCCTTTGCCCCATTGTACACAGGGGATGCCCCCCCTGCCACCGTGGACCTGCCCAAGGTCCCCCTAGCCCCACAAATTCGACCTAGAGCATCCAGTGTGGACGCTCTAGGTCGACTTTGTAAGTTCCCCTTTAAGTCACTTTAATTTTAACTGTAGACACACTAAGTCGACTTAACTAAGTCGACTTTAAGTCGACTTAGTTAAAGTTGACTTAAAAGTGCAAGTGTAGACATAGCCTCTGTGAGAAACGTGAACATCTCAGAAATAGAGAGTCTCTTCCCTCCAGGATTTGGTAAGCAGGGTAACTTTTCAAGCTTAAATGTTAGCTCAGCTCCCAGCACCACACTGGTGCTCAGATGAGCACAATATAAATAACATACACAGAGATAGATCAGACTTGTTCTCTAGAACTAAGGACTCTTTGTGGGTACTGAGGAGCTAATGGATTTTTGCCTGTAGACTAGCAGTGCTCTATTCACGGTTGGAGACCTCTAATGGGTTCCTCCTCAGTGCTGCTCTCGACCTTTCAAACCAGCAGAGTTCTTTTGTTTACAGAAAAAGACAAGCAGCTATGGAGAGAATACACATTTGTAAGGTTTGTATACCTGTATTGTGTGCGCTCAGAGAGCCAGGGGGAAGAGCTGAAGAGTTTTTAGAATTATGTTTCTGAGAGGAAATATGCCAAGTGGTGTCACTGTGTTTAATTTTGCCTCTCTGGGGCTGCTCTCCCTCTCATAACACACTCTGAAGCCACTCTGGGTTAGAGAGAGAGGAAGAAATCTCAGTGGATTTAGGACAGGGCAATTTTCACTGGAAAATATTTCCATAGGTACATTATTAGTGCTACAGGCAAGTAGTGATATTAACACACTCATTAGCAAATAAATAGATACGGGAACACAGAGTTCATTAGCAGACCTGGGGCTCTCAGGTACATTTTCTTTAGCTTTAAGAGCTAATGACACAAAGAACCCCATGTAAGAAGTACATTTTGATGACAAATTTAATTTCTTTTTTTTTTTAATATACTTTGTCTGATATCTAAGCAGCAGACGGCTTTTTCTGAGTGATCCTAAGACACGCACAATTGTAGAATGGGATATGCATATTCTGAATGATGATAGATTGCATTTAGTTATACAGTCAACAACTGTAGGAGACCTGTGGGACACAAGTGTATATTGAGACACAGTGCCATTCTGTCATACCCTGCAAACTTGCTCTACACTGGAACTGGCTGCTAATATGCTCATATTGGAATTAAGTAGTTCTTCATAGTATTCGTGGTTTGTGATGCTTGGTAAGACTATAAGACACACCAAAGGTCTGATGTATTTGTTGCTTTGGTGGAAATAATTTATCCTCTGTTCAGTCCAGTGTCTGAGGTCAGTAGTTTATAACAGGTATCTGAAGAATTAGTTCCAAATGCAGAAAGCCTGTAATGAGAAGGGATACTACCCAGATGACTGTGGTACCTACTCACCAAAGGAGTAGCAAGAATCTATTTTCACTAGAGAAGGAGCTTGGTGTGGGAATTATCTGGCACTGTCCCAACACCGAATCACCTGCTAACAATGCCTGAAAAAGTGTCGAAGAAGGCCAGACTTCTTCAGCCTGCTGAGGCCTTGTACACACGATCAGATTATCGCGCATTAAAGCTCATTACCGCGCGATAGCAACAACGGCGTACACACGTGCAACAGGGCTCTTGCGCGTTAAGTGCCTTGTTGTCGCGCAATCCAACAACCACTCCGACGAGAGTGGTAACAGCTGTTGCGGATCATATATTGCGCGTTTGAGCTCGTGTGTACGCTTACCGCGCATTGACTGGAGTCCGGAACTGTCCCAGCATTCCCAAGTCGTCCTCTCTGGTCTCCCCCCCCACCCGCTCTGTGGCCGTGACGAAACTGTCCCCGCCCTGCCCCGAACTTATTCCCGGGATTTTCAAATTTCAAGTCTGTTTCACTTCCTGCTCTCTTCCTCGTGGAGTGTGTTTGTGCTCCGATCATCAGTAGCAATGGCGGCCCGCCGTGGAAGACGCGCACCCCTTTGGAGCACAGCAGAGGTGCTGGACCTGATCAGCATCTGGGGAGAGTCCGCCGTGCAGGCGCAGCTACGCGGCAGCAGGAGGAATTATGACACATTTGGCATAATTTCTCGGGCCATGTCAGAGAGAGGGCATGATAGAGACACAGTGCAGTGTAGATCAAAGGTGAAGGAGCTCAGAATTACCTATCACCGAGCGAAGGAGGGAAACCGCCGTTCTGGATCAGCGCCTGCAACATGCAGGTACTATAAGGAAATAGAAGCCATCCTCAGCGGGGACCCCACAACCACTGCCAAAAGTCCCGTGGACACTTCAGCCCCTCCTCGTCCGGTGATTGCCAGAGCCGAGCAGGATGAGGACGTTGTTGAGGAGGAGGAGGAGGAGGAGATGGAGGATGACACGGAGGAAAGCGCAACCGCGTGTAGCCAGGAGCTCTTCAGCAGCCCCGCTGAGACGTCCACCCAAGGCTTGAACTGCAGCTTGTTCTCTGAGGCGGCAGAGGGGGGTTCAGGTAAGTTTCTCCTTCATTCAGCTCTGCTCCTGCTAAAATATCATTGTCTGGGGTGGGGGTGCTTGCGGGTCCCCGCTCTGCACGCTATTTACTCTGCATTCATTAGCAGGGCATCAATACAAGCAGTGATTGTAAAATAATCATCTGCATTTAGGTCAGAAAAGGTTTCCTCGATGTACCTCCAGAGCCTAATACTCAGGTTAGATGGGAGAGCGTTTGTGTCTGCGCTCCCAAAGACGGACACTCTGCCTCTCCAGCTGCAAAGCACAGCCCTGGGAACCATGGCAGCACACAGTGCAGCAGCATACGGTCCCGGCCTGCTACCGGCGGCATGTAGGAGATGTATTCTAGATGGAAGGGGCACTCTGAGGAGAGGGATATTGGGTTCCATCTGTGTGCCCTCTTCCGATTCTTAGCCCCCGGTAAGCCGTCTACTAGAATGTACCTTGTCTGCTTCAGCGCAGCGTAGTGTGTTGACCGCCCTGTACCTTCCAGTGGAATGTGCTACTGGAAGGTTACATTGGCTATCTATGCTATGTGTTAACAATGTCTATATTGTTATTTTTGTATTAGAATTGAGCTTCACAAGGCCGGTGTCTACCCCAGCTGACCGAATGAGAAACATTAGGCGGCGTTCTCGAAGAAACAGGGAGGATATGTTTAATGACCTGCTGAAAGCAACACAAGAATCCGCAAGGGAGAATAGAGCCTGGAGAGAGGAATCCCAGCAGAGGAGGCAGAAACACAGGGACGAACTGATAAGCGTCATGAAGGAGCAAACAGAACTGCTAAAGAACATGATAGCTTTGCAGTCCCAGGCGATAAATGTCCGGGCTCCACTCCAGACAGTTCAGCCGTGTATGCCTCCCACACACCGCAGTCCCTCAAAGCATTTCTTTGAAGGCCACCCTCCACCCCGGTACAGGACAACATCCAGCCCCCCCCCCCCC
>ML685808.1:14107201-14147337 GCA_007922175.1 Pelusios castaneus
ATCCAGCCCCCCCCCCCAAGCTACTTTTACGAGACCCGGAGCTACACCAACCTGTAACCCCACCCCCATCTTTCAGGTTTCAATAAAAACAGTAACAAAAACTTTGAAGAATGCATTTATTTATACACATTACTGAAATGATCCTAAGGTGCACCTCATGCGTCATGTAACTTAACTAGGGAAGGGCATCATTGAAATGCTCCCTGAGTGCCTCCCTTATGCGAGCAGCTTCTCCTTGTGCCACCCTAATACTCCTAGTGGCTGGCTGCTCGAATGCTTCCTCGAGGCGCTGTGCCTCCGTAGCCCACGTAGGGGAAAACTTTTCTCCCCTACTTTCACAAATGTTATGGAGGACACAACATGACGCAATCACGGCAGGGATGTTGTCCTCCGCCAAGTCCAGCCTCCCATACAAACAGCGCCAGCGCCCTTTTAAACGTCCGAAGGCACACTCCACAGTCATTCTGCAGCGGCTCAATCGGTAATTGAACCGCTCCTTGCTGCGATCAAGGTTCCCAGTGTAGGGTTTCATGAGCCATGGCATCAGTGGGTATGCTGGGTCTCCGAGGATGACTATGGGCATCTCCACCTCCCCCACTGTTATTTTTTGATCAGGGAAAAAGGTGCCCCCTTGCAGCTTCCGGTACAGACCAGTGTTCCTGAAAATGCGGGCATCATGCACCTTTCCCGACCACCCAGCATTGATGTCCGTGAAACGACCCTTGTGATCCACGAGTGCTTGCAGCACCATGGAGAAGTAGCCCTTCCTGTTTATGTACTCCGTCGCGAGATGGTCTGGAGCCAAAATAGGGATGTGTGTGCCATCTATGGCTCCCCCGCAGTTAGGGAATCCCATGGCAGCAAAGCCGTCCACAATCTCTCGAACATTGCCCAATGTCACTGTCCTCCGTAGCAGGATGCGATTGATGGCTTGGCACACTTGTGAGAGGGCTAATCCGACGGTGGTCCTCCCGACTCCAAACTGGTTTGCAACGGACCGATAGCAGTCGGGAGTCGCCATCTTCCATACAGCAATCGCAACACGCTTCTCCACAGTTAGGGCTGACCTCATGTTGGTGTCTTTCCGTCGCAGGGCAGGGGCCAACTCTGAGCACAGTTCCAGAAAGGTTGCTTTCCGCATTCGAAAGTTCTGTACCCACTGCTCGTCATCCCACAGCTGCATAACAATGCGATCCCACCACTCGGTGCTCGTCTCTCGCGACCAGAAACGGCGTTGCACCGTGTGCAGATGATCGGTGAAGGAGCTGAGCAACGCGGTGCTGTTGCTCTGCATGGCATCGATCAGCCCCTGCTCCTCGGTGTCCTCATCTGACTCGGAGCTCATTGCGTACTGAGCAACAAGCCGAGATGTATTCAGAATGTTGAAGGCGACAATGGAGATCATAGCAGGATCCATGCTGTCGCTGTAGCGATTGATTGCAAGTGGTGCGTTGCGTCACTGCAATGTTGAAAATAGGCGCGAGTTGCTATTGGCAACGAGGAAGACGCTAGGGGAACACAAAGCACCATGGGAAACTGAGAGTTTACCCATGGCGCTTTGCGTTCCTTTCCTTCATCCCATGATTCATAGCGCCGATTCAGGGAAAATGGAACGATGGGATAGGTGCCCAGAAGTCATTGCGCTCAACCGCGATAATGCGTGTAATTTTGTTGCGTTGCAGGGAGCAACGTGTGTACGCGTTGTCCCGCAATAAAGGTCACGTGAGTTTTGTAGCGCGATTGCCTTGTTGCGCTTTAATCTGATCGTGTGTACATAGCCTGAGTATCATTATGCATTATGCCCACTGGGTATCATTATGCATTTCCAACCTCGTGTAGTCCAAGGTGAATGCTTAACATTGTACAAGTATGAATGAATATTTGCAAATATCACAGCTTGACAATTTTAACACATAAAAAAGAAGTATTTGCACCAAAAATCTGAGTCTAAGTCAGGGATCAGAAACACTGCCCTGTGGTTTATGTGTCCATCTGAACTGATCAGCACAGCCCAAAAAAAGGGCTCATGAAAAATTTACAGGCCCAGAATTATTGCCAGAAACTATTTGGGGAATATTTTAGAATTAATTAAAAAAAAAAGCTTGCAATTTCCAAACAGAAAAATAAGCAAAATGTATCATTAAATTGGTTACTATGAATTATTTGCTCAAGCTCTAGTGATAATGCAGCATCAAGAATGATCAATACAAATATCATGAAGGCTTTGTCAAAGAGGCAAAAGTGTAAAGAGTGGTGGGAACATAATGCCCAGGGTGCCTCTCACTACTGATGTGATAAGAGGAATGTTTTTTCTGATTTGCTTGAGGAAACCCAATTCTCACCACTTATAACATTTAACCAAAGGCCATCTCAGATTGGAAAGAACATTTAATGGAATGTTTACAACACATTTAATCCATCTGTGCAGATAATAGAGCCTTGATAACTTTCTTTCTTTCTTTCTTTCTTTCTTTCTTACACAAGTGACATTGCAAATAGAGAGAGAAAGCTTGTTATTCTGACAGAAAAATGTAACTCCACTAACTTGGGGAGGACTGCATTTTACAAGGTGGCAATTAAAATTTCATGTTCTGAGTTTTCCCTGAATGATTTTACTCTACTTGCCACCAGGAAGTAATTTGAAAAGATATTTTAAAAATATTTCATTATAATGAGAGAGCAATCGACATTTTTAATGCACACTCCAGTCCAGAATCCAACAGGGGAGCCTCGTCTCAATAAGTCCTGGCTTCCTGTGAAGGACAAAGGATTGATAACCTTGAAGTCTTTGCCCTTGGAATATTGGCAACAAGAAAAAAATAACAATAGAAAGTAGGACACAATCCCCCAAGAAGCACAAAATCCCTCCTGACTCAGTAAACTTTACTTTTCTGCTTTGTATGTTTTCTGTCACATCATAGGAGTGAGATGTAACTATAATGGTATTTGAATTTTTAAAAAATACACCCACCAAGCAATTATAATCTGTGGGATGGGAAGACTCCAAGGATTGGGAATAGGATGCAGGGACTTTATTTACCAGACTGCCAATCCCAGATCAGTACCAAGGAATAGTCATTCCCCTCTGATATCTGTTTGGTGGTCTTATGTGAAATGATTAGGGCTTGGTCCAGTTTTCAGGGGGATGTATCCACATCACAAATCACCACCAATGATAGTTTCTGGCACTTTTTGATTGACTCCCAGGCATTCGCAAGAGAGAGGCCAAGGAGTGAATGGTCCTGGGAGCCCAAGCTCTCCCCTTAACACCAAAGGTGGTCCCTCCATGTCACAGGTAAGGCCCATTTCATGAAGCAAAGTTGGGGGAGCACCCCATCCTGGCACCTGTGCTCTCCCTATGGTGTTGATAATTAGAGAACTTCACTCTCCAGCTCTGTCATACCCACTCCCCTGCACTGGTCCCATCCAGTTCAATAGAAGCACTCTTGGTGCAGAGCGAGCATTGCAGTTAGTATTTCTGCAATGCAGGTACTGGGGTTCAGTGCCCTGCTTGGTCCTTCAGACTAGCAGGGCCACAGAGCCCTCAGGTGAGACACTAGTAGAAGCCAAGCATTATTGGTAAGGCTTGAAGGGAGGCTTCCTGAGAACTCTTTGGCCATCACAGATTGCCATTGTACACAGTCTTTGGCACACGCAATAGCTGTGTACAATTCAAGGATGCACACACACACGTTCCTTGTTAGCAAAGAGGTCCATAGTCATATATTTTTTTGCTCAAATAGGAAGCAGTTGTGAATCTCCCTGGAGCGCAGCCCTGGAGGCAAACCGCCCAGGCAGAAATGATCCCTTTCTAGAAAGAGAAGGATGGGGGAGGGTTTTTTTCAATTACAGGCACTGAGAGTCTGATTATGCAGCTGCAGAGAACACTTTTCTCTCCCGGTTGTGCACACTCATGGCTGCAAAAGGACCAGCCTTTTCTAAATTACGCAGTGAAAAGATCACAGAGGTCAGACTGGTGGCTTTCTATGGGCTTTGCTCTTCCAGCAGGGTTTCCGGGTGTCATCGATAAAACTCAGCTTTACAACCTGCACTGCCATGTAATAACATGGATGAAGTTCATCCCCAGCAGCTCACACTCTGAGACTGCTGTGGAAATTGCTGATGATCCCAGGCAGAAGGAGAGGTGAATGCCAGCCAGTAGCTATTTCTGGCCAAGAGCTGGACTGTAAATTTCTCTGGGTGAAGGGAGGCAATCCCTATGGAACCCACAGAAGGAGGGAACTGACTAGCACGGGCCTGATGTGCACATGCCATGCTGTGCAGGGCCTGCTCATTGGATTCCTGCCATTCAATAAGCAAAACACTTACCACATTGGGGAGGAGGGGGAGGAGTACAAAGGGCTGGGATGAATAACTACACTAGGACTCAGTACTGAAAAGAAGGGATTGTCAGTTTTATTGGCCTCATCCAGTCAGGCTGGGGGGTCTCCATAGAACTGGGGATGCTGCACACTCCCAAATTGTCCTGATTTGGCACTTGCTAAGGCTGGTGTAAAGACCTGGGCTGGATTCCTCAATGGCTGTCTCCACTTGAGCAGTTCTAAAATCCTAGTCTGCAGAAGAGCACTTTGGGGGTTGCCCAAAGGCAAACCTTTCCTGAGGGGAGAACACATAGACAGATTTGTAATGCCCTGGCTCCCCCTTCTCATTCCCTCTTGGCTTCACAACCTCTGGCAATATCCAGCTTCCCCTTCTGTTGGGGATGGGGGAGGAAGGGAATGACACTGCTTCAAGAGTAACAATCCCATTGGAGTGGTGGGAGTTTGGAGGAAGAGCAAACGTAGATAACCTGACCCCTACATGAGGGTCAGAAGGAGAAAGGAGAGGGGACATGGCTGATATCATAGCCTGGGATTGCTCCAGCTCCCACTCCTTCTCCTCTGTTGAATGAAAGATGTTTTTGTTTCACCTCCTGTCTGAAACCCAGAGGTGTGTAAACAGGAAGAGGCACTCCCTGTGCACCAGGAGAAAGGGGGAAAAATGAGGTGTTGAAAAGATGACAACTCGCTCTGTCAGGAAATTCACCTTGTCAAGGAGATGGCGAATGGGAGGAGACGAGAGGAGAAGAAGAGAGGGGGGTAAAGTGAGAAGGGGAAGGGCAGAAAAGAAGCAAGGACTGAACTGATTTCATATTTCTGGTCTTTTCTCGGAAAACAAAATATTCTCTCCATTTCCTGGCATCAAAGATTTTCACTTTTTTCCACACTGAAAAAATAAAGTAAGCACCGTCTGTCTGATGAGAGATTGAGGGGCAACAAAGGAGCCGGGGGCGGGAGAAAGGGGCTGGAGAGGAGGATATGGCAGGAAGCAGAGTATGAAAAAGCTCTCTGTGTGGGTCAACTCTCCTGTGAGCAATAAGGGCTGTTGAAAACCCCAGAAAGAAGCTTTATCACAAAGTGTTTAGGGCTGAGGTCATTTCTGTCCTTCCCAAGTTCCAGCCTTGTTTTCCCTGCCGCTTGCTCAGCTGTCTTGTTCAGGGCTCTCCAGGGGAGGAGAGCAAAGAACATTCCCTTCCTGCCTTTACTTTTCTAAGATGCATCACAGAGCTTTGTCTGGTCAGGCTGGGGTCTGAGGCAGTTTCCCTGTCTCATCCATTTTCCCCATAACTGTCTCTCAAGTCCCTTTGCTGAGGCAGGTCTTTGGGAAGCAGGAACTTGGGATGCCACCACATCACCAAACCAGTGTAAAGCCAGCAATTTGTGCTCACTGTTTGTCATGGATTTTCACAAAATAGACCAAAGGTGAAATGTTGCCTCCTGTAGGGCAGGATTGTTTTTTTCACAGTGGCGTGTCACCATTTTCTGTGAGGACGACACTTTTCCAGTCTCAGAAATGATCCTCCATTTTCACGGAATGAGCTAGGGTGAATGTAAATGATATTTCTGGTTTTCATGATGCTGTGGAAATAGGATTTTTTTTTCCCCCACAGGAAGAGATTTTACCACATGCAAATACATAAAAGCAATGCTGCTCTTGTTTTGTGTCCGGCTATCATGACAGGCAGTGAGACAATAGCTCGAAATAGCTCATATCATAGATGTTTTAAAAGCAGTCATTCATAGGCTTGGAAGGATTACAGTTTTTCAGTTAAGGTCAGTAAACGACAATTTCACTGTACACACACAAGCTGATGAAAATATATTTCCATTCATAATAATTGAAATTTGCAGATATACCAAGTATGAAATAGGCTGCTTTAGAGCTTATTAGAGTAAAAATCTTGTTACTTAGATGTTTGAATTAGGCGTTCTACAAATGGATTAATGAATGTGATAGTATAAACAGGTAGGATTTATTTTTATATGGATATTTATTTTGTATATTTTGACACATGACGTTGACAACCTGTGTTTCAAAAGTTTATAGTTTTAATTCTTTGAATCTCAATGTCTGTTATCATTAAGCAATTGTCTAGCCTCCCATAACTTCATGCAACTGTGAAAATATAAATCAATTCAAATAAAAACAATGCTTAAACATTGATATTGTATTTAAAAATACCGAATTCTGCCAGGCCTCGTCATACCCAAAGTTACCACTTGATGGCACCAAAAAATGATAAACAGGGGCTTATTACAACCAACTGATATCAGCTCTCTGGGAGGTTTCAGTGGGGAGTTTAGGAGCTGTGTAGTTGATGCCATTGAGCTAGGGGTTTATAGCCAGAAGGTTGGTGGTTGTGGGTTCAAATCCCCTGCTAGGATTTGGATTTACACCCAGAAGACCTAACAGGTGTGATGCTGCACTGCCAAGGGAGCTGTCCTCCATGTAAGATGTTAAACCAGGGTCTTCTTTTATCCCTCACTGTGTACACTCCAGATACATTCTAAAAAGAGTAACCCTGGCTTCCTCTGCAATCGCCCTTCTCAAAAGAACAGGTATGAATGCTCATGGGCTATCATTATTGGGTACAGAATATAGATGCATCTGCGTGCTCAGTCACAGCATTGCTGGTATCTTCCTGGGCATGGTGCCTTAGTAGGAAATAGCCTATATAAACCAAATTCTGTTCTCATGACTCCACTGCCAATTAGAGCTGGATAAATAATGGGATAGTTTGGTTCTCTGGCAACTCTAAATAATTGTTTAGATGGAACTGGAAATGGATTTTTTTGGAAAATTGAAAATTAAACAAACTGTCGTCGTCCCCCCAGCCCCACCTTGACACCTTCTCATATTTCAGGTTTAATTTTGCTTTTAAGTGTTTTTTTAATATTTAAAAAAAAATAAAATAAACTTGAAGAAATTTTGGAACCAAAAAATCAAAACATTTTGTTGATCAAATGGCAAAATGAATGTTTTGACTTTGTCTGGATTTTTTTTCTTTTTACATAAACATGTCAATGAAACTGTTGTGAATTTGCAATACCTTTCAATGTAGCTAAATCTTCATTTTTTTTTCTTTTTTACCAGAAAAAACTTTTTGGCTGAAGAATTCACCCAGCTCTGTGGCTTATGCTTAACATTTTGTCATCTAAGCATGCCCATAGCAGGTCTAGCCAACAAACACAGCCTTTACAAAAGCGGCGGCCTATCTGCCTTGTTCGTATTAGTTCTCCCTTCATTGCTAGCACCAGTGGAACTAAATGGTGGGAAATTTCAGGGGGAAGTCTCAACAGAAACCAGGCTTTTGAGACCTGAGCTTAAATCTTGACAGTTCCTCAGATTTGTCACTTAAAAAGAATGGCTCAGGTTTGGAAATCTCTCTCATATTCTCAGCCATGAAGACTGATGCAAAGAATGCATTTAGGAATAGTCCCCACTTAAAACTTACAGCATCACAGCTGTATCAGTACAGCTGTACTGCTGTAAGAGAACTTGTGTAGCTGTGTTATGTCAATGTGCGAGAGCTCTCCCATTGATATAATAAAACCATCTAAACGAGTGGCAAGAGCTATGGCTATGGTAGATGTTCTTCTGCTGACATAGCACTGTACACAAATGTTTATGCTGGCAAAACTCATGTCACTCAGAGGGATATTTTTTCATACCCCTAAATGACAAAAGTTTTGTTGGCATAAGTGTTAGTGTAATCAAGGTCTTAGTTTCTACACAGTAGCCTTATCTTCTTGGAGTGCTCCTTTAGCATCTTAAACATCCAGTGGCTCCACTAGTTATTTAGCAGGCACCTTGCATCTGAACTACTTAATTTTTTTTCTCTTACTTTTTGAGTCTTCCCACCAGCTTTCTAGGTAAATCCCAGATAAGAGAGCTCCTTTCCTATAATGTGTCTTAGTTCCCTCCCTACAGACTCAGCCAGCTGACTAGGCTCCACCATGGAAACAGGAGAAAAGCACATCTAGTAAAGGGCTGTGAGAAATTCAGCCTTGAGGCCTGAGTCAGGAGTCCCACGCACTGGTTTTCTAAAGCCTATATGTTTCCCCTCACAAATCGTTAGACTCTGAAGCAGACTAGAGAACAGGACTGGGGTGAAGTGTAATGGATGGGGGACAGCAGGAGAAATTCTTCTCTAGCCAGGAGGGAGGATTTTAGGACTGCAGAAAGGCTTCAAAAACCCCAGGCCTCCTACGATAAGGACATGTAAGAGAAATGACCCATTCCATCCACTGGGCTGTGCTTGTGTTTTGTTAATAGCAGCTGGCCCTCAGGAATGCTTGGATGAACCCTTCTAACATCCAAACAAACCCCAGTCTCACAGCTTTCCTGGCTGACATGACTTATTACCAAATCTGCTTTATAGCAAGCTGAGAAGTGCTGAGTGGGCAGCACAGGTCTATCGCTGCCCTTACAGCGTGCTTTCTCTTTCAGGGAACTTCCTGACCAACTGCTTACAAAGGGAGCTTCAATGTTCGGCATGCTGCAGAGGGAGTCTCATGTGGCTAAGGCAGAAGGGAGAAGTGGGCATGGTGTTATGACTTAATAGCAGAATCTGAGGTCTTCAAGCTATCCTGCAGCAGGCCAGAGCTCCTCACACTGCTCTGCAATATCCCCTCTTGGCAAGCTCAGGAATGGCCTTGAGGGATGCCAGCCGGGGTGAAAGGAGGATGGGTGGGAGACTAGGCCTTGAGGCAGATGGGTCTGAGGTGTGGAGGGAAGCTGAAGTCAGAGGATAGCGATATCCTCCTGTGACCAGTCAGACCCTTACCCAATGGTGTTGCTGGTGCTTGGCACATGGGGACCTAGGGCTTGCCCGCTGGCAGCAGCCCCATCCAGCCCTGATCGCGGCTGGGTTCCCAGGGCCCGTCTGCCCACTGGTGCTGCTCGCTGGCAGGAGGACCTGGGGCCTAGCCAGGGACCGAAGGCCCAGCCGCCGCCTGCCAGCGGGAAGATCCGGCCCCGGGACCAAACTTTTTCTTGGGGCAGCAACACACCTGCCCTTACCACTAGAGGTGTCTCCGTGGTAGATGCAATGTTCGCTTCTCCAGAGTCTCTGAATCTTGGGGAGAAGACTATGGGGAACTCTCCTCTCAGGAGAGGTTCTATTCGTGCCTGAGTATGAAATGAGAAGCCACTCAGGAGATAGGGAGGATCCTCATATCTGTCCCTGAATGCTGCGCTGCCCTCCATCCACTCCTTATTGCCCTGTCTTTCTGCCCTACGAAATCTACCTCCTTTCTCTTTCACACTGCTCTTCCCCTGCTTCATCTCTCCCCGCTGCTCACTCCAGGGCCCAGCCCACAGTTTCCAGGCTTGCAACCATTCCCAGCTTTCTCACTGCTGTCAGTTTCTCACATCAGCCCGAGCAGAGGGTAAAATCCAGAGCTGGGGAGGAAGGCAGGCAAGGTCCCAGCAATGGACCCACAGTCCCCAAGGTGATTCACTTCAAAGGCCTGGCTCCTAGTGATCATCCTGGAGTGACACAAATCAGTTGCAGCATACCTACTCTACTGTCTGTCCTGTAGGAGCCTTCCTCATGTCTCCTTCACATTTCGCTTTCCTTCTGATATCACAGGCAAGGAGGCAAGGAAGGAGGAGGGGGCTCTGATGAAAGAATTCATGTGCTTCAGATTTCATTAAAAATGCAGCTTTAATAATAATAACAATAACAAAGCCCTTGATGTTCTGGGGAGATTTATGTATCTCACCAGCTCCTGACAAGCCGGATCCTCTCCAGCTCCCCCTTGTCTCTCCTCTCCCACTCCAGGCTGCCTTTACATGTTGAAAAGTTTGGGTGTCTCTAGAGAACTGAGCCACAGCCCCACTAATCCCCTCGGCTAACCTGACAACATGGAGGAAATTGGCCTCAATTAAACGTGTAAGGTTTCATTTCCCTTTGAAGGACAGAAGAGCACAAGGGCCTGCTCTGTGCAAGATCCCTGTGTAGCTGGATTAGGTGGACCAAGAGGGCTGGAATCATAGTCACCAACTAGTATTAGGTGCTGAAATCAGAACCAGCCTGAAGCTTTGGCCCAAGCCCTGGCAGAAATTCAAAAATGTGAAGTTACTTTTTCTTTCTTTAACATCCCCGGTGTGTTTGTCTGCATCTCCTGAGTGCTCTCTGAACCAGCCACAGGCTTCAGAATGAAAGGACAGGAGAGAGGGTTCCAGGCTCACACTGGGACCAGTGCCCCCAGTGCTGATTCTGGTTCTGATTCTGCTAGCCTTTGGGAGAGGTCATGGTGCAGGTGTGTTACAGAACTGCTCTGCAGCAGCAGACTTATTAATCCAAGGTTCCTTCTGTTCCACTCCAGACCATTACCTACCTGAGAGTTAAACCTCAGGATGCAGGGTGCATTCACCTGGGGCCCTTCAGAGGTCTCAGCAAAACTGGAGATGGGATCCATATGTAGACGTCCCTAGAATATGAAAGGGGTGGATCCTGTGTTATAGTCCAGGTCTTTCTCTAACTAACTCAGACAGGTTCTGTCACCCATGTCAGGGCAAAATGGTACCTGCATTTGCTTGGTGAAGGAACGTGCAGGAAGGCATATGCTGTAGGGGGGTAACCAGGCAGATTGTGCTTCTGCCCTGGACTGTGGATCATGCCATGTTCTGACCACAGGCAAGGTTCCATCCTATCAAGAGGTTTTGCTGGATGCTGGCCATTGTGTAAATGAGACCCCAAGGCACCTGGCCACATGCTGCATTCTCTGTGAATTTGGCAATAACGGATCACTGACTACTGTGTGCTATCCATCCTGCTTGTTCATGTACACCCTCTGATTTATGCTTGCTTCTCCTGCCTTCATGCCATCAGTGCCCGCTGATGGATGGGCCCTCCCTCTGCGCTCACCACCCCCTTGAGCTACATCAGACCATTAATTCTTTGTCAGTGTAAACCTGTCTCGCCTCCAAGACTTTAATTTTGCAAACGTATAAATACCTTATAGTCTCTTGGCTTTTATCTAGCTAACTAGCTCTGGCGTGCACTCTCCTTCTGTTTGTCTTTCTTTCAGGTTATCTTGGGTAATGGTGGGGTTGTGAATCCCCGAGGAGAGTGCTGTCCTGCTGAGATAGCCAGCTGGCAGGCCTTTCAAATCCCAAACACTTGGGTCGACTTGAAAAAAATAAGCCAGCATTGCTATTTTGCCCACTTTATACCCTGAGGCAGAAAACCCATCAGGAAGCTGCCTCTTGGTATAGGGATGTGGATTGTTTTAACTAGATCCAATAAGCCAGCACATTCAGAACCAAAGGTAGAATTCGTCCCTAGGCTTAAAGCAAGCATGAAGCTTACACACCACTTACTTTCCATATTGATGGCTTAGGTGAGATTTATGTGGTGCTGGCCCTATGCAATGGGGGAGGGGCAGGAGGGGCAGATCTCCCCCTCAGTGAACAAGGATCTTTGTTGGGAGTAGGTTATGGGACTGAGCTCCAGCTGTTTTCAGTCCTGGTGAAAGGTGCCAGACTAACAGCCGTCTGTTAGTAATCAAAAGGACTCTCTTTTATTGTGGTTTGGGAACTGGAGCAGGCACCGTTGGTAGAGGGTTACATCCTATTTAGAGACCGTCTTCTAATTGTCACTATATAGACCAGGAGATGCCTGGGCTATAGCAAAGCAAACTCACCCACTCCTGCCTGACCTGGAAGGATCACAGGTATGAATGAGCAGGGAGTCTACTGAGATTGCCAGACAGGGAGTGAGCTAGTCCCATGGGTGATGGAACCATTTATTCCCACTAGTTACTTCAGTGAGTCTTCCCAGCCTGTTTCACAGAGGTTCCTAAAGGACCAGGTCAGGACAATGGTTTCCAGTCACTGTAAAATATGAGTCCAAACAAGGACATCAGATCTGACCCTCTCCAGACTTTGGCAAGATCTGGATCCCAATCAGGATCTCATAGCCAGCCCCATCCTGCAGCTACAAGCTTGCAATAGATATCAGTGCATGTCCCAGGTAAAGAGTTCAGTATCTCATGGGGCTGGACAGTCATTCTGGTTGCTTTCCAGTGCAAGTTTCCACACCTCCAGAGGGCAATGGAATGCTCAGCAAAGGGAAACATGGAGGCAGACCTGGTCCTGGGCTTGTATTGAGAGTCTCTCCCACGTGGCAGCCCCATTGGACAAGGCAAAGTGCTGGGCTGGGAAACAGGGGCAATGGATTGTGTTTGGTTGTTTAAAAAAAAAAGTAGGGAAAAGATAATAAGGGATGAGAGACATTGGAGAGAAGGTTTGAATGGCAGGTGATACTCAGATACCACAGTGTGGTCATCAGTGTAAAAACATAGAGAGGAGACAAGAACTTTCTTAGTGGGGCAGAGGAGGTGAGCACTGGAAAGACTGAAACCCCCCTCTCCACTTTAGCCAATGTACCACAGTCTGGACCTTCAGTGGGTTCTGTGCCGACACAGCTCTGCTAATTCACTTTGATCCTGCCCCATGGTGACATTCAGAATACACAAGCAGTAGCACCAGCCACTGACTGGAGATTCTATGAATGTGTGAAATCCATGGTAGCATCCAGGCCATTCTTTTGCTAGACCCAACATCAAGACCCCTCAAGACCTAATTCACTTTCAAGTGTGTGGGGGAGGGGATGTTAATATCTGAGTAATTTGCTCTGATCTTTGATGACTCCAGAGGCACCTAAAAATGTGTGACATTCCTTCCCTTTGGGAACAGCCTGGATTTGGTCTCATGGATCTAATCCATTTAGCGCTGAGTTATTAAAATGAAGACATCTTTCAGTGCTACCAATTTATTCATCAGGGGAATAATTTGCAGGGGGGGGAGGTATGCTGGGGGGGATTTGAGGGCTCTGTTCTATCATGAGCTACATAGAACCACGTTGAACATTAGGGGAGAGTGCGGAAGGAGTAAATCAATAAAGTGGATTGGAAAGTGTTTGCAGCTTGCTGTTCTGCAGCTGTCATGTTCTATAGTTTAAAAAATTATACATTGGTCACAGCCTCTCAGATGTAACTTTTTGGTTGCTGGTCCTCATTGGCTGTGACAGAAGGCTGCTCCTAACCGCCCTATATGGCCTATATTTCATTGTGTGTTTCAATCCAGTTCTTCCCAGTCAGGATCCCACATAAGAATTTTGCCTTTATAGCAGTCAGTAGACAGAGTCAGTTGGCTCTTCTCTGGAGGGAGCTGGTCCAGTGCAGGACTAAGGCACACTGGGAGGTGTGTATGATGTTGGTGCCTAGGATGTTCCACTGCTGTGAGTGTAAAGAGAGAACTCTGCATTGCATTATTCACCAGCACTGAATTTGCTTTAAAAAGGCAACGGGGGCCTGTACCCTTTATGGGAATCTCAGATACCAAATGAAAGAGATCATCTGAAAGTGAAACCTTTTCCTTACAGCTCTATTGGCAAAGTGTTTACAGTTATCCGTGCCTGGTTTAGGAGGCCATCTCCAAACAAACCATCCCTACGTGGAGGTCCCCAGGATCATGGCAGAGTCTGGGGAAGAATGGGTCAGGAGGCCAGATGGACAAAGGATATGTAATGATGTCTAGTATAATTCTAAACATGCCTGGGGAAGGATAGCTCTGACTTCCATTTTCCTGCTAGGCAGCATTTCTGTGTGAGCGCCTTTGATGTAAGTTCCGAGAGACAGAAACAGTTCAAAATAATAATTAATCCAAGTCAGTGTAAATAGGCCACATTTGAGAAATTAATGAGTTCTTCTAATTAAGTCCAACCTTGTGAATTAATGAAATTCTAGCACATATAAGCAAATTGTGATTACCTGTTTACTGTCTATGTGTCCGTCTGTGTTTCTAGAATGAGAAATGCTATAGAGCAGGATGTAAGCGCTACACAAGAAAACAGTGATTCCTGGTCAGGACAGTTCTTCCAGGTTGTTAATGCAGAACCCACGTCATTCCCTGTCCTGCTCTAGTTCTAAACAGGAGCTCTTGTCTTTGAGAGAGAGGCTGGATTTTCTCCCGGACTGTTCTCTAGTAAAGGAAATCACTGAAGTCTCTTGATTTTGAAATCTGAAACCTTCTTGTCATCCTTATAAAATGGACTTTCTGATGACACATTACAGAGGAAAAGCTTTAAATCCTAAGTAATGCCAGAGATGATGTATAAAGAAGTGTAAGCTGCAGGTCTATAAATGGGTGTGATGGTCTAATTTAAGGGAGTTTAGGTGATATAATTTATGCACCAAAGAGGTGGAAAAAAGGTGTCCATCAGATTGAGATATTAATCATGTTATTGTTGCTCCTGAGGGAGCAGTGCATCACACAGAGTTAGGATCTGCCTAGAATTGGGGAGTTAGGAATTTCCATCCTAGGGGGACGTATGTATATAGTGAAATATCCAGAAGACAAGAGCAGAAGAGCACAGGTGATAGAAAGGGTCAGCTGTGAAAGGAGCAGGAATAACTTTTTATTTTTGGCCATAACATGTAGAGAGTTAACCATCTAAGATCACCTACTCTGATAACACCTGATGGAGTTTTCAAAGATTCAAAGTTTCAGAAGTAGTAAATCTATAATTAACCATGTTACTGTTTTAAAAGATGTACAGAGACACTTTCTTACACTGAAGACAACTTCAAAAAAATGTATTTAGAGTCTCTAGACTGAGCTGTCTAATATATGACATTCCAAAACAATATTAGAAGACTTCTCCCAGAGTGACAAAAATTTCAACTTTCAGACTTATGAATCTTCAAAATGCCTTGTCTAATTAACCTCAAGCTTTAAAGGAAAAAATTTTCCTCCAGTTAGAAGACATGCTTGAAAAAATGTCAGGTTGCAAGGCAGCCTTGCTAAGGAAGTTAGAGGGGCTTCTAAACTGGACTGATGATGGGAAGCTAGTTACAAACTTTGCCATGAGGTCATTATCAATTCTCCGTAACAAAACCCGAGAATGTTGGCTCCCAAGATGTGAACCTCGGTCATGTGTCAGGTTACAATAAGGACAGATTTATTTCTACTCTAAGGTAACTGGAAGGCTCTAGGAATTGTCACTGTCTCTCAGGCCATGTACACACAATCACTTTATCGCACATTAAGAGTCATTACCGCGCGATAACTGCAACAGCGTACACATGTGCAATAGGGCTGTTGCGCGTCAACAGCCCAGTTGTAGCGCAATACAAAAACCACCTCGACGAGGGTGGTAGCAGTTAACGCGGAACAGCTGTTGCGCCTTTCCACTCGTGTGCACGCTTACCGCGCAATGATTGGCCTCCGGAAGTGTCCCAGCATTCCAAAGTTCTCCTATCCGGTCTTCCCCCCACCCGCTCTGTGGCCATGATGAAACAGTCCGCGCCCTGATCAGATTCCCGGGATTTTCGAATTTCTCGTCTGTTTCACTTCCTGTTCTTTTCCTCGTGGAGTGGAGTGCAGCTCTGATCATCAGTAGCAACGGCGGCCCGTTGTAGAAGACGCGCACGGCAGAGGTGCTGGACCTGATCAGCCTCTGGGGAGAGTCTGCTGTGCAGGCGCAGCTACCGGCAGCAGGCGAAATTTCAATACATATGGCATAATTTCTCGGGCCATGTCCGAGAGAGGTCATGAGAGAGACACTGTGCAGTGCAGATCAAAGGTGAAGGAGCTAAGAATAACCTATCACTGAACGAAGGAGGCAAACCGCCGTTCGGGATCAGCGCCTGCTACATGCAGGTACTACAAGGAGATCGAAGCCATCCTCAGTGGGGACCCCACAACCACTGCAAAGAGTCCCGTGGACACATCGCCCCCCCCCCCATCCTCTGAATGCCAGAACCGAGCAGGATGAGGACGTGATTGATGAGGAGGAGGAGATGGAGGATGACCTGGAGGAGAGCGCAACAGCGTGTAGCCAGGAGCTCTTCTGCACCCCTGCTGAGACGTCCACCCAAGACATGAATTGCAGCGTGTCCTCTGAGGCGGCAGAGGGGGGTTCAGGTAAGTTTCTCTTCCGTGCAGCTATGGCTCCCGCTAAAAAAATCATTGTCCAGGGCGGGGGTGCTTGCTGTCTCGGTCCCCGCTGTACACGCTCTTTACTATGCATTCATTAGAAGTGCATCAACACAAGCAGTGATTGTCAAAAAATCATCAGTATTTAGGTCACTAAAGGTATCCTTGATGTACTGCCAGAGCCTCCTACTCAGGTTAGATGGGATAGCGTATGTGTCTACGCTCCCGTATAAGGATACTCGGCCTCGCCAGCTGCAAAGCACAGCACTGGGAACCATGGCAGCACACAAAGCAGCAGCATACGGTCCCGGCTGGCATCCGGTGGCATGTAGGATATGTATTCTAGCTGGCAGGGGCACTCTGAGGAGAGAGATATCGGGTTCCATCAGTGTGCCCTGTGCAGAATGTTAGCCCCCCAGTAAGCTTTCTATTAGGACGTACCTTGTCCGCTTCAGCAAAGCATAGGATGTTGACTGTCTTGTACCTTCCAGTGGAATGTGCTACTGGAAGGTTACATTGGTTATCTAAGCTATGTGTTAACAATAGCTTTATTATTCTTTTTTTATTAGATTCGAGCTTCACAAGGCCGGTGTCTACCCCAGCTGGCCGCATGAGAATCATTCGGCGGCGTGCTAGAAGAAACAGGGAGGATATGTTTCAGGAGCTGATGAAAACAACAGAGGCATCCGTGAAGGAGAATCGAGCCTGGAGAGAGGAATCCCAACAGAGGAGGCAGAAACACAGGGACAAACTGATAAGCACCATGAAGGGGCAAACAGAACTGCTCAAGAGCATGATTGCTCTGCAGACCCAGGCGATTAATGTACGGGCTCCACTCCAGACAGTTCAGCCGTGTCTGCTTCCCACACCCCGTAGTCCTTCAAATCATTTATTTGATGGCCACCCATCCCCCTGGTATACTGCAACATCCAGTCCCTCACAGAGCTACTTTTTAGAGACCCGCAGCTACACCCACCTGTAACCCCTCCAAAACCCCCCCACCCCCCCCCCCCCCCCTTGTGTCATTTAAAAAAAACAGGAACAGAAAATTTGAAGAGTGGCTTAATTTGTACACAGTGAAAATCTCATAAGGTGCACTTGATGTGTCCTTGAAGTGAACTATGGGAGGGCATCATTGAAATGCTCCCTGAGTGCCTCCCTTATACGAGCAGCTCCTTGTTGGGCCCCCCTAATACTCCTAGTGGCTGGATGTTCGTATGCTTCCTCGAGGCGCTATGCCTCCATAGCCCACCCCGGGGAAAACTTTTCTCCCCTATTTTCACAAATGTTATGAAGGACACAGCACGCCGCAATTACAGCAGGGATGTTGTCCTCGTCCAAGTCCAGCCTCCCATACAAACAGCGCCAGCGCCCTTTTAAGCGGCCGAAGGCACACTCCACAGTCATTCTGCAGCGGCTCAATCTGTAATTGAACCGCTCCTTGCTGCGATCTAGGTTACCGGTGTACGGCTTCATGAGACATGGCATCAGTGGGTATGCCGGGTCTCCAAGGATGACTATGGGCATCTCCACATCCCCCACAGTAATTTTTTGATCTGGGAAGAAGGTACCCCCTTGCAGCTTCCGGTACAGACCAGTGTTTCTGAAAATGCGGGCATCATGCACCTTTCCCGACCACCCAGCATTGATGTCCGTAAAACGCCCCTTGTGATCCACGAGTGCTTGCAGCACCATGGAGAAGTAGCCCTTCCTGTTGATATACTTGGTCGCGAGATGGTCTGGAGCCAAAATCGGGATATGTGTGCCATCTATGGCTCCCCCGCAGTTAAGGAATCCCATGGCAGCAAAGCCCTCCACAATCTCACAAACATTGCCCAACGTCACCGTCCTCCATAGCAGAACGCGATTGATGGCTCGGCACACTTGTCAGAGGGCTAATCTGACGGTGGACCTCACGACTCCAAACTGGTTTGCAACCGACCGGTAGCAGTCAGGAGTCGCCATCTTCCAGACAGCAATCGCAACACGCTTCTCCATGGTTAGGGCTGACCTCATGTTGGTGTCTTTACGTCGCAGGGCAGGGGCCAACTCTGAACACAGTTCCAGGAAGGTTGCTTTCCGCATTCGAAAGTTCTGTACCCACTGCTCGTCATCCCACAGCTGCATAACAATGCGATCCCGCCACTCTGTGCTCATCTCTTGCGACCAGAAACGGCGTTGCACCGTGTGCAGATGATCGGTGAAGGAGCTGAGCAATGTGGTGCTTTTGCTCTGCAGGGCATCGATCAGCCCCTGCTCCTCGGCGTCCTCATCTGATTCGGAGCTCATTGCATACTGAGCAACCAGCCGAGATGTATTTAGAATGCTGAAGGTGACAGTGGAGATCAGAGCAGGATCCATGCTGTCGCAGTTGTGATTGCTCGCAAGTAGTGCGTCACTGAACTGTTGAAAATAGGCGCGAGTTGCTATTGGCAACGAGGAAGACGCAAGGGGAACACAGTGCACCATGGGAAAATGAGAGTTTACCCATGGCGCTTTGTGTTCCTTTCCTTCATCCCAGGATTTCAAGCGCCGATTGAGGGAAAATTGAACTGTGGGATAGGTGCCCAGAATTCATTGTGCTACACCGCGATATTGCAAAGAATTCTGTTGCGTTGCAAGGAGCGACGTGTGTACGCGCTCTCCTGCAATAAAGGTCACATGTTTTTTATACCGCGATTGCCATGTTGCGCTTTAATCTGATCGTGTGTACATAGCCTCAGAGTCCATTATCACTAGGTTGTTGTTTCAAATCCAGCCCAGAATAATAACTGAAAATTGCTACTAACTGATGACTGTTCAGAGGTCTAGATACAGACAAGAACGTGCAGCAGAACAGTCTAGAATGAAGAAGCTGAACTTTATGGTTTCAGGCAATCTTTATTTATATGAATGAATTGGACACATTTCAGTCCTGACCTAGTGGGACAAGCTTTTTACATCAAGAGGTGATTTTATTGGTTTTTGTTTCAGTAAAGAGTCTACTGAATACACCTCTGACTCCTGGAAACAGTCTCTCTAGACCGGAGCTAAGACAGATGTCAGAGTAGATGAAGTACATACTTTTTCTTTTCTCCAACACAAATTTCAGATTCACACAGAAATGACATACACTCAGCTGATGGCAATGTCTAGGTTGCTGAAACAGGAGCTTTCACGCTGGAACGTACTGGAGATACAAATGTGTGTGATACTTACCATGTTCAAGGGCATATTCTGTACTTCCTCTTGGCTGCTATTTCCTTAGGGTATTGAATGTTACTTCTGTCTCCTGTCCTGCTGCCACCATCTATAGAGCTATGGAAGCGTTCCCAAGCCCTGCTTAAAACAGACTGTGTTTGAGTTATGGGTTCTTTGAGTTATAGGTTGTTTGAGATATGGGTTTCAGCCCCTGTAACAAATTTGGACTCCAAAGACTCTGTTTCTCCCTTGAAAAATCTTGCTGCAACCCAAAAGAAAAAGACTGCAAGAGGTGGCAAAGAGTGCTACACCAGAGGCGGAGGAAAGGAAAAGTCAATGCCTGGGAAGGATGGAGAGGTAACTGAATATGGAGAAGGAAAGAATGCTGTTAAAACCCAGCTATCTGTACACTAGGAAATGGAGCAAGGCCTTTTCTGACAGGCAAGGGAGCTCTCCCCACCCCCGCTTGGGGGAATTTGCATCTGAAGGGCAGAGCAGCCACACTCAGGGAAAAGCACCCAGCAGTCTGTAGCAAAGCCTAATACTAAATAATACTGAATAGGGCAAGGGGATGATGTCGAGCAGGAGGAGGGACTGTATGGAATGATTTTTCTTTTTAGTCGTGATGGGACTGGTGAACCTGTGAAATTTGATTTGGGGATTTAACTGGCAGAGAAAGTTTGTGGCACTGTTGGAAGGGACTACAATAACTGGCATGCCTCCAATCCTGCCCTCTGCCTCCATCTTCCCTCAGCCACAGGAGCGGGAGACAATTCATGAAACCAGGATGCTGAGGTTATGGAAAATGTTCTTTGTGAGAGGAAAAGAAGAGACTCTTGTGCACTTTGTGTACATTCCTTCTGGGCTGGCTCTTGGTCTTCAAAAAACTGCTGATAATGCTCTTTTGTCTGTCTGCCATTCTGATTTGCTTTTCTTTGGGTTGCTTTCTCTAGGTTCCAAAGGGGTAGTCGTGTTAGTCTATTGCAGAGAAACAAACAGAGTCCTGTGGCACTTTTAAAGACCAAGGCTGCGTCTACACTGGTAAATTAAGTCGACCTAAGCTTGGCTTAAGTCGACTTAATGTGCCCTGCATCTACACTACACTATGCTTAAGTCGACTTAAGCAGCTTGCTTAAGTCGACTTAAGGAAAATAAAGTCGACAATGAAAATTAAGTCGACTTTATTAAACCACCTTTCTATTCGACCTAAGGCTTATTCGACTTTCTAAAGTCGAATTAAGCCAGTGTAGCCCTGGGGTAGCTCTAAGTCGACTTAGGGGTACCCCAGGACTACACCAATGCCCTCCCTGCCGGGGGGGGGGGGCACAGGGAGAGCCTGGCATGCCCCCCAAAGGGCAGGGCATGTGGGCACAGTGTGACACTGTCTGGATTTAGGGAAGCATTTATGATATTATTTTCTATGGATATCTCATAAATGCTATAATCCATAGGAACTAGGTCATGTTTGGTATCAATAGAAAGGTAGTAATTTGCTGGGAATTATTATATAGTTTATGTCTAGGAATTCTATTTTGATTAGAAGTTAAGAATTTGATGTTATATCCATACTTTAACTTGTGTCATTTTGGAGAAATGTCTTAGACGGGGGGTGTGAACAACCATTGTCTCCTTAATGTTTAGGAATTTGCCAGGTGATATGGTCCCAGGGAGTATCCTGATGAGCCATTAAGGATACAATGGTTGTATTCTTTATGTCCTCAATGGCTCAACAGGATACTCCCTGGGACCATTCTACCTGGCATATACAATGCTACTCATTGTACCTGAGGAGGTGGGAGATGTAGGAATTAAAGCCAGAACGGGTAAAACTTTGGAGATGTTCTGATCCACTTTTATATTCAGAGCCAGACTTTGTGACTTGAATAGGAAAATTATAATTCATATTTCATAGAGTTATAGAGAGGTGGGTCTGCAAGAAACCTCAATAAGTCATCTAGTTCTTGTCCCCACACCCACACCTCACTGAGGCAGGATTAGATATACCTAGACCATCTCTGACAGCTGTTTATCTAAACTCTTCTTAAAACTGGTTAGACAAGATCCTAGCACCTCTCACCATGACTGGCGTGGGGGTGGAGGGCAGTCATTGTGCTAGGTACAAACAGTTAGTGAGAGACTGAGATTCCTTCTCCAAATAGACAAAGGGTGAGATGTGAACCTGAGGCATGGAGAGGTGAAGTGAGTTGCTCAAGGTCACTCAGCAAGTCAGTGGCAGAGTCAGGAACCAGATCTTCTGATTCTCGGACCAGTGCTTTATAGACCACACTACACTGTCACACTATAGAATGGAAAATTTTTTCGCCCTGGTTGGAAGATTCTGGAAACAGTCTTTGCCTACCTGTGGAAAGAAGGAGTCATATGATGTCTGTCAAGCAGATGATACATTTATTTGAGAAGGGAAATGTCCATTGTTTTCACACTTTCTGTACAATAATTGCTCACCCATGGAACTCAATTTCCCAGTCCCATACCTTAAAATATGGCCGATTACTACTGGAGTCCAGAATCATTTCCATCCCCCATTTCCCCAGGACAAAAAAGGACAGAATGGGGGAGATATTCTGCCACGTACGGTGTCAAAGCCCCATGCTCATCTGGCTCAATCTCTTCATTCCTTGCGTAGCTCCTTCACCCACAAGGGGAACTCTACCTAAAACAACTGTGAAAGCTATTGGGGAAAAAACACCCAGAGCTGCCAAAAAAAGGCTGTGCTACAATCATATTCTCAGAGCACACCTAAGTGATACAGCCTACCTCTGAATGTCTTGGTCTTGCTGGTGCTGGGCAACTCTTGCAGAATGAAGGGAGTATTTTCTCGATACTAGAAGCCTAGATGCTTCAGTTACAGGTGCATTAGAAAAATTACAACAGGGAAGACAGACAAGATTAAGTGATTGATGTACAATACCAATTGGATCTATCTATCTATCTATCTGCTACCTCTTCTTCCCCAATCACCATCATCTTTTTGAAGCAGCAGAGTCCAGAAAGCCAGGAGAAGGCAGCAGGCAAAGCCAGATAGCCAGGGATAAGTAGCCTGGCTGAGTCACACAGATCTATACTCAGACCAGTAGGCTGTACTGTCACACAAACCCATCTCAGAATCTTCAGCCCCCGAACTTGCTGTGCAGCATTTCCAGCCTCTCCATACTTCTCACTCTATTTCTCTTCCCCTTGCTCTCACTGTTCATAGCAACTATCTCACCTGCACATATCTAACTGCTCCCTAATTCTCTCACTCCAGGTGTAATTGGCACAATTTAATGCCATAAGCTCAAAGCTCCTGAAGGGGAAAAGGCATTGTTCCCTTTATAACAAATATTGTACTCCACGCATAGCAATGCTCTATGGGTACATCTACACTGGAGGCTCTGTTAAGTCAACTTAACAAGGTTGACTTTAAGTCGACTTAAAGTCGACCTTGTTAAGTCGACTTAGAGAGTCCACACTAAAAACTCCAGTCAACTGCCAGCATCCACACTGGCAGGTGCTAGGTCAACGGAGGATTGGTGCATTGTGGGTAGCTGTCCCACAATGCTCCGGGGCCTGGATTCCAATTAGGTCTACTTAAGGGCACTCCCCATCCACACTGGCTTAAGTCGACTTAATACGGTCGACTTAAACGCTTAAGTTAAATGCTTCAGAGGTGGTGTTATTAATATGACTTAAGGAAGCGCTTAAGTCAACTTAATAAGCGCCCTATATCAACGCAGCAGTCTATAGGTCGACTTAACCATCCTTAAGTCAACCTAAGGCTCCAGTGTGGACATATGATACTTCCCATTAAGATTCCAAGTCTTTGTGCAATTGTGCAAAATGGCTAGTTTCCTTTGAGGTGTCCATTACCCACATTGCAGGAAAGGAGGCATGGAGAGTCAATGTGTGATCTCCTTTCTTCCTATTATGGGATGGAGTGAAGGAATTTATCATTTTTCCTTTCACTCTTTAGGATTTTGCAAACTTCCCCCAGGCCACTCTTTGCCTTTGACCTTTCCAGACTATGTTACTTTGCTATTAGCCATCTTTTCTCATATGTGTGGGAAGTGCTGCCCAAGACCCAGCCTTCACTGCTACTCTAGGAACATTAATACCAACACTGGACATAAAATATTGTCTGGGTGGCAGTCTAGAATCATTCCAACCTAGTCTCAGCATCATCCAAGAGGTAAAATAGTCTCCAGAGTGCAATGTTGACACAGTAATTGAATGAGCAGTTTAAAATGGACTGGCCAGCATCCTGGAGGATTCATGTAAAGAACAACTCTACACTGGTTCCTGGCAACGGGAAATAGGGGCAGAGGATGGGAACAGACAAGCTGGGCTAAAGTAGGCCTTTTTCATCTCTAATTAATTTGAGTCATTTTCTTATCTATGGTGACTGCAATTTGCGCTCTTTTCATGACTGCCACAGCATGCTCGCAATTTGTAGGTCCTGCACGAACAGACTGCTTGTTTTTTTTGTAAATTCTCAGCAGCAATGCTGATTTCTTTCAAAAGAAAAGTTGACACCTAACTGACATTTCCTACCTGGTATAAATCATTTTATCCCAATGACAATGTCCTTGGTGTGGTCTCACTTCAACTCAGCTGAAAGCTGCTCAATACAAGTTCGTACTCTGTGAAAGCAAGGTCAATATTTCAACAATTAGCCTCTTCTCCCTGCTTGAAAGCTTTGGGGAAAGAACACATTTTAATAATTGTACTTCGTAATAATGAATTTGAATATAGTTTGGAAAAGAAAAGAGAAAATATTCTGCAATAAACATACAATTAATATGCCCTCTGGTCCCACATGGAAACTGGAGGAATAAAGGCATTTGACAGGCCTAAGAATTGTCTGTGAATGCTGCTAGCCCTCAGTGAGTTTCCATCTCCTGCTCCCCTCCTTTTCTGCAGGTGCCAGCACCGAATTTGTTGGCTGGCTTTATTCTTTCAGTAGGGTTTGCTTCTTGTGCCAGTGGGCAGCTCCTTTCCCTCTGAAACAGAGGTCATGTTTCATTCAAACCCCTTAGCAGACCTTGGGTACATCCCCCCCTGCTGACACCGATGAGGTACTCTTACATGTATAACGTTGTCAGAAGTGCTGTCCTTTGTTGGACTGAGGTCTCTTCTGTCCTCTTCTAACTGCTATGTATGTGGAGAGGGTGGGGATTCAAGTGCTTTCAAAAGAATTCCTAGCTCCATTATTGTCCCAGGATATCATTTCATTTGCCCACTTCTGATGCTGGTGTCCCATTCTGACACAAACATTGCCCTTCTTCCCAGGGGCCACCGATAGCAAAGGCCTTGTAGATTGCTGACCCTGAGGAAGAGAAATCAGTGACCTGGAATCTGGGTTCACTCTGAAGGAACTTGCTTTATTTACACACAGACATCTACCCCAAAATGAACATCCTCCAGGAATCTCATCCCTGCACCACTGCCCTGCTACCAGGGAAAACGGGATCACAGAATCAACTGTGATCAAAGACCAATGTACAGCCAAGTTTGGTATAGATCTTTATATATACATTTGGGGTCTCAGCTAGCTGAGAATTAGTCTCCCTCCTTCTGCAATGTCAGACAGTTGAGATTAGCCTGTGCATTGCACTAACAGCTCCTATGTTTCTAGGGTTTTTACAGCGGTCCCAGTTCTTGGATTCATTTTCCAATTTTTAAAGTACAGTTCAGTGTGGTGACCAGTATAAAGCTTGCTGTTGTCTTGGTGGGGGTAGGTGGCCCAAAGGTTTGCCAAGGGAAGATACTGATGTGATACAGAATAGTATTTAGCATCAGTTAACAAATTTCTTGCTGGTTTTAGCTTTCCTCCACAGCCCAAAGACAGTCGGGCAGGCCCATATTTAAAGCCTGAAAAAATGGAATCAAATCGAGTATGTATTTTGAAAGGGCTGGTTAATAAATAACATAACCACTGTATATTGAGAAAGATTTTTAAAAGCTGGGGAGGTTTCCGAAGCAGAGCAATGGGTGTGAGGGTGGACAGGTTTCAGTGGACGACCTAGTATAGGCAGGCAGGATATAGACAACATAGCAACCTAGCAAAGGCAGGAGTATTTGTCGATAGGTAGAGGTTAAGCAGATTGACTATCTACTGGCATCTGTTGGAAATTATCATAAAATCTTTAAGCCAAATAAGCTTCTTTTAAATTGAAAAGGGTATTATTTGGGTGCATTCTGTAAGGAGAAATTTAGCCAGCATGATCTATTCCCTAGCAGAAATATCAGGGAGCATTTATACAGTTGCTCAGTTGGCACCAAAAGCTTGGTCTTCTCTAGGAAGACTGCAGAATAACTCCAGGTCACTGGTATGAGTCCAGGGCCTCAGGCAAGAATTGACCAGAAGTGTCCTGCTCTAACGGCTCCTGCATGTGAAGTGGGTCCATGCTGTCAGTCCACTGGCTACTGAGCAAGTGTGCACATCATAAAAACCAGCAGACTGCTTTGTTTCCAGTCTCTGGAGACCAAGGACCCCCACTCAACACTGGATTCCTCTCATGATGCTAAATTCAGATACCGAACTCCCCTCACAACACTACATGGTCTGAGGTATAGGGGCTTTGTTCCTATGGAGACTAGCACAGCATGATTAGACAGATGTACAGGGAAGGCTGGAGTTGTAGGGTAGGTAGCAGATTGAAAGAACTGGGCTTGTTTAGTCTGGAAAAGAGGAGACTGAGAGGGGACATGATAACAGTTTTCAAGTATCTAATAGGTTATTGAAAGTGGGAGAGAGAAAAATTGTTCTCCTTAACTGCTGATGATAGGACAAGAAGCAATGGGCTTAAATTACAGCAAGGGAGGACTAATTTGGACATTAGGAAAAAATCACCCTGACAGTGATTAACCACTGGAATAAGTTGCCTAGGAAGGTTGTGGAATCCCCATCATTGGAAATTTTTAAGAGCAGGTTAGACAAGCACCTGTCAGGGATGGTTTAAGATGGTACTTGATCCTGCCATAATTGCAGAGAACTGGACTCTCATGGTCCCTTCCAGTTCTATGATTCTATGATGAGAGTGAGGTCCAAACATGATCCCCTGATTCCACCACTAATGGATTCCAGTGACCAGCAGGCCCCAACCAGCTGCCCTCTCACTCAGTCCTGTTAGCTGGGGGGTGAAACCTGCCCTCAGGAGCCTGCAGGTTTCAACAGTGGAGACTAGAACAGTGAGTGGTGCTGAGTCATTTTCTCAGCTCCCAGACCCCAGAGATACCGGCCGAATTCTGGACATTCTTTTCTCTCTGCTGAGTGTCTGTTTGCTCTGACCTCCTCCCCACGTCTATTTCACAATCCCTTTGTGGCCAGCAACACTCCCCTTCACTTTCCATCCTCCCCATCTCACATTTCTTCTCTTCCCCTTCATGCTTCTCCTTCCTTTTCCCCTACCTTCTCCCACAAAAGAAAGATAAAGAGAAGAGGCATGCAGTGCAGGCAGAACAGGACAGCCCTGCCATCTCCCCAGTCACTGTGTTCATAGGCTATACCCTTTGGCCCCCTCTCCTCAGCGGATCCACTTTTTTAGGTTCTACACCCTGCCACAGAGGGATGGTCTCTTTGTAGGTGCATGGGCAGTGCCCAGCACATTGTGAGCATAACTCCAATATAAACAACAATTAAGAAGGAGATACCTGTGGAAAAGATGGTGTCATCCCCTGTGTAATTGTCTCCCTGGAGAGTGGCTGGCTCCAGCTGCTATACCAGCCGGCCATTTTCTCACAGCTAAGGAGTTCTTCTCTTGCCTGAAGTGGCCTGTGGTTTGGGTGGTGAATATCCTGCCTTTGATCCCTGCTGATGGCTGGGGAGCTTGTCTGTATGCAACCACAACTCAATATACTTGTTTTCATTAGGTCCTTTGAAGCTTTTCTAACCTGCATGATAAGGTCTCAGTGTCTAAGCAGGGACAGAACCCTAAGCTTGGAGGTTCATATCTTCCCCTGGCAGATCATTCTCAGGTTTTCGCAAGAGACTCAGGTATGTTGATTGTGGCAGCCATCCCAGAAAAATCCATCAGGGTGATGATTTTCCTTCCAAGGCAAGCATACCTTTTGTTCTCCAGCAGGCAAGCTTATTAGGAGACCCACCTGAAGCAAGTAGCACAACAATGAGCTCCTGGCTGCAGGCAAGAACCTTGCAAGTAAAGCTCTACCATGTAGGCTATGCCTCAGTTACAGTGGTTCTCCTTCATGTGCTGTAGTTCTTTACTTTCTTTTATCCTCCCATTTTTTTTCTGGCAGGCTTTGAACACACATAGTGGCTTGGAAGGTGCAGTAAAGGTTCTGGCACCAGTGGAGTACAGCAGGAACAGAGCCAAGACACTGGGCTGCACAGTGGTTTCATCCCATTTGCAAACTATAAGACTGCCTTTGAGCAGAGGGGGGCAGTGTGAAAGAACATGTGCTAAACATCATGTTGGGAAGCTTAGCGCATTAGGAGGAACAGCATGCTGGCAATGAACAAATGGAAATGGTTTGTGATTTGTTATAGGAAAAGGAGAGGTAAGAAACAGTCTCTTTTGATTTTGACAGAGGCAGTTTGATGGTCTTTCTCCCAATATTTACAATCAAGCAAGTTTTGGAATGGCATAAATCAGATTTTTATTGGCCCCTCTAAAGTCCTTGAGAAGATGTCCCCAGTTTCTGTGTGCTCATCAAGAAGTAGGGGAACAGACATACAGCCATCGCATAGAAAGAGACTTGATGGGAAAATAAAACCCAAGAGACCAAGATAGTGCATTCACTGTGAAAAGCTTTGTGCAATCTGCTGGCCTTAGGATACCTTGTGATGATATTGGGCTCTAGAGCTCATATTTAGTGCTGGCATATTCTTAATACCCTACTCAAATCAAAGGGGCAATTGCCAAGGCAAACTAAAGACCAGACTGTCATTCACTAATTTACCTATAACACTTTGTGTCATTTCCTTAATACTACCAAAGGGCATCCTTATCATAGGAAACAAAACATTTCACATGATATGGCACATCTAGATCAGGTTCTCCACTCTGAATATCCAAATACCAGAAAGACTGAAATATCCAATCCATCATCAAGCTCTTTCGGACGGCGAAACAGATGGGAGAGCAGACTGCACTAATGGACTATGGGTGCTGACCAATGGGATCATCTGGGCAGAGTCCCTGGGAACTCGGAGGAAGGTTCAAAGCTGCAGTTCAAAACTGAGATGAGCTAGGGACAGTCAGTCAGGGTCCATTGATAAATATAAGTAGATGACAGGTCCCCAATGTATTATAGAAACAGAACACGTTTTTAGAGACTTCTTAGTTTTTAGACCTGTGTGTTGCAAGCTGGGCACCAAGAAATGGATGGCACTCAGTGATCACAGGTCACTTTTGAAAATTATGGTCTAGAGCTTTAAAGAAAAATAATTCAGAATTCCAGCCTCAGTTCAAAGAGAGGTTTGCACTACTGTCATAGAATCATAGAATCATAGGGTTGGAAGGGACCTCATGAGGTCATCTAGTCCAAGCCCCTGCTAAAAAGCAGGACCACTCCCACTAAATCAGCATGGAGCAAAGGGCCCTATGACAGAAGTGTAGGTGACATCCACACAGCTGGCAATCCGCTGCACTGCACCCTGGAGGTAGGGGAGCTCATTCCAGCTGATAGCAGCAGAAAGTTAAGCGACAGGCCCAGAGCTGTCCTCTGGAGAAGAGCTACTGCTGCATCATGTGAAGATGAGCTAGGCCTGTGTAAAGTTAATTTTCAAAATTGGATCATAGTCCAAACTTCCCTGAAGTTTAGGAACATTTTTTTTCTGATGTCCCTGTCTGCCCCTTTCCCCCCCCCCCCCCCCATAGTGCCACAGTGTGTCTGTAGACTCGCCTGACAGATTAAGGCTTTAAACTTCCCTTCAATCATTTATAGCTCCTTCCTAGACTGCATAGTCCAGAGCAGGTGGCAGACACACAGCACAGCTCTAATCTTGCTCTGTTCTGTCACTGACGAAATGGCTAACAACATCTGGTTGGCTGTCAGGCGGCCCACTTATCTAGGGCAGCTTCACAGATCAGGTCTTCTATGCCGAGGCCACACTACTTCAATGTAATGTTAATTAAAAGAAAAAAAAATGAGCGAAGTATTCTACACATCCTGCCCTAAACGTTTCTATACATGTTACTGTGCAAGGTTAAACTGCTCCACTCCTGAGGAGGCTACATTTTACTGGTCAGTGAAGAGATTTCTATCTATTGCATGTATATTAGTTTCTAAAATGCTTTATATGAAAGGTGCTGTGGAGAGGTGAAAACTAAGCTCTTTGGAACAGGGTCTGTCACTGACCATATGTTTGTGCAGCATTTAACACAATGGAGTCCAAACCTGGTTTATTGCTAGGTACAGCTACAAAGTGGTATTCCCTAGTTGTTATAAAGAGCTTTTCATCAGTGGCTCTCAAAGCATTCGCAGTCTTTAATACATTTATCTTCACAACATCCTTATGAGGTAGGTCCGTGCTAAAATTTTACAAATGGGGAACTAAGGCACAAAGGCTGCGTCTACACTACAGTTTCCTTAAGTCGACTTAAGCAGCTTGCTTAACTCGACTTAAGGAAAATAAAGTCAACTTAATGAAAATTAAGTCGACTTTATTAAACCTGCTTTCTAGTAGACCTAAGGCTTAAGTCGACTCCCTAGAGTCGACTTAAGCCAGTGTAGCCGTGGGGTAGCCCTAAGTCGACTTAGGGCTACCGCAGGGCTACACCAATGCCCTCCCTGCCGGGGGGGGCCACAGGGGGAGCCTGGTATGCCCCCCCACAGGGCAGGGCAGAGTCTGCCCACCCTGCCCCTATGCCCTGCCAGGGTCCCTGTCCCCATTTGCCCCATTGTACCTAGGTACAATGGGGCAAAGGCTGAGCCCCCTGGCATTGGGCGAGGGGTGCCCCCCTGCCCCCGTGGACCTGCCCTAGGTCCCTCTAGCCCCACAAAGTCGACCTAGAGCATCCAGTGTGGACGCTCTAGGTCGACTTTCTAAGTTCCCCTTTAAGTCAACTTTATTTTTAAGTGTAGACACACTAAATCGACTTAAATTCACAAGTGTAGACATAGCCAAAAAGGCTAAGTTTCTTGGCCCAGCTCACCCATTCTATTAAATATATAATAATAATTAAAATATAATACTAGGTCAAATGTCAAAGTCATTTAGCCTTGGGGGCCATTTCTGTCAGCAACTCAGTATGGCAGGTCACAAAATGATTTAAGAAAAAATAAACCTCACAGCAACTACTTGTACACATGGTCTGTAGTCTCTTGACCATTGGTATGGGGGGGAAAAGCAGTTACTCTAATGAAGTTGGGTAAATCTTTATGTATCTTTCATTTGATATGATCACATATAACTCATTGTTAACAGATCAGCAGAGCAGATTGTGGGCCACAAATGGCCTGTGGGCCACCTGTTTGATATCTCTGCGCTAGGCAGATGATGGCACACATCAAGGCATAAGGAAACACGTCTTCCCTTGGCATTGCTTTTAGGTTTCATGGATATAGGGAATGAGTCATAGCCAGCAATTACAATAATGCCATTTCCCCTTTGTGTTCTCATGATGAGGTCGTAACACACAAATGTGGCATCGTGGCTTATGAAATGACTCAAAGTGTGGAAACAAGATGACACTGCCTTAGCATCATTTTAACCAATAGCATTTTGCTGCTTCAGCAAGCTATTGTCTAATGCTCTCTGAAAACTGGCTGAGCTGGCATTGCTGACGTGATAATCCAAACTCCCTTTTATCCCTCACTTGCTCACTACCCCCCAGCACAAACACTGTTGCAGTGAAATTGTCAGTTTGTTTGTTTTAAAGAAACAAGTATCCCCCAATTTTCCTTCCGCTTTCCTTTTGTTCTTTCCCCTGACTGTCTTTAACAGAAACAGAATCAGCAGAAGTAACTCTGCAGGGGACGTAGGCAAAGGGAGATTTTTGTATATGGTTTTAATAAAAACACAGAGGGATAGTCGTTCAAGCGTTGTGAGCCATTAACTATATTAAATACAACACAGGGAACTGTGAATAAGTCTGGGGGGTGGAGGGCATGATGTCACACAAACCGTAAGAGCTGCCTTACTCCTTAGTTATATAGCACTATAGCTGTACATTGTGCTTTAAGATACCCTTAACAGGGTTATCCAAACTACATTTCATAGATTCGCAGATTCCAAGGCCAGAAGGGAACACTGTGATCATCTAGACGACCTCCTGTATAACATAGGCCAGAGAACTTCCCTAAAATCATTCCTAGAACTTTTCTTTTAGAAAAACATCCAATCTTAACTGAAAATTATCAATGATGGAGAAACCACCCAGACCATTGATAAATTGTTCTAATGGTTAATTACTCTCATTGTTAAAAATGTACCCCTTATGTCCACTCGGAATGTAGTTTGTGTGTAGATAAATGAATGTGTGTTTGTGCGTGCAAACATAACTGTGCAGGTGAATTTAGGGGGAGCATGAGCTCATCTGGTCCGACATGTGTAACACAGTAAGAAAAATCCTTCTGTAGTACACGTTTGCATGAACATAATTGTGTGTGGCTGTGGCTACACCTACATTTGAGCTGGGAGGTATGATGTTCAGCTCACGTAGATGTACCCATGCTAGCTCTGCTTGGGTTAGTGTGCTAAAACAGCAATCTGGCCAGGCTACTTAGTCTAGTTGCTCCAATAAGTACCCAGAGGTCCAGCCACTGCTTGTTAATGTGGCCTCACTGCTATTTTTAGCGCGCTAGCTGCAGCATCCATGTCAGCTGCAAATCACATATCCCCTCTCAGGTGTAGACGTACCCTGTGTGTACATGTGCATCCATCTGTGTGTATGAATCTGAATGCACTTGATGGTCTCAGCCAGGCAGTGGGGACAGGAACTGTAGAGGCTACCTTTTCTTACCCCAGCACAAATCGTTCTGCTCTTCAGTCCCAGCTAAAGATGGAGCTGCAGAATTGAGCCCCCCAGCTCTCAAAGTTCAGATTCAGATCTGGACTTCACAGCTGGGTCCAAACTGGAACTTCAAATCTGGAGCCTCACAGGTTTTGTGAAAGCTCAAATTCAAATTCACATCTCAATCTTCAGGCTGAATTTTCCTGTTTGCTCAGTGCAAAGTGACCTTAAAAATTCTGAAGCAAGCCTGTGGGGAAATCTCCATGTGGAGAGGAGCTCACTCCTGGTGGAAAGCTAGCA
Source organism: Pelusios castaneus (assembly GCA_007922175.1). Classification (NCBI taxonomy): domain Eukaryota; kingdom Metazoa; phylum Chordata; order Testudines; family Pelomedusidae; genus Pelusios; species Pelusios castaneus. The sequence goes on from ML685808.1 coordinate 14,139,889, forward strand.
AAGGTGGCTCCCCCACCCTCACTGCCAGTCACCCTTCCTGGCATAGACAGAATGGACGGGCATGGTGCGGCATTCCATGCCTGGGAATTTCACTGAGCCTGATCTTCCACAGGAGGAAGAGCCCTTACAGCCAGCAACAGCAGAAACTGGAGTAATCTCCTGCTGCCAGGATTTGGTGCCTGCAGATCTGGATGTCCCAGACCGCACCCTGCAGCTAGCATTCTCCACTACACATGAGGCTAGGTTGGATGTGGTGGAGCCCATCTCATGGTTCCAGCCCATCTCAGGTGTTAGCCAGTATCTGTTACAGCCTGACCTGATGCTATGTCATACACTCCCCTGCATTTTATTTTCTCCCACTCTGTAACTTTCCTATCTTCAAAGCGTCTGACGAAGTGGGATTTTCTCCCACGAAAGCTCATGCGATTAATAAATCTGTTAGTCTTTAAAAGTGCCACAAGACTCTGTTGTCTTTCTACAATAGACTAACACGGCTACCCCTTTGGAATTTGACTAGTATCCCAGCAGTAATTCCCATTATCCCAGCTTTTCCTGTCTGTGTGATTGAGCGGTTAGAGCAGGGGCGAGATGCAGTCCCAGGACTCCCTCCGTTCCCAGATACACAAGCCACACTGGGCAAGTCACCACTACTCATGCTGCTTCCATTTTCCCATCTGTAAAATGGACATAAAAGGACTTACTTCCCCACAGGTTGCAGAGAATTATTCCTTAATCTTGTTCAGAATATAAAGCACCATAGATAGTCTCTGTTGTATATTACTATTAATTTATATTTATATATTATACCGATCAATCAGCTTTGAAATCCTCAGATGGAAGGTAAAGGAATTACACTTTATTTGTTTACTAATTTTTATAGCCCTACCATTCTCCATGGCTATTCCTACTTCTTTTCTTTTAAAGGGATGATTTTTGCGCTGACAGAAGGTGCCAGACTGAAGTCCTGTGTTGCACTGTTTATCCATACCACAAGGAGAAGTATCTTGGGCTATCGGCATGATCTGAATGGCTAAAACATCCCCAATTATCTCATCATGCAGGTTGCATGTACCCAAAGCACAGCCTGGGAAAACAAGCCAGAGGAAAATAATTCTGAAAGCACTAGGTGAAAAGCAAAAAGGGTTGGAGCCAAGGCCCTGTGGAATCCAAGCCCAGACTCCCAGCAGCTTTTGTGAGAGCAGATCCCTGCGTCAGGCAAGCATTGCAATAATTCCTTAAGCAAACAGCTTTTTCTCCCTGAGACCAAAGAGGAGAAAATTCCTCTGTTGGGTTTATTTGGACAAGATAACTTTTTTTTGGATGAATTTAAAACCCTTTTCCCTCTTTCCCTCTTGATTGGTGTTATCATAAAACATTAGCCCCATTGTCTCAATGCAGCACACCAATGCCCTCCGAGTGTCAAATCAGGGTTGCTGGAGGAACACAGGAAACCAGCAGACCATGAGTCTCCATCCAAGCTTCTGCTACTTCAGCTTGTCCAATAAGACGCGGCCTTTAACTGAGCTGATTCTATTCTCTATTTTCTATTCTGTTCACAAAGGACTAATGGGTGGAATGACCTTTATCTTAAACTGAGAACAACACAAGGAGAAAGAACAAAAGTAAAGTCTCCACGAGATTGTGTTGTGCTGAGGATCAGTGGGAACGGGCATACGTCTTGTCACTTTGTGGTTTCATTCCATGACAAGCAGCTAGCTGGGAGATAGACTGGGGAAGATCCTGGACAGTGAAGCAAAGAGAGAGAGAGAATAGCTTTAAGGATAATACAGTTTTCCTTATTCTGACAATGTTTCTTGTTCAGCGTTAAAAGAGAGCAATTCCTTCTGTGAAGCTTTCCTATTTTCACATGACCGCAAGGATGTGAGGTGTCCAAATAAGTAGGAATTGTGAGAAAGTATATCAAGAAGGTCACAGGGTCAGAGGTCCAAACCTTCCAGAGATATGAAACAACTGAATATTCAGGGCCATCACAAGCAACTGAGCAGTGCATTAGCAATGCCTCTAATGCAGATATGTGCAGCCGCCACTTCTTTGACGAAGACAGCAGCTAGGCAGGGGTGGAGTGCTCCACATCCATTGCATTCAGGAGTCCAGCTGGAGAAACTTGAAAAGATAACACTAAAATTCCCGTGGGGTGACAGAAGCCATCTAGATAAAGGGCATGAAACAAAATGCAATTATACGTGTTCCTGTCATGTACAGCTCCCTACACCTGCCTTCTTGGTGTCTCCCATTCCTTTGCTTCTCTTCCTGTTCCTTTATTCTGAGACACCCTCTCCCCTATTTTCCTCTCATACCTTGTCCCGCCCCACTGGCATTTTTTTTCTCCCACTCTTTGACTGCCTTGTGTGTTTAAATTCTAAATTCTTCAGGGTCAGGTTTATGTCTTCTTGTTTGTTTATACAGCACCCAACACCATGGGCCCTCGATTCTGACCTTTTGGCCACTATGCAATATAAATACTGAGTAATAATAACAACGATTACCATCGGTCTGTGAGAAGTAAACATGTATGAAATATTTGCAAGAGCTTTTTTCTAAATTGCCTTCTCAAAAGCTTGTCCCAGAGAAACATGATGAGCCAATCCAGGTACCAAACTCCAAGGTTCTCTGACAATTAAAATGGCATTTGACATGCTGATGTGATAAATAAAAATGCACTGAGACTGGAAATGTTTGAATCACAACGGAGAATTTTATCTCAACTCTGCTTCGTAATCTTTACCGTCCTCCTAGCAAAATAGCCAGCAGTGTGCTGGGTGTACACACTGCTTGCCTCTACTGATTGGACGGGGTATCAAAGATGCTTATATGATCCTCAGTCCCACCGCCCTCTGAGTGAGCAGAGCTGCTTCCATTCACTGTGTGGAGCAACCTGCAAACTCTTGGAGCAGATGCTTCTGAGCCATCTTCCTGGTGTCCTATGTGTGTGATTAAACCAGCTATGTGCAGTCACATTTATCTGAAGCAGGCAGGTTGGAGACGTGGAAGAAAGTGAAAATCTGTGAGGGGAATTTCAACGGGGAAGGACACGGTGGACTTAACCGGAGCATGGAGTGGAATTGCTTACATAGGAAACCCTTGCCTTTGCCCACCCCTCCATCAATTTAGAAGTCCCCACATGTAGGGGTGCTTCCATGTGGAGTTGGATGGAATTTGGGAACTCCCTGAATGCTGCCTCTGTATCTTCTTCCATGCTGTATTTGGAATGACCTCCCCTCATTCAGACCCTCCTAAAATTTTACTCTTGCTGCATCACACACAAGAATTGAGTTAAAATACACTAACGCAACAGGCTTGTGTAGCACTTGATCCAAAGGCCACTGAAATCAATGGGCAGCCCCACACCACACTGGCTTCAACAAGCTATGGATCAGGACCTGAGCTATGGTCACCCTTTCTATTCCTTCTCCCTTTTTGCCTGGGACTCTCACTCAGTTCATGTATGAATCTCATGGTTTTCCTTGCTTCTGTGAAGACAGACCTAGCTGTCTCTTGATATTATTATTAACATTGTTACAATTAGCATCATCAGCTTTCAGACTGACTAGTCCTTTCTGAGCTCTGGGCTCCTTTGGTTATTTGCAATCCAAAACAAATGAAAACTAATTGATTTGTAAACATTTTTAAAAAATCCAGCTTCATGTATGCACAATAATAATTTTAGCTATAGTTGGGAGCAACTGAAGTAACTAAAACATTAAGGTAGCCTCAAAGATAATATCTGTGGGTAAAGATTTCAATGCTAAAAACTTTCCCTGCAGCCAGATTTTATCACAGAAACCATTTGCCATTTGTTATTCTCCTGCTCTGCTTAGAACCTCTGCCACAAGAGTGAGCTGATTTTCTTGAGGAGTTTGCAAACTCTTCAAGCCTAGTAGATGTATTTCAAGTTGCTTCCGATCTTTTTAAATCACATAGCTCTGGATTTTTTTGGATTAAAAAGAAAACACAAAAACTTGGGAAACAAGCTTAAATGCCCAATATTCAAGTTGTGAGTTTAAATGCCCAAACACAAGGAAATCAAAAGGTGAAGGACGTCATAGGTCTCAGCTGCGTTGCAAAGAGGTTGTGTTTTCTGCACACACTTTATGTTGGACATATATTTAAATAAGGGTATCGCTACATCTACATGCTGTGAAATGTCCAGCATGTTCAATAGGACTGAATTGATGTTAAGAGGAGAAGTTGAGAAGCTAAACTTATTCACTTCCTGACTTCTTAGTGTTTCAACTCATAATCATAACATGAAACAAGTGTCGGTATTTGTCTTTTAATATTGTATAGGAAGCCCAGCTCCTTTTGCTAACTCTCCCAGGCCTGGATGAATCATAGCTACAGACAGATTCATTACTCACTCTAGATGTATTTTAAGGAAATGTTGGTCAATCTATTTTTACCTTGCAAATTGAAAGGCTGAAGTGTCTAATTCTGTGCCAAATAACCACTGAGTAGAGTACAGGATACGGAGGAGCAGACTGTTCCCACTAACCATTAGCCTGACAGGAGACCACAACTTAACCTCATTGCAGACACCATACATAATAACACTCAAGAGTTCAGCTTTCCTTGGAGCTTTATTAACTCTTTCCATTCTTGGACAGAGCTTCCAGGGTCCTTGAGACCTCCTACAAAGGATGGATGGTTTATGGTATCACGGGGAGAAAAAAATACTCCTTCATACTGAGATGATGCCAGTCAAGTCACTTACTCAAACATTCCTAATCCAGGCCCTGTTCCTGAGGCTCTTACTTTCTATTTGTCTTTACTTAAGCAAAACTTTCACTGGCTCCATTGAGAAGAGAGATATCGGAATTTAGTTCCTTCTAAATACATTGGAATTACCAAAGAGAGCAGATCAATTTTCTTTTTAGGACCCATCTGTGACACAAATGCTCCTGTATCCTGAAACATTTTTTCAAGATCAAGTCTCAAAAATTATTTGAAGTCACTAAGTAGTCCCAACAGGTGATCATTGGTGTGCAAAGGTCAGAGATCTTTTAATTGAATGTTTTAGTCAGGGGAGCATATTGATTTTTTGAAAGGAATTCTAAGGGCCAAACCCTGATCTTCCTACTCTATTTTCATTTAGATTTAACTGAAGCAAGACTGCCTTTGATATCAAGAAGACTTTTGCCCGAATTAGGACTGAATACAGAATTCAGGATTTGAACAATAATAATAAACTTTAATATAAAAATCTAATATAATAAAACATATTGCCAAGAAAGGACTACCCATGTCAAGGATAAATAAATCTAGAGAAAAAAACACCAAATCTAATATATATCTTTGCCTGTTTCTGTGAAATCTGACATTTCCAGATTCAAGTAACAGAGATCAAAGTAACATTTTTCTACTGCTAATTTCCTACCTTTGCATTACACTGATTTTATTAAGCCATGCAGTAAGCAATTATTTAGATTGTTCTTTCAGTTTTCTCCTTACATTTCACTGGACAGCTGTTTTAAAGATGTCCACCCAGTTTTTAATAGGAATGACTCTATGGGTGAGAGAATTCATTTTAAAATTACTGTTGAATAAGATAATGTAGGGTTCAATATCCAAGGAGGCTTAGAGTAAAATTATATCCAACATCCACAAACTACTTTCTATTCACAGAACATGTGTTTAAAAGGGTGGGAGGGGGAGAGGAGTGTCTTTTCGACATGGTGAACAAACTCTGACTGTGGCCATCCAGGTCAGGTTAGTTTGGCTGGTATATTCTACACATGTGGAGGGCATGCTTCTGCATGCATTGTAGAACCTGATTATCAGAGTTGAGAAAGAGAGGTCTCTGCCCATCCTGGAGGCCATTTCATGTGCCTAACTTTAAGCATATAATTGGATCTACTGATTTCAATGCCCACCTTCAATGGGAAAACTCATATGCTTAAAGTTAGCCCTGTGTATAAGCACCTTGCTGAATCAGGGCCCAGGTTATTTTCCCAAATTGCTTTAGTTGCATTTCAAATTGTTCAGCTTCCTGTATCAGGATTTTTTGTAAACAGTTGATGCAATAAGTTTGCTTTTTTTCCTGATTTTCAGCCAGTGGTAACAAGATCAACCATTTCTTTAAGTGACTTGATTTGAAGGGGATTGATGTTGGGATACAGTTTTGTTTTAATTATGGGAATTAGGGAAATATTGCAACATCTGGCTTTGGAACACGGATGCCACTTTATCAAACGTTAAAAGATTGCCATTGTCTATGATTATCTCCCAAAGTTTCAATCCCTTTAACATGCCATTCTGACCATATTTTTAAAATCAGTGTTACAGAAGAGATGAAACAGATAATGTTTGAGTAATGTGGGTTAACGCACTATTAGTACAGGCTTTATGAAGTATTTCAAGTGGATTTTAGACATAAGATTCCCTCTTCTTGGGTTGTGATGCAGGCACAAGCAAGGAGCACAATGGTGCATGTATAGTCTTAATGTAGGGAATACCTTGGAAATGAAGGAGAAGAATTCACTCTATTTCCAGAAGATAATCTTATACCAGCACTGTCTTTATCATAGAATCATATATGTTATCTTAGCTGGAATCACTGAAGATTCTATTCTTCATCATATAAAGAGACATCTTGGGGGTAGGTGGGTCACCTAGAAGGAATCTCCAGCTTTGCTGGATCTTTCTGGGAAGAGAATATGCTAAATATAAAACACACTCCATGAAAACTCCAATCTTCCTCTCTCTTTCTCCTTCTGACCTCATTCAATCAATGCTACCCTCACAATTCCTCCTCCTTTCTCTCTCCCTCAGGTTCTTGCTCTCCTTCTGTTTCTCCATCTCCCCTTTTTATCTCTGGATCCCAATGAAGATTAGACATTCTATAATTAGATATGTTTGTCGGTCATGTCTTGAAGCTTTGCCTAAAAGCTGAATTGGCTCAGATGTCATTGCACGCAGGCTTTCTGCTTGGTTACACTTGTTTATTACTCGTTCATTAGCTTTTTGCGTTGCTGGAGAGCAGAGCTACTCACATTGCAAAAGAGGCTCAAACTGACAGCGGTAAAAGTCTCTGCTAGTGAGATTATAGTGGCTTGCTGGCTTGGTTGGGAGAGTTGGAGAGGGCAAGGGGAGAGAGCAGCCTTTGTGCTCAAGTAAAAGCCTCTGTCACTGTGTGTCAGGCAGCCTCCCGGAAAAAAGGAACTTTCTGAAACCCTGTGAGAATGCGTTAGATTAACCCTTTCCCTGACCGTGACTTACATCCTGAGAAAAAACCAGCAGGTCAATAGGAGCTGCAGGCACACAGCTCTGCTCACGATTTGATGACCCAAAAGCAGCAGCAGGATGAGAGGAAAGTGTCTAATGGCAGATGGACATGCACACACCTTAGGATTGATGCTCACAACACACCTTGGTCCTGTGCTTATGTAACCTTCAGGTGGGCTAAAATTAATTAAAGTGCCCTTCTCCAGT
>ML685808.1:14147347-14168162 GCA_007922175.1 Pelusios castaneus
ACTTAGAAAATGGCTTATCAAGTACCGAGAAAAAAACTGTTCAAAACACTGAAATAAGCAAAATATCTTGTACCAAATGAAACAGTTTCCTTGTATGTTTGTATGAGAGAGCTACAGGCTCAGCAGTCAGGTAGCCGCTGAGTACACGCTACTGAGTAGTAGTCTCTGTGGTAGGTGTCACTGACATGTGCCGAGCAATAGTTTTAATTGCCTTTAGCCACCACACGTTTGCAGCTATAACTACAGGTGATTTAATAACCTGACAACCTCTGATCTGCCTCTCCCCGACAGAGGGAGTGAAAAGGCAGAGGGAGTTTGATGCAATGTGAAAAAAACCAGAGTCCTGTGGCACTTTTAAAGATTAACAGATTTATTTATCGCATGAGCTTTCATGGGAGAAAATCCCACTTCATCAGACGCTTTGAAGATGGGAAACTTACAGAATGGGAGGAAATTAAATGCAGGGGAGTGTATGACATAGGATCAGGTCAGGCTGTAACAGCAAATCAAAATAGATGTTAGGATTCAAACACTGGGGAACAGCACATAGAGGAAGATGAGGTCAAATCACCTGCTGTAATGAGAGAAAAATTCGTAGTCCCTGTTTAACCCCAAGGCAACTGAGTCAAATTTGCATATACGTTCGAGTTCTGCAGTTTCTCTTTGAAGCTGTGATTTGTTATTAATCTGTTACAACACAACTATTAACAAGTCGTCAATGGAGTGAGCAGAGAGATTGAAGTGTTCCCCTATTGGTTTTTTAGTGTTGCAATTCCTGATGTCAGATACGTGTGCATTTATTCTTTTGCACAGAGACTGTCCTGTTTGCTTTCTGCAAATAGACTAACACAGCTACCCCTTTGGAACTTGATGCAATGTGAGGGATTTTTGTCTGCATCTCACACACACACACTGGCATGTGTTTATTACAGCTAGAGAACAATGAAAAGGGATTTAAATTGAGAACATTTTAATTAAAAGTAAATTTTAAAAATGATGCTTAATTAAAAAAAAAGTCCTGTGTGGATATGATACAGTGATCCAGTTGGTGAAAGAGGCTGCGTAGTCCTGATATGTAAGGTACCCTCATGGCAGGTGATGTCATTGGTTCAGAGCTCCCACTGGACAGTGTGAGGGCAGCTTGTTCCCTTCTGGAGGTTATGGAGGGCACCATTAAACTGTCCACATTTATTGACAAGCAGCACGCAGCTATTTCCTATCCCAGGCATAGGCAGAATCACCAGATTCCACTGTGTTATACAGTAGCAGATGGCAAATGCTAATTTCGAAGGGCGGATAATGAAATAAAAGAAGAGGCATCGAATCATTACAGCACAGGTTGTGCGTGCACTAAAGTCAAGAAGTGATTATCTGAGTATGGGACACACTGCAATGAAAAGCCATTGCTGGGGCTGTGGGACCAGCAAACAATATTGACTGCCTTGAAATAACAAAATCACTGATATGAAGTCAGATGACATATAAGTCCACAGGGTAGCATGTTTTCTTTCTTCTCCTCATGTGCCTCCGATGTAACCTTTAAGTGGGACAGACCAGCAGTGAGAGTGGAACAATTTAAAGAGCAGCTGGCGCTGGGGCTTGAGATCACTCTTTGGTGCCAAACACCAGAATTGCAAATGTGCTGTGGTCGGACTGGCATTGCATCCCAAGATGCTTTGCAGTGCAGTAATCAGACATGACAGTTGGTGTTCTGGCTGATTTTAGCACCCCTCTGGGCATGTTATAAGGCATCAGGTCAAAGAACCCGAGAACAACCCAAGAAGTGTTATAATCACTCTAGGTTGCGCTGCCTGGAGAGGAACTTACTGTTACTGTGACATGGCTGCTTATACTTAAATATAATTGACAGGCCTGGTGTGTTCACTGTTTAAGCATGCATATGACTTCCCTGCAAGCCAGTCCAGAAGCTCCCGTGGGCTCCAGAGTCCTACAGTAATCTCAAAACTGGGTTGAATTATTTGTTTTGAATAACAGTGGTTTTGAAGTCAGGCTGGTTTTTGATTGGCGAATCCTTGCTTTCCAGCCTTGATTTCCTCTGAATGCATTTGCAGTTCACAGGTGCCCCCCAAGCACAGCCCTTCACAGCCCAAAAGTTCTCCGCAGGCTTTGTGAAGCTTCCAGGATACATGATTATTTTCACGAACACCCAGTGGGAGTCTGAATGCTCTTGTGGTCCCAGGAATCACAGCAAACCTAACTTGACACTTTTAATCACCAAAATATTTGTGAATCGGGCTTTTACTTTTCACCCTGCTCTGGTTATTTCATAAGGAAAATTAGAGTCTTGACCCTTTGTCCAATTCGGATGCGAAGAAGGATACAGCAATCACCCACAGACATTAGATTGTACTCCTTCTCCATTTAGAAGAACATTATCTATCAATATCTGGCTAGTATTCACATATTTCCCTATATCAGTTCCTATACACAACTCATAGACACTGTCAAATGTAAATTACATCTGATAGGATATTTGATATTAAAATGTGGTGAAACTGGGTTATTGTCTCTGAATTTGACATATGCACAGAGCATGTTTCATGCTCCACAGAGTGTCTCAGCAAAGCATCAAGGAAAGGGAGAGGAAATTACAAGATGGGAGAAAAGGGGATTACATGAAAACAAGGCAAGAAAAGGTAGCAAACCCCATCACTGTGGAAAGTCAAGGGGAGAGGACAGAGATGATGCCAAGTTTTAAAGTGACAGAAGTAGAAGACGGGAGTAAGCTGCCATAGAACTAGAGAGGTAAAGTGAAGGTTAGGGGAGCAGAGCACCTGGGCATGAGTTTGGAGAGGATAGCAAAAGTGATTTTGTAGGACACTTTTCAAAAGAAATAGCATTGAACCACATGGACAGAAAGACACCAGAGCTGCCGACAACCCATTCTAGGTGCTCAGCAAGACCATTCAGGGTGGTGTAATCAGCAATGGAGGGTGGTGGCTGAACCCCTGTCACGAGGGAGTCAAGGAGCAATAGGATGGCAACAGATATTTCATTATATAAACCATTTGCAAGAGACTGCTTGGAATAGAGGCGTGAGCCTGTCATTGGAAATCAGGAGATTCTGAGATATAATTTGAGTCTGGTGTTGGCTTGCAGTGTGCCCTTGGGTCATTCACTACACTACTCTGTCTCTCAGTTTCCCCATAAACGTGGACATTTCGAATGGTGGTAATTGCACTGACCTATCCATCAGCTGACTTAGGAGCTAATGTCTGTACAGTGCTCTGAGAACACATCGACACTTAAAATGATGCTTTGGCACAGCTGCGCCGTTGAGACCGTGCTGCTGTAGCGTTTAATGAAGACACGCTAAGCCAGTGGGAGAGAGCTCTCCTGCTGCCATAGATAATCCACCTCCTGGAGTGGTGGTAGCCTCTCCTGCCGACATAGCGCTGTCTGGGGGTAAGGCAGCATATCTGTGTTGCCCGGGGTTGTGGATTATTCACACCCCCGAGCAACGTAATTTATACCGATCTAGCTCTGTCGTGTGGGCCAGACCTGAATATTACTGATTCCAAAATAGTGATTAAAATACTGACTGCTGAGAGAATCAAATCTCTGCTTTAAGAACCAAAGTTGCCTTTGCCTGGCAAAGACCTATAGCGGCCTCTCACGCTGTTCATTATTACAGACCACTGACATCAGGGGATGAAGGTGAGAGAAAATGGTCCCCTGTCTTCTAACCACCCACCACAGCCGCTGCCTTCCCAACTCCTCAGTCTGCTGTGTTTCATGTCCTGTATTTTGGGTCTTTGTCCCACGCTGGATTCTTGCCAGGCAAATTGAGCAGAATGGCCAGGAGGTTAAAATCAGGAGCCGTTGGTTGGTTGCGTTGACTGAGGAAAGGGGCAGCTGGCTAATGCAGCTGTTAGAGTCACAAAACTCTCAAAGCCTGGGTTTGAAAACGTAAACCGGCTTTGATGCCTTACCAGGAGAGAGGGCCATTTGATGAAAAGTTTCCCAGCCTGTCCTGGTTCATTCCTTTTGACACTCATTATGGAACTGGAAGTTTCAACTGCCAAGCCTTCTGCAAGGGCTGGGGGAAAAGCCAAGGTCAAACTAACAAATATACATGTGTGTGTATAAAAGATGAAAATCAAACATCTGGTAGCAGAGTGTGGAGGAAAGCAATGGAGAGAGGGGGGAGGGGGACAAGAGCTTCTCTACAAACATCCTACCACCCACATTCTCCAGAATGTTGGCGGCCACTAAGACAGTCATCTGCACAAGCACCGTGTGGACAGAAAGAGGCTTGTCTGATCGGCTGACAGCAAAACTCCTCAATCATTTCATTTGCAGGAAACTTCCTTAGAAGGAAATTCCCCCCAAACTAGCTAAGCCTGAACGTTCTCATGCTAAGCAGCTTGTTTCATCAGGAATAAATTGCGCAATGTCCATTATTTGGTAATAATGCTTCGTGGCATTTTTGGAGTCTGAAGGGCACCATCTTGCTTGCAAAGTGATGCTGTGCGTGACACAAGCAGCATGGAAGCAGCCCTAATGTCAGAGAATTGAAACCAGTTTCCATCTGGTTGTGATCCTACTGGCTTAGCAATCCAAAAAATAACTTTCATGTTTAAAAGCTAAAACCCTTGTGAAATATTTAACACAAGCCTGTACTTATATCATCTCACATTGTCATTGTGTTTGGTCCTCCAAGCTAAGTAGCATTAGGATTGGAGAGGAGACCTTATGGGAATATCTGTTGTAGGAGCTGAAATTCATTTAGTAAGAGGTGGTCTTCTTTTTGACTTAGTCCTCCACCGGTTCCCGAAAAATGATTTTAAGGTGTGCTGTCTTCTCGGAGGTGAATCTTGCATATGAAAGGATGAACCATAGTCCTTCTGACTTTCACTAAAGATCCCCTGGCACTCTTTGTGGCTATGTCTACACTGGCAAGTTAGTTCGAATTAAGGAGGCTTAATTCGAACTAACTAAAGCCATGGCTACACTAGGCTTTAGTTAGTTCGAATTAAGGGCTTCCTTAATTCGAACTAATAAGTTCGAATAGGGCTTTAGAAGCAAGGCTTTAATTTGAACTAACTAGTTCGAATTAGCCAATGTGGCCATGTTAATTCAAACGAATTTCTTAGTTCGCACTAACTGGCCATTGAAATGAATAGGGATCGCTAATTCGAACTAAGCAAGTGCCATGAATGGCACTTGCTTAGTTCGAACTAACTTTTTCTAGTTCGAATTAAGTTAATTCAACCTAACTAAAATTAGTTCGAATTAGTTATTTCAAACTAACTAATTTGAACTAATTTTAACAAGTGTAGACATAGCCTTTGTGAGAGTTAGAGGGCTTTGGGCTGGTGGTGGTTGTTAACACCTAGAGGTCGTGTGCCCAAGATCTGCACCACATTATGTTAGGCATGGGATGTGCAGATATAAGAGAGAGTGCCTGTTCCCAAATCTTTTAAATCTAAGTAAACACAAACAACGTATTATCATCCCTATTTTCCAGATGGAGAGCTGCGGCACAGAGGTATTAAGGCTCAGAACCACAAAGGTATTTAGGATCCATTGAAATTAATGGAAGTTAGGAGTTTAAATACCTCTGTGGCTCTGGACCTATGTGACCTGCCCAAGAGTACAAAGGAAGTCGGTGGCAAAGCTATTAATGTAACCCAGCTCTCCTGAATCCTGGTCCAATGCATTAATCACACCAGTGCCCTTTCTCAGGGTTCTGGCCACATTCAAACTCAGATAGATGTAGTTTGCAACCTAAAATCACCTTTGTGACTTCAGTTGGATGTGTGATTCTTCATTCCCTGTCCTGAGCTATTAGCTGGCATTTCTGTGCTCCGTTAAGCTGTGTTCCACCCCAGAAGTGGGTGCTGTAGTTATTGCTGGGTCTAACTTATAAAATTCTTCAAACATCATCCGGTTTGAAGCTACATGTAAGGTCATTATCATTATGGTTATTTGTCTGGTTATTAAACCATTGTCAAAGCCGGTTGTAATCCAGGTTGTACTTTCCGCTTCTGGGGTCTCTACTCACTCACCAGTCTTCCCCTGACATACAATAATCATCTGAGTTTCACCAAGATGGCAGCAGCCACTAGCAAGCACTTTGACACCTTGATTGCTAATAAACACTTCTTTTGTCAAATATATTTCTCTATTTATCCCAGCTGACAAGCCCTTTACACTGCAGGAAATCATGTGAACTCTTACCCTTCTCTACAACAAGCAGCATAGGTGGCTGACTCCTTTAAAGAGGGGTGGGGGAGAAGTCTCTTTCTCTTTCATGTGTTATTTATTTGTTAAGAAGTATTTTATGCCACTTTTTTCCTTTTTCTGATGCATTCATCCTGTTCCATTGCCTCCACCACAAAGGGCCCCATTCCAAATAACAATTTCAAATGAATTAGGTCATTAATGGGCTAGAACATTTTTAATTGCTTCCCCCACCACTCACCCTCCCTCACTATGGGCAGAGTCACCACTCCAGGGCTTACAAGTGAGAAAGGGTCTCTTTAAGAATTTGCATTGTTCCAAAGGAAGCACATTTTCCCCAACTACTAATGAATATTGCAAATTCCAAGGGCTTCGGGAGATAAACACTGCCAGGGCAGATAACTCTCTGTAGAAACACTTTGTCATTAGCTGTTCTCATCATGTGCTTTTTAAAAGCCTGATAAATTCTAACTCATGATTATGGACAGCTAATGTCTTCAAAGCCCACAACAACAGAGTCTTTGGTTTCAGGTCATAGAAATGCCACTGTCACTGTGATGTCTGAATGTCCCAAACACGTTGTCAATAGGGATGTTAAAATGCCCTGAGTCAACAGAAAGGAAGACAAAGGAAGAGGTCAGCAAGATATTTTGCCCTGTGAAACTCAGTGGCTGGCAGAGATACTTCTGGTTTCTCTTGAGTTCAGTTTCTGCTCAGTGAACTCAGAAAGTTTCAGAGGGCCACTTGATCGTCAAAAACTTAACATTTTAAAAACTCACAGGATCTCTGTACATGTCTCTGCTGATTTAACCCCTTCCTTTCTTTTTAAAAGGGGTGGCCTTTTGGATATCTCTTATTTTCCACTCCGGAGTTGCCCATTCCAGGTTTCATGTCATGCTAATCTGTCCTTCCCATCTTCCTCAGCGGGACACAGAGACTAGCCACAGGGTTCCCAAATCAGCAGAAGAGGTTACTATAGATGAGTGTTCTGAGGTCTTGCTTTCTTCCCCTCTGGGGCTGAATGCATTGCTGACAGAAGCCCCTTTTGCTGGATCTGAGGGTTGAAGGGAGTAGCCCAAATTTGGATCCAAAGTGTGTGAACATATTTTTTTTTTAAAGAGCCACTGAAGTTTTTAAAGAAAAAGTAGATTTGAGGGGGTTTGTTTGTTGTTTGTCGTTATTTGTTTATTGGTCCTTAGACTCTGTAAAATATAGACAATAATAATTCAGGGAAAGCATCATACCAAGCAGAGAGGGGGTCCTGCCTGACTTCTCATTGCGGGTGGTGTAGAGATTATTAGTATAGTATTTATTTGTTCAGTACCAGGTATGTGCGTTGCTTTAAAAGTGACAGGCCTGCATCACAAGAAGAGTGTGTGTGTGTGTGTGTGTGTGTGTGTGTGTGTGTGTGTGTGTGTGTGTTTTCACACTGCACACAGCTCCCCACAACGGTTACTGTTGTGTAGGGGTTTCCTTTCAGTGCACAATGGCATTCAGGTAGTAAGCTGATGAGCACCAAGATGAGAATATGGGTCCAATCCTACAAGTCATTCCGCAGGGGCACAAAGTCTATCTGCAGAGTCACTTGCAAGATCAGAGCCCTAGCTATAGGTGCATAGATTACGTGGAGAGGAATACAAAATAAAGATAAGGATTTTACAAATGTTTGTAATGCTAGTAATTAATGATGAAGCAGCTAAAATTGAGAGAACAGTTTTCTTTACATCGGGACACATTTAAGAAAGGACAAAATGGACTTGAGAAACTATCAGAATCCCTTTAAATAAATCTCCAGCTGACTTTTCAATCTGTTTTAACGGAACTAAAAAATACCTCAACATCCAGTGAGTGTGTGTTCCCCCAAGAGAATGTACAGGTGGAGAGAGAAGGAAAGAGCCTACTGTATCTTCCTTAAAGGTTAGGATGTACATTAATAAAATCCACATACTAATGAGGTCCTACAGCCTCTATACTGAAGAACCTGCTGCTTAGGATGAAATCCTGTTATATTGTCTTTGAAAGAGTTAATTTGCGAGGAAGAATTTTTAAATGTCAAAAGCCATGTTTCCTGGTTTGTTTAATGGGGAAAGTCTCAGTCAGCACTGAAAACTGATTTCTTAGGGGCAGAAGCAGGAATAGTAATAACCTGTGAGAGGACTGGTCAGAAATTGGTATTTCTGTTTACGGGAAGTTCTGACTTTTCAAAATTCCTTTGTTCCAAGTGGAACATGCCAAAATTTCCTGTAAAATGAAAATTCTGGAATATTTCAATCTGGAACAATCAAAAAGTTCTATCTCAATAATCTGAAATCATTTCATTTCAATACAATAAAAACCTTTCATTTCAATAATGTCTACACATTATGATATAATATATAATATTAAATATGAAATTATCTAGTTAATATATAATACCTAGCCAATGATAATAGAATTTATATGACAATTAATATTTAATATAATATGAAAGTAAAAACCAAGTTAATCAGAACAACAAAGTGAAAATGAACCATTTTAACTGGCTGAAACAAAACAAGAAAATATTCATTTCATTTTGACTTTTTCTCCTCAGATATATTGTCAGAATGAACACAGTCCCATGAAATCTTTTGCTCTTTAGAAAAGTGCATTTTCTGATGGAAAATTATTTTGTCAAAAATAAAATTGATTGGTTCTAATCTGTGATGTCTATTTTAAACTAACAAAGGCTATGTCTACACTTACTAAAATTAGTTTGAATTAGTTAATTTGAACTAACTAATTAGCTTAACTAACTTAACTAATTAACTTAATTAACTAACCAACTAATTAACTTAACTAATGAATTAGCTTAATTTGAACTAGAAAAAATTAGTTCGAACTAAGCAAGTGCCATTCATGTGTGTGTCATGGCACATTGGTTTATTCGAACTAGTTAGTTCGAATTAACCCTTACTTCTAATACCCTATTCGAAGTTATTAGTTTGAATTAAGGAAGCCCTTAATTCGAACTAATTAAAGCCAAGTGTAGCCATGGCTTTAGTTAGTTCGAATTAAGCTTCCTTAATTCGAACTAACTTGCCAGTGTGGACATAGCCAAATATTGTATTTACACAGAGGACATCTGTGCTGGCAGTGGGCCATCTTGCTGAAAGGTGGGTCATTGTTTCCTTGAGCTCCCCTTTTTGTTGTCTACATCCACCTGCCATGTCTTGTCTCACCTGAGACTGTAAACTCTTTCAGGTAGGGGCCATAATTTTGTTCTCTTAGTACAGTACCTAGCAAGATAAGCTTCTGGTCTATGATTGAGGGTCCTAGTCGCTACTGCTATAGATGTAATAAATAATAATAAAGGTGACATTATATGTGAGAGCTGGACCTCCAAATAGTCAGAGGCTCTGGATGCTTCAGCGAGGAAGCCAAGAGTTGGGATTGGTTAAAATGAACCTCTTGCATCCTGGTAATCTGTCCAGAATTGGTTCTATTGCCACACATGGCCACTTTGTTCTTTAACCCCAGGAGAAACTGGGCCATGTGGTAACTCAGGGAAACATTTAAAAATAAGAGACAGGACCGTCAAAGTGCAATTTTGTGAAGCTCAGAACACATTCAGGGTTCATCTTAATCTCCGGATGAAGGGTCAGGTCAGCTCTTATTTTAACCCAGCCATTCTTCCCATCCTTTGTGTAAATGTGTCTTCATCCAGCTGGGGTTCTGGCTAAACATCACAAGGAGAACTTTAATGTTTAAGTGATGACTTTCCATGTTTACATAGTAACATTTTTCCTCTGCTTACTAAACCTCTACAGCAGCAGGCAGGGAGACTGCTTTTACATATCAGACACACACTGGGCACTGCTGGAGTCAGACATGTTTTTCCTTCACATCAAGATGGCCGCTGCCATCAGCCTCCAACGTTCCACGCCTGTATGTTCTTCCTTATGACCCTTCTGATTCATTGCAGTTTTTCTGCTGAGAAATGGGAACTTCCAACATAGAAAGGAGACCAGAAAGCCAGGCCATCTCCCCTTCCTTCAGTCTTTTGTATACATTGAACTATGGTGCAGCTGACTGAGATCGTGTCAGCAAACCATAATAAGAGCTGTGAGACATTTGTACCATGTAAATTCCTGTTAATGTTTGCAAGGATCTGTTCCCCGCTGGGAGAGGCACAGCCCTTGAGTGTAATGAACAGAGACTGGGGAGAAATTAAAGCATCCGGGAAATGTAGCAATAATAAGCAGGATTAGAAAAGTATGTTGCAGCAGCAATTTTGTCATTTATAGGCTTCCTTAGCAGGGGAAAGGTTAGCGGCAGAGAGAGGAGGCAGATCAGGGCTATATAACTATGTAAGAAGACATCTCTCTTTATCTGAATAGTTACTTATTATATATTGTGCCCTCACAGACCCTTTTGAAGTCAATGGAGCTCCATATGAGCCTAGGGATCCACGCTAATGTGACCGACATCAGGGCAGGGTGTAAAGAGGACAATAAAGGGCTAGTGAGTGGGGTACTACCGACAAGCAAAGTGCTCAGGGTGCATATAGACACATTGCTGGTGAGTTCCAGTTTGTTAAACAAAATGTAGTTGTGTATACAAAATTATGTCTATTACTCCTTTGCCAATATATATATATTGAAAGTATCTTTGTGTGTATGTAAAATAGCATTTTTTCTACATTTGTTTATAATTAACATTAACATTTTCCTTTTGCACATTGTTTTTTCTAAATTTCAATTAGCCATTTTTCAATTATTTTTGGCATTTGCCATTTTCTTTTTTTATTCCTAGTTTATCTCTTGTCTTTTCAGTTTTGTAATATATATATATTGCAAAATTAATTATATATGTTTTACAAACCTGAGAAGGCAAAAAAAAAACTGTGAATAAAAAGGAAAATGGCAGGTCCTACACCCCACCCTTGTTCATCACAATACTTGTGTGATGCAGTGTTTGCTAGTTTGTGACAATAATTGCTATCGACATAAACACCATATAAAATTATAAATATTTTTATGGAGTGATAACCAGTGCATGTGATACTGAGAAGTGGTTACAAATGCCTACCTGGGCTGGAGCTTGCACATGCTAAAATAATTGAAAAAAGTCTAATTAAAATTTTAAAAAACTATATTTATATAGTTTTAATCCTAGTCTATTTTTAGTATTTATTCCTTACCATTTCCTGTCTATTTTACATATTTCCTAGTAGGCTTGACTATATATATTTTAAACCCACTGGTTTTGTGGCTTCACTACCAAGCAGATAGGGTACAGGTGACTTGTTTTGAAACCCAAGCAGTATTTTGTTTCCTTCTCACATTTAATTAACTATTTTAGTTTTAAAACAGACAATACAAAATGAACTGCAAAAGCACAGTAGCCATGATTACAATATTAAGTACAATGCTTATAAACAAAACTGGATTCTACACAACAGGGAGCTTGGTTTTTTTTAGGTCAAGTGGTAAAGTACAAAACTGACATCTCTGAGCAGGTTAACAGGGAGAAGAGAGAACAGAAAGGCTCGGTGAGGAGATCTTGCTTAACTATGTTGGGGAGTATGTAATATAGGGTTGATCAATGAGGGCATTGAAATTTTTTTAATCCCACCCAACTCCCTCCAGGAAACAATAGACTACAAAACTGGACCCCCTGTGGCAAATCAGAGCTAATTTTAATATCAGATAATAACAGAAATGTTTGGATATTGCCTACAAACAATGGTGACAGTAGTTACCATTAATCCGATATATCCGTGGCCATATAGAGTACCCTAAGAAAGACAATATGCCACCTGGATTTGGAGGGTGTCCCCTGTTTCAGTAATGGAAACTTCCTTACATTGCTAAAAGATTCCCCTTTCCTACCTCTCCTATTAGTCACAGTAGAGCTCTGTGTGCAATGTGTTTTCTGCAAATGGTTGAAAAAATTTGTAAGAAATATTTTTTCATGAAAAAAAATGGCTCTACGAATTATTTCAACATTTTTGGTTGAAACTTTCCAATTTTTCAATTTCAGTTCTAATTGAATGGAATCCAAAAAATCCCACCACCCCACCCCTTAAAAGGAAAACAGAGAAAGAAAAGAGGGAAATAAAACAAAAAGCCTCTCCCCCCCAAATTAAAAATCATTTGAATTCCATTTGATTTTGAATGGAAACAAAAATGTTTCCATCCAAACTGATTCTAAACAGATTTTTTGTGTTCAATTGTTTTATTGAAAAATCAGAAAAAATCCACAAACACAAAAATCAAATGAAATGAGAATGTTCATGTCGTGTGAAATTTCTGCAGAAAATAATTCCTGTTTTTCATTCAGTCCTTGTCTCAGGCTGTGAGAATCACAGTAAAAAGTAAATCTTCCTAAAGCCTGAAATGGAAGACAAATGTTCTAATATACTAAGGAAATTGTATGGAGCAAGATTTACATTTATTATTTAGAGTGTAAATTTTTCAGAATCGGGACTATCTATTTTTCTGTTCATACAGTGCCTATCAGGATGGGGCCTTGTGCTTGTTTGCCTTGGCTTGTACCATAATAAATAGGATTCATAATTGTAAACAACAGCAAAATATACGGTCTCTCTATGTATTTAGTTTATGTTGTGTTTGGTGTAATTGTTCATAACAGTCTGGAGGTGCACTGGAAAAATAACAACTGCTTTTCACTAAGAGTTAAAATTTATGAAGTTTAATAGAAACTACGTGGGAAAGAGAGGCAAAGGAAAAATGTTGGGGTTCAGTCTATATTCAGGCTGTGAAACCCAGCCCCTCTCTGGGCTTCAAATCTCAATCTCCAGCTCGAGCCCAAATGTCTACACTGCTATATACAATGCCATTGCGTGAACCTGTAGATTCAGGCTCTGAGACTTGCTGCCATAAAGGGGTTCTTGCCATGTAGACGTGTTCCAGAACACTTTGGATGCAGTGTTACTGGAATGCACAATTACTACCAAAGGTCCTTCTGTTGCAATCCCAGTGAAATGCCCCTTTGATGCAATTCCAGTTTACGAAACAGACCATTGTTTTGAAACCAAACCCTCCTCTGGAACAATCCAAAGGAAGGAGCTATTATCACAGAATCTCTTCTCTTACAGAGGAGCCATCATCCCTTTGGAATGGTCAGTGAATGGAGTGACAGGATTGGCCGGCTGTAGTTCTCTGTAGCATAAATCCTTCAGGAGGCACTGCTGCTTTGTGCTTAGAGCTGGGAAGGTATTGATTGGCCCCCACCCACCCATACGAGCTGCTCACATTACTACAGTGTTGGAGAGGAGCATTCTCATAGGACGAATCTGAGGCTGTCTGCCATGTTGCTGCTCTGGCTAGTACCTGAAAAGACATCAGGACTAAGGGACTCAGCTTATGGACAAAGACAGCTCACATTCCTCTTTGCCAGGCAGTGGATGTTCCTGACCTTTATACCAGCCCCTGATAGCATCTCATCTGATCAGTTTTAAAATGACCCAAGTCACTGGCCCCCTCAGGGAGATTCTTGGGTGACAAAGTCATCCCAGTTTTCTTATTTAACATTTTCAGAGTCCGCTGTGCATTTCTAGAACATCTAGGACTCCTCAGTGCCAATTCCCATGGGTCTATGACACCCAGCCCCCTCTGGAGCTAAAGGGCAGGTGACAAGTTGTAAAGAAATAATTTGGGACAATTGTATTTTTTCAATTCCTCATCTCTCCCTCTTCCCTTTCCCACTCCCCACAACTTCATCCCTGGCCATCTTCGCATAGCAGGGGATACTGTTCCTTTAAGGAACTAACTAGGTCATTGTCAGGCTAAACATTCCCACTGTACTAAACAATCTGATATGATTGGTGGTGATGAGGTCAATTTCACATTGCTTTATTCATGCAGCGAGCTTGTCAGAAGTGATCGTTTCCAAGCGAGGGGGCAATAATCCCAGGCACAAATAGCTCCATTGGCTCAGCTCGCGCACTGCAGCCTGCAGCCTCTACTTTGTCCAAAAGTACAAGTTGCCCTAAGTTATACAGACATCAGTAAGAGTAATGGACTTGGGTTAACATAGGTTTTATATTCCCCCTTTCTCCCTCTAATGTATTTGTTAGCACAACCAGTATCTGTGCCTTTCGCGCAGGGCCACAAAAGCACCACGAGCACCATCCTCAGGGTAGCTAAGTGACCTCAACTCCAGCTGACCCCGTGTAAGCAAACAGTGCTAAACATTTTGCAGGAGGCACTCAGCACCTCTTTGAATTAGGTCCAAAAGTACTAGCAACTAGACATCCGATTATTAGTTGCAAATAATCTGATTTTCACTGTTTCATTTGTTTGTTGTTCCTAATTGTCTGATGAATAGTTCAGAATCAAAATATTTGTGTTAGGGGGTTTCACAAACTCTTCATAGAGAGGGCTGCTTCAGACAGTCAACATTTGGAATTTGGTCTGTTTGACTGGCCACCAAAGTCACCTGGCTTGGTTTCTGTTTCCTGCCTTGTTGAGGTAAACTTTATAAGCAGGAGCAATCCCATGAAAGAAATCATTCAGGCTGTAAGAGTCCCAGAGAGAGGCTGGGGAGAGAGATACAGGGAATAGGCTGGCCTTGGACATAGAACATTTCTCCTGTTCCTTTTGTGAAAGAAAACACATTATACCTGGCTTCATACATGGTTACTGGACTTAAAGACATTTGGGTCCATTCCCACCTGAGGGATAGGGAAGGATATGAGCCAAATGTATTTGCTATCTAGTCAATTTTGCACTCAATTTTGTCATCATATTGCATCAAATAACTGCATGTATGGGAAGGGTCTTTCTTGCACACACACATTCATTTAACAAACAAGGAGTCTTGTGGCACTTTGTGCACAAACAGCCACAATTGTGCAAATATCTCACTCATATACCCAGGCAAACAAAACCTGGTTTTCTCAGGAGACTCAAAAGGGGTTTAGTGAGCATTTGTGTATAGCCTCTTATCATGCAGCACAATTAGTAGACTGAAGTTGTTCCCGTTTGATGAGTGATGTGGTCAGTTTCAGGCCAGGTTTTAGTAGATAAGTGTCCATATGAAAAAAAACAAAAACAAAACCCCACTGCAAATGGTACTGAGTGGTGCCCAAATTGGCAGCCTCAGCGCAGAACTTATGTGCTTAATGAGTCATGAAGACTGAACTTCTGTCTCAGCCCAAGAGATGCTTTTTCCAGGTCAGGGTATAGCACACTGGCTGGAAGCAAAGTGTGTAGGGAAAAGCTTGCAAAGTTGCTACCTGTGCCAAACCTGTTCTATGGCTAGGATTCATGTCAAATTCTGCTCTTCGTTTCACTTCTGCAATCCCTAAAGTGGAATATGGCCCCATGTCCTTCAGGACCAAAGCCTGATCCCACTGAAGTCAGCAAGCATTTCATTTAGATGAAAACTCAGCCAGAAAGTTTGGATCCAGTATATATCAAAAAACCAAGGTGCTTCTTTGAAAAGAATTTGAATAATTGATTTCAATATCCAGGGGGCTGGGAATGAGCATTCCCCATAGTACCTATTCAGATTTGCATCTAATTACCATCTTGTTCCCAACTGTCCAGGAATAGGATCTTCCTTACACAGTGCACACAATCCCTCAGGGAGGGAGTGGTGAGCAAGGAAGATGTTAATGGGTCAGGTAGTTCTTTCAATATGGGTTTAAGGTTTTCTTGTATTACATTTCTTTCTTACAGCTTTCTTGTATTGTGTTGCAATACAGATGATTAATGGGATCTGTATTTAGATCTGCCTTTACAACAGCATTTATAGAGTGGGAACAGGTACACAAAATATATTTTAAAAATAGACGTTTTAGAAAAACATCCAAAGTTTGGCTGACCACCCCAATGGACCCAGTTCTTCCTGCTCTGGAAATCAGGTTGGGAATTTTTTGAGAATAAGTCTTCAGGTGAATTTATTGTATGTCCAGGCAGGGCAACCCAGTGGGTTGTGGGAGCACAAAGGCCCCCTATCTAATAAGCCCCCCCCAGGGAATTGGAGTGAGTGGCTTCATGACGTACTACGTGTGGTTGCAGTGCTATGTTGCAATGCTATTCACTCAAATTTGGGCCAGCTGCCTCACCGCACTCACAGCCAGCGCTGTGACTCATGCCGGCAAGAGAGAGCTGGGGCCTGCCTTACTGGACAGGATTTGCTGCTGTGGGGTGAGTGCGGGGGAGGACTCGCTCTCCAACTCCCACCCCCTCGAGGCCTGAGTTTTGAAGGGAGGGTGGCCGGAGGATGGAAAGAGCCTCAGTTTCATATTTTACGCTCGGCCCACAAAACCTCTGTACAGCCCTATTTCCAGGATCCATCCATGTTGCTGCCTCTATTTGGTATTTTTGCTGCCATCTAGGGTTGGTTTTAGCTTGAGCTTTGGGGCAAAATGTCAGGCTGTTTACTTGCTCTGAATGGGATTGCTCTTAGCTGCATTCCTTCTTCTGTCTGGAACATCACTGTCATTTCCTATAGCGATGTTTCCCCAAGAGAGTCAGGGTGGGGAACAAACAGCAGGAGCAGATAAAAAGGATCAATACCCTGTATGAAACTGTCCTAGCTAACGAAAACAGAAAGGAAGTGAAATATCTGAGTTCTGTGAGAGGGAAGCAGGATCATTTCTAACAAGCCAATGTTGCTTTTCAAAGTGACCTGTGCTCCAGACTGTGCTTGGGAGAGAGGCTTTGTTTAGGTTAAGTAAGGAGAGAGTGGTTTCCTTTTCTGGAGTTCAGGAGTGGGTGGCGCGGGTGGGAAGGTGTCTCTGTAATCCAATCCTCACCTCCCCATGCCCTGTGAATACAGCCTGAGTTCTAGTGAGTCCAGCCCAGGTCACAGCTCAAAGAGAAGCACACCACCGCTTCTCTCGCATCAAAACTCATCACCACCTCTCTAAACCATCCATCAGGAAAGTTTCAGCGCAGGGGGCTGAGCATTTCACAGCAGTTAGAAAGGTTGTCTTTCTAAAATGTGCCGTACAGAGAGCGATTTTCTATCACATTGTTGGCAAGTGAAAAAATCTACAGCTAAACTATATAATTTTAGCCTATGGCATGTCCAAGCCTGTTATTTCCAGGGCACATAGGTAGCAATTGGAAGCCTGTGAATACACCAGGTTAGCCATTTCCCGTACCTTGCAACCCACATTTATCTACATAACGTCCCTGGCAGACCAGCCATTATAATACTCATGCTATGTTCCCAGCCCTACAGGTGCAATTAGATAGGGACATCAAGAAATGTGCTGATGAAAGGCCTAAGAAAGACCCAAATGCTGTTTCCCTAAGAGAAAAAAGCAATGTGTGATGATTATATGACAACTACCTGACTACCTCTCATTAGTTATTTCATAGCTGCTGTGATGTTGCTTGGTTATCTTCACAGTAAAATGCCATTCTTGCCCAGTCCAAAGAGTTAAACTCTGTTCCTGATCATAGAAAGGGAGTTCAGTTCCCCCTGTATAGGATTCTGTCTGTTTTCTCTCCTAGTTCTGAGAGCCATCCCATTTTGCCTCACAACAGTCCAATAACACAATGTGGGCAGCAGCAGCTGCAGATGGGACACTGTCATCATCCTTTGGTGCAACATATGCCACATCATCCCTTAACTAAATGTGGAATTTTTTACATGTCCTACATATTGGATTTGAGAGGAGAAGTAACAACACCACCCCACAGTGTGCCTGGCCAGGTGTCTCTAGCAGCCAGATCTAGCAGATCAGCTAGCAAAGGTGACAATTTTTGGTTTTGCAGGCTCAGGGCTGCACCTGCTGTAGACACTTTGCACAGGGGTTAAAGTAAGGAGGAACGCACCGGAACATAGTTCCAGGGCCCACAAATTTGAGGGGCCTTTCCGGGGCCCCTAAAAATATAAAAATCTGGCGGAATGCATGTTCCGCCCTGCCCTAGCTGCTTGCAGGTCCTATGCCCCACCCTTGTTAATCACAATACTTATGTGTTAGTTTGTGACAATAATTGCTATAGAAATAAATGCCATATAAAATTATAAATATTTTTATGGAGTGATAACCGGTGAATGTGATACTGAGAAGTGGTTACAAATGCCTACCTGGGCTGGGGCTTGCACATGCATGAAGGGGGCCCAGACAATATGGGAAGGGGGCCCAGAGATTAGGAGGGTTCCGGGGCCCATCAAATTATACTTTAACCACTGACTTTGCCCCATTGTATTCTGCACCACCTCCACTTTACTTTGGTTTAAAAATGATGTGGCGCATCTACACTAAGGATATGTTGTGGTTCAACTACCTCAATGTAGCTACTGATACTGGTGCTAAAACACCCAGTGTGCCAAGAAACCTCAGCCTCAGGAGAGAATGCGTCATCTTCAAAGGGAAAGATGGAATGTGGATCACAATCTTCATAATTAGAAAGGTGAAACTGAAATCAATTCCCCCAACAAATTGGTGATTTTTTTTCTTTATCTAGACAATTGTTTTACTGCTTATATTTGTGAAATTGGGGTACGGATGTTATTAGTTTTCAGTACACCATGGCAATGAAATCCTTGTGCTTGCTCATTGCTCTGTGTGAATTCTCTTTTCCTGTTGCTCTCTAGTGTTCCGATACAGCTGAGTTGCTGCTAGATATTCAAAGCCATGAAGGGTGATAAACAAAATCAAGATAGGACATGACGCCAGGAGGACCTGAGCTAATGGAATTTTTAAGGTACTTAATTTGGGGGCTTGTCAACCTTGACAGCCGCCGTTTAATAAATGATGTGTTGCAGTGCCTGTTTAGCCCACTAAGTGGTGGGTATCCGTGCTCTCTAGGAGGATATAAAGCTGGTGGATTTCTACCTAGAGTGAATACAATAGGAAAGTGTCGAGTTGACTACTGGCTCGATTGAGTCTGGGAACCAGGACTCCTGGGTTCTATTGCTGTCTCTGCCATGGACTCACAGCATCACTCTGGGAAACTCACTTAAATGCTCTGCCTTAGTTTCCCCAGCTGTCAAGGGGGGATTATAATACATACAGTACCTCATGGGGGTGGCTAAGAGCATTGCTGGTGCTTTAGAAGTGCAGAGAAGTGGCAGAGGAGTCAGTAATGGCTGCTCTGCAGTAGAACAGAATTAGAGTGAATCTACCACCTTTTGATTTGTCTTTGCTCAGGCACCGCAGGTTAGTTCATGCCCTGCTAACCTGCATTTGCTTTCCACCAGACTCAAGGCTTTCATTGCGGCAGAGCCCATTACCCACAGCCCTCCTTTGGGGGAGAATATTATCCCTCCCCCGTGTCATTTAAAAATTTCATTTGGGTCTGTACCTGAGGGAGAGACAGTGTCCTACAGATCTGATTGGTCCATGTAACTTCAGCCCCCCCGACACAGAGAGAGAGAGGCTGCGTCTACACTGGTAAATTAAGTCGACTTAGGCTTTGCTTAAGTCGACTTAATGTGCCCTGCATCTACACTACACTTTGCTTAAGTCGATTTAAGGAAAATAAAGTCAACTTTATTAAACCTCCTTTCTACTCGACCTAAGGCTTAATTCGACTTTCTAAAGTCGAATTAAGCCAGTGTAGCCCTGGGGTAGCCCTAAGTCGATTTAGGGCTACCCCAGGACTACACCAATGCCTTCCCTGCCGAGGGGGCCCAGGGGGAGCCTGGCATGCCCCCCAAAGGGCAGGGCATGTGGGCACAGTGTGACACTGTCTGGATTTAGGGAAGCATTTATGATATTATTTGCTATGGATATCTCATAAATGCTATAATCCATAGGAACTATGTCATGTTTGGTATCAATAGAAAGGTAGTAGTTTGCTGGGAATGATTATATAGTTTATGTCTAGGAATTCTATTTGGATTAGAAGTTAAGAATTTGATGTTATATCCATACTTTAACTTGTGTCAGTAGAGGGCAGGGTGTGAACAACCATTGTCTCTTTACTGTTTAGGAATTTGCCAGGTAGAATGGTCCCAGGGAGTATCCTGATGAGCCATTGAGGACATAAAGAATACAACCATTGTATCCTTAATGGCTCATCAGTTTACTCCCTGGAACCATATCACCTGGCAAATTCCTGAACATTAAGGAGACAATGGTTGTTCACACCCTGCCATCTAATGACACAAGTTAAAGTATGGATATAACATCAAATTCTTAACTTCTAATCCAAATAGAATTCCTAGACATAAACTATATAATCATTCCCAGCAAACTACTACCTTTCTATTGATACCAAACATGACATAGTTCCTATGGATTATAGCATTTATGAGATATCCATAGAAAATAATATCATAAATGCTTCCCTAAATCCAGACAGTGTCACACACAGGGCTCTGCCCTGCCAGGGTCCCTGTCCCCCTTTGCCCCATTGCACACAGAGGGTGCTCCCCCCCACCACCGTGGACCTGCCCAAGGTCCCCCTAGCCCCACAAAGTCGATCTAGAGCATCCAGTGTGGACGCTGTAGGTTGACTTTGTAAGTTCCCCTTGAAGTCGACTTTAATTTTAAGTGTAGACACACTAAGTCGACTTAACAAAGTCGCTTTAAAGTCGACTTAGTTAAAATCGACTTAAAGGTGCAAGTGTAGACATAGCCAGAGAGAGAGAGAGAGAGAGAGAGCGCCTGGATGCAGCCTGGTTTTCTGATCAACTAGTGTCAGTGAGAGAG
>ML685808.1:14168172-14178836 GCA_007922175.1 Pelusios castaneus
GGATGCAGCCTGGTTTTCTGATCAACTAGTGTCAGTGAGAGAGAGAGCTGTGCCCATAATCTTTCACATGTTTAAAAGGAATTCCAGCTGCACTTGCTGCTATTGTCTACATCTGTGCAAAAGGTGCACCAGCAACAAGGGCTTCCCCTGCATGAAGTGCAGGCTTCGACATCTTGCACTCTCCAGGCAGTGTGTGGGCAGTGGCCACACAGGCAAATGAAGGTGGATATCTCACGGGGTTAATGCTCATCCTTTTGTCTCCATAGAGACCTAGGCTCCAAAACCTAAATAGGTCCTGAGTGTAAAGAAGCTTCTCTCCAATGAACATTGTTCCATGTGACCGTTCCATTGCGTTAAAACAGATGTCAGACTGTACTCAGGTCAAGTACGGCTGGGGTTGGAATAGCAGGACAGGCTTGGGTCAGGACAGGGGCACTAGTAAAGCTCCATGGGGCTACATCACAGGGGTACTGTTAATCAGCAGCAAGGCGGATTACAAGGCTTGCACTGGGGACCTATGAAAGGACTAGCAGGGCAGGCTGTAGGCCACAATGGAGGGCGCTGAAGAGCCTTGGCTGTGAGTAGAAGGTCAGGACTGGATATTACAGGTGAAGAGTGAGGTGGATTGGCACGGAAGACTGTGGAAATATACCCAGGACCTGCTTTCCTTGTTCCTGTTTCCAGACAGCACTCTGGGTCCCTTGCCTTCACAAAACTGTAAATAGTAGAGAGGAAGGGAGCAGTCACTAGCAACAAAGGCAATTAAAATCACTACAACCTCGGTATCTTCCGGGTGGTCTCATATGGGCAGATCAGGAATATCTCCTGAAGAATTATTCTGATTACAACATCCCTTCTCCGCTCCCGCAGCCCCTCGGGTGTGTGTCTGATTGCAACGCACGCTGATGGCACTTCTTGTCATAATCAAAAGCAGATCTCCATCGCTGGCTGACAGAAGCTGAACAATAACATGAATCATGATACCAAACTCAAGTGAACACATCCAGTGATGAAAGGCAGCCCCAGGAAGGGAGACACCTGTCTCCTAACATCGCCCCGCAAAATGGAAACTGACTGGGAAGTGACTTACCAATTTATGCCTACATTCAGTAGTTACAACTGAGACAGAACGCGCCCACTCGGGGCGCTGAGTGACAAAGTGAGAGGAGATCAGCTCTCATTCCTATTCAGTTATACAAGAGTTTCAGGACTGAACTGGGGTGGGACCTCTCGATCAAAGCTGAGGGGCATGGGGAAAGCTGGATGGGGAGCCCATGAGCAGGTGAGCGTGGGGGCCCTACTGATCAGGATTGAAATGAATGGATGATGCTGTGTGTCAGTAGCTCCAGAACTAGCAGTGTGAAGATAAGCTGACATTTGTCGGTCCTCAGCTAGAGAATTCCTATTGGAGACCCTGTATGAGACCCTGTGTCCTGTAACATAAAGCATAACTAGCTCTCAGACATCCTGCCTCCAAACAATTTCTATGACTTCCTTCTTTCATTGATTTGACGGATTTTTTTCCACACACGCAAACACACTTTTAAATAGGCTTTTTGGCCTTTGTTAGATTGAGGATGATGGAGTGGGGAGGAAGAGGAGGAGGAAAGGGAAAGAAGCAGCTCAAACAAAAACAAATCTAAGTGGGTGATCTCATACATCAGGGGTGTGTGTTGAGTTCTATCGTTCTCAAACTTCACCTTCAGTGAGCAAATCCCTTCTGCTGCTCCCATGCAAAGCCACTAATATGTCTCTTTCTGCTCAAGATGAAATGACAGTCTGCTTGGTCTCTGAAACAAAGGCATTGCCCTCTGATTAGATGCAATGCAGCACAAGAGATTAGGAGCAGAATGGTGTTCCCTTCATTGGCTATGTAAATATTATAGAGAAGGGTAATGGAGGGAGAATTATGTATAGAATGGCTGGCCAAACAGCTGCAGGATTTCCCAGCTCATGAGGAAGGAGGAAGGGCTGGAAGCTGGCGGTGGATGTTTGAGTGTCTAGCTGGACTGTGAATGTCTACGTGAAGCTGTTAGGTTTCTGGATGACTATTCAGAAGATAGATAGTCGTGGAAGTGACAACAGAGCTGAGATGCCATCTGTTCTGGTTGGGCTGCCTTGTTAATCAGAATTCCCCTGCCCTTCATTTTAGAACCAAATTCATCTCCACTGCACACAAATCTATTCCGGTCCAGTAGCTGATTGGGCCTGTGAGAAAAGCAGGATGGAGTCTGCAAAGCAATGCACCTTGTCACACTCTCCAGCTGCCTTCTGCTATTTGACATCACATGCTTCATTTTGGACCATTGTTGTCCAGTCTATGGTAAGGGACCCCTGAAAATAAACACGGTTTGGTGAGGGTGCGGCCGGTAAACCAAGCTCATTGAACTTCCTGGAGTTCGTAGACAATCCGCTATGCAGAATAAGGTGGCTATTCTCAGGACCTGGGGGCTAAGGTAAAGAGAGCACCACAGGCCTGGAAAATAAAAAGAAGACTAGGCAGAGAGCTGACTCGTGAGCAGGAGACAAAGGCAAACTTTTCCACTTGGAAGGGCCTATGACAGGGTTCCCCAGGGCCAGCGTCAGGACTTTGCATTAATGTCTGTAGCACATTATATATGAATGATTTGAAGAAGGTTTCTAAAACAAGGCCTCTGCCTTCGCTGAAGAGGATCAATCTAGGAGGAGGGGTAAATCGTTAAGCATACATTCAAGCTCCAAAGGAGCCAGATGGATTGGATGGCCAGCCAGTAGATGAGAAAGGTTGAAATTACTGTGAGGCTGGGAGCTGTGCACTCTCTGCTCCTCTTGCCACATCGAACTTCACAGAAGGGAAGTTTTATCATCTTGAGAGAGCCCCCAGTCTGCTGTCACATCCCATTGGCATAAGTGGGCCAATGACAGAGCAGGATGGAGCATTGCCAGAGTTCCTAAAGTAGGCCAGAGAGCCCAGTGCAAATTCCATGGCTCCTCTGCTCCACAACTCCCGGCCACCCATGCTTCTTCAAAGGCAGTCCAGCTGTTTATTGTTCTATGCTGCCCTTGGCTAGCTGACTGCCTACTCCCTCTACAGGGGGACTGGGCGGGAGGGAGATCTACTGCAGCTCAGAACAGCAGTATCTTACAGTGCATTGTTTCTTGGTAAGTCATTCTGTTTTGATAGTAGAAGATGCCCCTTAGATCCATGGATCCACCTGTATTAGCCACAGCACCTGTCACATGGCACTGAGCTTCCACAAGGATAGGCTGGAGGAAGCTACATAGACATCTCTCCATCTGCCTGTTTCATGGTGTTCTTGCACATAGCATCAGGAGTGTCTGGTTCAGTGAGCCAACGGATGAGCTATAAGCAAACCGATAAAGAGAAAGAACTAGGATATTTTAGAAGGGAAATTACTAAAACAGCAACCAAGGGCAGATACACTAGAAATTCAAACAAGATACTTGGCTTCATGAGAAGTTTGGTGGATAGCTACAAACAGGTGGTATTGGCACTCTAAGGCACTTATTAGACCCTACTTGGAAGCCCATATGCTGTCCCTTGTCCCACAAAGAAGTAATCAGTACTCTAGAGAGGAGGAACAAAGGAATCTAATTTCTGGGGAAATATAAAAGTAGTTAAACTCATTCTCATTGGAAAAAAGGATGTATATAGAAGACAAAGCCAGTGGGTTCACACAGATAAAGGGGGTATGAAAAATTGCTGAAAAAAATGCATTTTTCATACAGGGGTGTGAATGTCAGTGGAAGAAGAGGGGTCAGAAAACTAGTTCCTGTCATCTCAAAATGAGGAAAATGGGGAATTCAGGAAGAACTACTGACTGTACAGGAGGGTGAAGACAGGGAATGAGTCACTGGTGAAGGCAAGTGAAGCAAAGGATAGAAATGAGTGCAATAGATCCTCGCGTTTGTTTCTAGGTAGGAACTGATCTGGTGAAGGAATGGAGAATGGGATTATGCTGTAATGAAATAGGACCTAAATGCTGAGCTAAATGGGATTTGTGCTTTCAAATTTGGGCCTACTACTCCTGATGTCCCTAAAATGTCTTGTGTTCTTGTATCATTATGGTTGGATTTGCCCTAAGCAGAGATGGCCAGCTGAGCTGAGCACTGAATTACACTCTGTGGAGCTTTATAGCCAGCAAATTTAATTTTAAAATAATGTCTTCTGCAGTCTGTGATGTCTAGTATTTGGCTGAGGTGTTAGACAGTCTCCAGCCATCCCACCCCACATCCAGATGGCTGGTATATATAGTTAGAAAAACACTAGGAAATTAGAATTCTTTCCAGCCAAACATGGATTGTGAGGGGTCATGGACTGGAGAAATTCCAGGTGTACACTTAGTACAAGACAGAGAGAAAGCAAAAGGAACCGGGAATGCAGCCCAGGGGGATGGGGGAGGGGAATGTCCAAAACATACATTCATCTTGACTTTGAGCGGATAAAGTTGCATCAATGACCTAACAAGAAAGGGACTCTGTCTTGCTTACTTGCTTGGACAGCTCAGAAGATGACCTACCATTCAGCTTTTTTTCTGTTCAACAATCTTGTCCAAAGCGCCTGTAGCAGTGAGTGCACCAGTCGAGGTTAGCAGAGGCAGGAACCTGGGGTTTGCACTACCACGCTAAAAATAGCTGTGCAAACAATGCTTTCAAGTTGCTGCTGAAGTTTTGAAGGCTGCAATGTCTGCACAGCTATCTGTAGCATGGAAGTGTGAGCCCTGCAAACCCAAGTCTGCCGCTTGGGCTAGGAAGTTCACTGCCATGGGCTGTCCAGATGTGAAGTCCTCTCTCTGGACACAGAACAAGTATGAGGTGGGCAGGAACCCTGTACCTTGCAGTGAAAACCTTTGCACAGTAGAGTAAAAATCCAGCAAAGGTGGTAGAGTTGGTCTCAGAGTGAAAACCCGATGAGTAATATTTTGACAAGTATAAATTCTGAGTTGTTTCCCACTGCTCACGGGCTCTTAATGGGTATTTGTGAGGATTTGTAAAACCACAAGGTATTTGTGGAAAACTCAGTGAATCCCAGAAGTGTCAGGCATGATCTAAAAATTCCTATAAGAGAAAGTACATTTTCAAGGGGTGGGGGAAGGAGTTTGTTTGGTATGCTGTCCACAGTTCATGAAATGTCTACTTCTAATGTTTCATTCACCCAGTAAAGGAGTAAAAAGTAAGGGGGTCAGCTACAGGTCATAAATAGCAAATAGTCCCAGGGAGCAATTGTCAAATAGTCCATAACCTAATAATTATGTAGTTAAACTACTTGGTGAAAATTTTGAAACACCACCACTGTGGAAGAAAAGCAAAGCCAGTTTATGATACAGCACCACGATAGCCCAGCTGCACCCCAGTCACAATGACATGTGGCTGAAAAGACCTGGCATGGTCTCTATGCTTTTCACCAGGCTCCGTGCAAACACAATTAATTTGGTCTGTCTTCATTCTTGCAAACTCTATTCCAAAAGGCTCCACGGAGCTGAATAATGCAAGTGACAGCACTAATGATAAATGAGAACTGAGGACGGGTGAAGTCGAGAGGAAGAGGCAACGGAGATTTGAAAATGGGATAGAGGACTGCTGAGCTAGAGAAGTGCAGACAAGCCACTCCAGAAGCTGTGGCAGAGAAGGCTCTCACCAAGAGTGACCAGGTGAAGGAGAGCACTGAGTATTTTGGGGAAGTCAGGGCAAGGAGGGAAAATGCAAACAGACAAAAAAGTTCCATGGAATCAGCTGGAATAAGTCCGTGCAGAAATGTAAAGCCCAAGGAATCAGTGCAAGTTGGAATTCCCTGAATTTCCCATAGGACAAATACAGTCAGACAAGTGAAATGAGAGCTTCTTTATCCTGGGCAACACTACTATGACTGAGCTCCCCGCTCTGTAAGGGTTCGACCAGTGATTCCCAATCTTTTTGGCTCGAGGGCCACAAATATAATTTTTAGAACCCCGAAAGGCGACCGGTCTATTTAATTAAAATCCAATTAATTAAATCTAAATTACATTTTAATTAAATAGAATTGTAGCCCTTCAGGATTGTAGAAATTATATTTCTGGTCCTCGAGCCAAAAGGATTTTTTAAAAATTGGAAAAAAAAATTGAAAACGTTTTTTTTTAAAAGGTGGGGGTGGATGCCCATGAACAGGGCCAGCTTGTGGGCCCCAGCAGCAACATGACCCATGCTCCTGCTGCCCCCATAGCTGTGCCAGCCCACAGCCCGTCCTGGCCCCCCACAGTCACGCCATGCCAGCCTGCGGCCACTTCAGCAAGCCCCGCAACCACGCTGTGCTGCACCGCCCCCCCAGCACGCCCCGCAGCTGCACCACGCTGGCCCATAGCCCTGGCACTTCCACACCCCTCCAAAACCTCTGGAGCCCTTGACCCCACCCTCAAGTCCTAATGCGGCCAGAACCAGAGCGTAGGCAGGCAGCTGCATATTAGGGTCCCAGCTGCCCGCCATGGCCAGACGGCTGCGGCCCAGCTCCCAGCCAGCTGGCTGCCAGACACAGCGCGGGCCATTTTAAAAAGCTCCGTGGGCCACTTTTGGCCCATGGGCCAGGGGTTGGGAACCCCGGTGTTAGAGGGTGTTCTCCTCCCTTTATTGCAGTTTCTTATACAAAGAGATGCCAGTCTGCCAAGTCCATTGTGAGCTATGCTGAGACCAAACTCATCTCACATAAGACTTCAAACTGGACTTGAGCCCTGGTTTGCAGGTCCTTGTTCAGAATAGACTTTGGTTAATACAATTCCAGAGGGGTAGCTGTCTTGGTCTAGTTCAGCAAAACAAACAAGGAGTCTTGTGGCACTTTTAAAGACAAAGTGCTCTTCATGCTTGAGGCTCCTTTGCAGCTCCAAGTCAGGTCTTGGCAGGGCATTGTGGGGACAAAGAGCCAGGGTGCAGCCAGTCAGTGCTCAGTCATAGCTTACATGTAGACTTGGACATCAAACACAGTTTGACTGAGATACCTGGAGGACAACAGAATGATCTTTCACGCTGTATAAGAAATGCCATGCAGAACTGGTACCTAAACAGCCCTACAGAGGTACTCCAGGTGGATCTCAGTTAGGCATCTCTGTAAAGTACTACCCTGTATTGTCAGTACTGGAAAACAACCCCAGGACTTGAATTCATGGCTTTTTTGCTCCCTGAGGCCAGGATGCTGCCTGTTGACCCAAACACAGTGCTTTATGGGGAATCAAATGCTGCAGATGAGGAATGCAGCTGCCACATTGCAACACTCTACAGTCCTGTGGGCTCTGTTTTCTGTTCACTGATCTGCCTCTTCAGTGTTTGTGCCAGGAAGAGACCATTTGAGCATGCAGTGGAGCTGTGTTCCCAAGTTGCTATGCGCTTCTTGCTGCACACCAGCCTGGTCGGTGACCTGGAGAGAAAGGTGAAAGCACAGCTTCCCTGGAACAGACTTGCTAAACATTTGATTATTGAAAGAAAACCAAAATCAACCCCCCTCTTTACCAGTTGCCTCCAGCTTCCAATTAGGCATCTGCAAATGCTGTGGACCAGCATGGCTTAATTATCATTTCTCTTATTCCACTGTTTCGGGCTTCAAAACAACACGCCGTGTACCTACGGGATTTTTTTTGTTTGTTTGTTTCTTTTTTCTTTAAAAGACTCACTATCCAGGTACGTTGTTAGCATTTTTAAGCATCTTTTCTTCGCCTGCTCTGGTATATAACTGACCTTTGGAAATTTAGACCCCAAAATTTCTCATCTCACAGGAATGTTTTTTCTCTGTTATGTACATGTTGGTTAGTTATTGTGGGGTAACTCATGAGGGGCATTGGATTTAACGTAGGGCTGATTTGTAAGACCGCTGTTGAGCTGATTGGTTTGTCATTGCAGGGTTACTCACATGCACTAGACTGTGTTGTTGAAGGGCCACCTGTAAGTCCTGGCCTGCACACATTGGTGTGTCATTGTGAGGTGGTTGATGAGTTGCTGGTTTGTCATTCTAGAGCCGATGAGCCCAGTGCAGGGGACTGGTGCTGACGTACAATGAAGGTACTTGGTTTAAATCCATCCAAAATTTGTAGTGACCAGCTGTTGATGACTGGTCAGTGACCCTATGCCAGATAAGCTGGTGATGACAGTCAGTTCCCAGCAGGATAAGAAAAGCCACCGCCACAGCTGGCACTAATTGTCCCTCTTGCTGGAACTCCCCACAAAGAGACAAGGACTGAGTGGTCTGTAAAGAATAAACTTCTCTCCCGGTCCTAGGAGTTGTCCCCACTGGGCAGGTAAGAAGGCCCATTAGTAGAAGAAGCTTTCACTGTCATTTGTTGTACTGTAGCTACCTAGAGACTTTTGGCCTGACCATCTGTCACCTTAACACCTTCTTATGCCTCAAAGTGGGCCAAAACAGCCCCCTGAAACTAATTAGAGACTGAGAAGCCTCTGCGGCAGGTGTAGAATTAGCATGTGGACTTTACCCAGGCCCTCCCCCTAGCCCCATTGTAGGGATATGGCTGGCTGGAGCTTTATGGGTATTCTCAGTTTACAGAGGCCCCAAGAAGCAGACAGTAAATTAGAGGAGTCCTGCCGCTGCCTTAATTTTCACCAGGGGCCAGGCAAGTACTATCTGGGGAATGCTACCCTTCTCTGTTCCTACCCAAATGCAGAAATCAAACAACTGACAAGCAACCTCCAGGGCTGCCATGAGGGCATCTTTTTCCCAGCTCTAACTATACATTAAATAAACCCCATGCATGCATTCATGTATAGATTTTACCTAGGTGCAGAATATCTTTTATCAGAGCAATAACAAAACCTGTGGGAAAGAGCAACAGTTAATCTCCCATGCGCAAAGGGTCAGAGAATTAGGGAAAGCAAAACTTCACCCAACACTGGCAATTATTCCTGGTTTTATCATTCTAGAATAAAAACAGAGGCTACAAATAAAGGAGATGTTAGTCTTAATGGCTGCATTTCATCTTATTTTAAATTATCATTTTATGAATGGGTGCATTAGAGTATATTTAAATATAAACGTAACCATGCTATTAATGAGGCAGGATTGTGATAGGCCGTGTCTGGCTGTATATTACATTTGTACATACATATGCTCAGACATCACATTTAAAAATTAGCTTTTTCAAGCGTAAAATTATAATTGGTTTGTCTAATAAAAGGATAAATAAATATCTATTTAACTTCATTACTGTCCAAGGCTGGAGGCTTTTCTCCATTCCCTCTTTGGGGCTTTATGGCAAAGAAGCTAATTAGTTTTAATTGGGTGGCTCCAAGGTGAATGAGCTGCCTCAGAAATGGTGATGGCTGGGAATAGGGTGTCTATGCCTTTCCCTGGCTGTGCACCCACTGTAGGCCTTGCCCTGTGTGTTCACTGGGAAGGCAAGAAAGCTGAGTCCATCCAGCTGCTTTCCCTTCCTGCAAGGGTGTCTGTCGCCATGTCTGCAAAACCAACTTTCACAATATTCTCCCCGCCCATCTATATTTTTCCAAATCTGCAATAATGGCATTTTATGACAGGGAGAATTCGCTCATAGCACTTGTCAATCAGACAGTCATGGGGGGAAAGGGGGAAGGTTCCTCAGTGCCTGTTTTCCCTCTGTCTGCTTGTTGTCCCTTGTCCTATGCTGAGCTTGAAAGCTCTGTCGGGCCATGGCCATCTTTTTTATTCTGTGCTTGTGTAGCTCCCAGCACAGTGGGGCCCTGACTGGCCCCCGTAGGTGCAGCTACAGTACAAATAAAGAAAGACCTAACACATTTCTACTTCCATCTCCCTTTGTTTGTTCAAGAAGCCCCAAACTCAATACAACCCCACCTTCAAAATCTATGCTGTAATCAGTGAACACAGACCAGGCCTATTAGAAGCCCAGTTCCACGATGCAACTGTGTGGCTGTAGGAAAGCCACTGCCTACTCTCTGCACCTGTTTTTTTTAATCAGTAGAATGGGGACAGTGACCCTGACCCATTCCTGTTCTTTACTTTATTTTAGAGTCATGTTTTATTTACTCAAAGACCTCAGGAACTGGGACACAACAGTGCGAGTGCCTGTTCTGGCTACCACTGCGGATTCAAGGCTTTTCTATTTCCCGAGCGAGCTCATGCGCACAAAAATATCATAGGTTTTTACACTTTTCTGTAAAGCAAAAAAGACAATTTTGTTCACACAGCTCCCTTGCTACTTATTCACATCTGCTGCTAAACTGTACAGGCAAAAGGCCAATTTTTAAGGGGCAGTATTCCTATTTCTACTTTCTCTGAAATTCAAACACCTAACATCACTGCAGCAGATTTTCCCTCCATACGAAGAGAGTGGGCTTCAGATTGCTAAAGAGGACATTAACACTAGTCCTAAAGCTGGCCAAATGACGATGTTGGAGATTCCCTTTCTGCCTCCTGTAGCATTTCTGGCCCAGGGCAAGGATTGCTCACACAGATAATGAAAAGTCCAGCTGAGCCAATTTTACTCTCTATGCAGAACTCTGTGAAATTTAACACAGCCCTGTGGCTGACACTGGGACCCTTCTGTTTGCTTTGCTCCTTTCTCTTTTCCCTCATCTGCATACTTTACTCTCTGCAAAACTCTCTCCGGGAAGTTCAGAGACCTATCAGAGTGGCAGAGATGCACTCTATCTATCTATCTATCTATCTATCTATCTATCTATCTATCTATCTATCTATC
>ML685808.1:14178846-14222647 GCA_007922175.1 Pelusios castaneus
ATCTATCTATCTATCTATCTATCTATCTATCTATCTATCTATCTATCATTAGTGGAAGTGGTCTTGCTTTTTAGCAGGGGATTGGACTAGATGACCTCGTGAGGTCCCTTCCATCCCTATGATTCTATGATTTCTTTAGCACGTGCAATTTTTCAGGAGCGTGAGCTGCCAACAAAATCTCCTTTTTGTAAGAGAGGAAGAAAGATGGAATTTTAATAATTGCACAGCAACCCTAATAATGAAATCCTGGCTGGTGCAAGTGAATCTGTGTGATGGGGGTGCCCAACGGGAAAGAATCATTAGCATGAAAAACGTTGTTTGGGTTTTGCTTATCAGTTCTGCTTGTTGAGCGCATTCCAGGGCTGGTAGAAAGTCCAACAGACAGCGTGGAAAATTAATTTTTAATGGCTTTTATTAGTGCTTAAGCTACAAAATAATCTCCATTTAGATGGAGTGGCCAAAGGTCTTGGAGGACTTTCAGGAGGGTACAGGTCTAGGCCCATTCCTCTTCACAGTTGATAAGGGATTCATCTTCCCCAGTTGCTAACTGCTCCAAAAGCCAAAGCTACTGAAATATACATTTTTGCTCAGTGGTGCTGGAACTAGGATGCTGCTGCATCTCCTGGCTGGAAGTAGTAATGACAAACACTAAATACATGGTTTCCATCAGCAGCTCCTCCCCTAGAAAAACTGGTCCAGCACTCTTGTTCATGTTTCTTTTATGCAGTACTGCAAATCTCCGAGGCAGGATTCACCAGTGATTTGCATCCTGTTGTTCAGACATTCAACGTGAGTGTAAAATGTTGCCACCAGTGTAAGTCAATAGAGTGTCACAGTTTGATTGCATCTTACCCCCTCTTCGCACAGAGCTGTTAATGCAGAAGCAGAGTCACAGTATTAAATGCACCCACTGTGTAAGAGGATCCAATGCCCTGTGGGGGGGGGGGGGGGTCTGTTTTCCATCCAGGATGAATCTGGCCCCTGGTCCCAAAAATGTGTGCTGAGTCATTTATCACTTTTCTCCCAGACTGAATTTTCTGGGATTTGAAGAGGCTTAAATATGAATTTTAAGGGAAATTAATCACACACTGTCCCCAAACAGCAGCACCAATGGTAACACCAACAGTGGCAGATTCAGCTAATACAGCCATGTTCCTGGTGGGAAGTGTGGCACCAGAACAATTTGTATGGGCGGTGTGGGTCCTTGGCCGTTAGTGAGGTGGCTTTGGAGCAACCAGTGACATCAGTGAGCAGAGGGATTATAGAAAACCAGAAAGGTTTAGGCGTATATGACAGAATCCTCTCAGCACAACTCACAACTGCCAGAACATAACCTTCTTTAATTGCCTTTGAACGTAGTGATTGTGAAAGCGAGGAGCTAACAGCACTGCCCTGGGGTAGGTAATGGGTGCTTTCTCTAAGAGACATATACAGGAAATGTGGCTCCCTTCAGCCATCCTCTCACCCCAGCAAGATGTTTCAAGGCAGTGTCCCAGTTGAGGCAAGTACAATTACCATTCTGCCTGAACCATCAGATCAGATCAAGGCCCTCTGAGTGAAGAAATAGTTAGATAATAGGGGTTGTTTTTCACAGCATTTTCATTTCCTTGGCAGCTGCACCTCTCCTGGGTCACAGCAACCCGCCAGGAAAGGCTGACCATATGCTGTCTCCAACCTGCTCACAGATCTGGACCAGCTGAAAGGAACGAATTGAATCCCCTGTCTGGCACCCAAAGCTGATTCCAGCCTCCCAAGGGAAATTGCCTGATACCTTGGAAAGATCCACTTTTGGTTGCTGAGTCTTTGGGAGGGAGCTAGAGAAGTGACATCCACTGGCCTCCTATCAGACAAGGATGTCTCCGAGGGAAGGTTTGGAACCCAAGACAGTTGGGTCTGAGGAGTGTTAGCTGAAAGCACATGCTTGCTGCAGCCACAGGTCCTCCATAGGTGTGACCTGCACCCAAACAAGGAGAAGCAGCTAAAGGTAGTTTAATGATGCCCCTGGACAGGTCATCTGCAGGGATGAAGCAGAGGGCATCATGAGCCAAAGATGAGCTCCATTAGTTCAGAGGCAGTGGCAGACTAAGAAACTTCTATGCATGATCTTGCCACCTGAGGAGGATAAATAGAGGTCAAGTTAGGTGGGGAAGGTTGATCTTAAGACCTCTGTTCCCTGTTGGAAGATGCAACTGGAACTGCTCTGGTAAGAAAGAAGCTGCCATGCATCCCTGGGTGGAGATTTGTGGGCATCCGTGGCTGAGACACTAAAGGGAAACCAGAGCTCCTGATTGATACTGTGAAGGCAAGAGTGGGAACAAGGACCAACCAGCAGTCTGAAGACAGATGTGAAATCAACCATGCCAACTTCACTCCTGGGCCAAATTCACAGCTAGTGTATACAATGATGCAAAGGAGAATAAGGAAATTGGCGTAATGTACACCTTCTTCCAGACATTCAGAGAAAAAAAATCTGTCTTCTTACACTGGTGAAACCTCAGTGACATGAGTGGTCCTGTTCTGGAGTGAGCGCGAGCTATGCTAACTTAGGCTCTCAAGATCCACTTAGCAATGTGTAACTTACAGCCCTTTTTTCATTTTACCTCAGAACTTAGCTCTTCTTGCATAACACGTTTTGCTGTTAAAGATCTTTCCAGTGACACAGTACTGACAGACAGACTGACTGTGCCATGAAATTATTGCCATATGTACTTGTCTGCAGCGGACCCTATCCCTGGGGCAGGGTAGGGGGTTAAATGAGGAGGGTAGCCCTTCCCCTCTGTCAAACAATTCTAGCCAACTAATTATTTCAAAAAGGGGCTGTTCTGCATCAGACTTGGTAGTTGAGAAACAAATCCCACCAGTGTTTCTCCATTAATCAGCCTGTTAATAGCCTTTTAATAAGGAAGGAAAACAAATATGTCAAGACAGAAAAATGGGAAGGATTCAAAGGAAAGCAGGATAAGCCATGAATGAATGGTCTGTGGCCCTGTTAAAAATATGCAGGTTTGCCTTGGGCCTGGCCCTCACTTGTGATAATCTTACTAATGCCATCTGGTTTCATAAGTATAATGGGATCCTTGTCAGTGTCTGTCACTGGCAGACTAGACTCTGAGTGTGTGTGTCTCTCCCTCCTCTTTAAGACTGTATTCAGTATTGCAGACTGTTGCATCAGTGTATAGAATATCACATTTTAAAGGATCCCAATGCACTTTTCAGACTGTACTGTGTGTGTGTATATATATATGTATATGTATTAGAGGTGGCATAGCTAGACATGTCTCTAGTTAAGTTTACCCAGCAGTTTCCACTGTAAAACCCTGTTTTCAGTCGCTAATACTTTTCCCCAATTTTAACTGTTAAAGAGGAAATTTGCCATCCTGGGCATCTGCCTCAGGCTAATTTTAGTTATTTATTTTAAATTTCATCAAAAACGGTTCCACTATTTTTCAGCAGCAGATCGGGAAAACATTGTTCCGCTTGTGTTAACAAAATTCCTCTATCCATTTTGCTGAGAAGCTCTGGTCCCCCCATGCTTTAGAGCAAAGGCTTGACATTTGAGCAAGGGATTGCCATGGTATAGAGCTGTGGGCCTGTGGAAAAAATAGTATGTGATCACCTAAGTAAAGATTATATCATAATGCAAATGTCAAGGTGCTGAATTAAAGTTGCACAGGTGACCTTAATTCAGGCATTTCCTAACTTTG
Source organism: Pelusios castaneus (assembly GCA_007922175.1). Classification (NCBI taxonomy): domain Eukaryota; kingdom Metazoa; phylum Chordata; order Testudines; family Pelomedusidae; genus Pelusios; species Pelusios castaneus. Next base: position 14,182,551 of record ML685808.1, read on the forward strand.
TAATGCTGGACTTCACCTTACCTTTCTTTTAATGTATTTTTGTATGCAAAATACAAACACAACAGCATTCACATACTGTAGGGTTTACTTCACCTATCACTGAAATACAGACAATTCTGGAGTGGAAAGTGGTAACTAGTTAGCAGAATGCAACAGCATTTTACAACAGTTTAATACAGGAAGGAAAAGAATAGCGTATCCTGCTGAAAATACAGTGGGGATTTGGGAAGTAGAGTGTACCAGGCAGGAAACTAGCTAGATCAGTAGGGCTACACTCCTTTTACTTGCAAAAAGTGCAATGGGATCTGTATTAATCACAGGTGAGCAGGAGTTTGGATTCTTCTCCCCTTCTTTGGGCACAACAGGGCTTCCTGTCCTGGCACCACACTGGGGCCATGGTTTAGACTATACTCCCCTTACAGCTTCCTACAGGATTGGGATGGTCCATGAAGGTCTGCAGTCACAGAGCTGACTCTGCTTCTCTTGAGGAAAGGATCACACATCCAGCAAACAGGAAGCTTGGCGGCACTCCTGAAACTCTGAGACAAACAACAAAGGGTCACTCACCCCCTGGGACGCTAGGTTGGTATTCTGACTTACAGTAAATGGGTCTGCACATGAAGATTTGATCATAGCTGATGTAATCTCCATATACACTGCCTGTAATGCATTTAGGGACCTTTCTCTCCTGGTCAGATGGGGCTCCTTTCTGCATGAAGGCATGGAAAAGTTGGCAGTTGTGCCATACTCTCCCCAGTCAGTTCCAGCTGGGTGCCTCTCATTCTTGGTGCATCTGTGCACTCAATGCAGAACTGTCCCAAGCATTTCCTCCGGTGTGCATCATTTGCTGAACTCTTGACCTTTCCCAACCTGTGCTGAACATGTCCATTAATCCTGGGATCCGAGAGAGGAGGCAGAGGCCTCCCCCCTGAAAAGAGAAGGAAGCTCTAGAAAGACCCTTCACATGATGCATTTTAAGGTTTCTTTCCACAGCACAAATCCCTTCAAAGCCCTGCATAGTGCAGCAGAACTAATTTGAAATGTCACTGAGGTCAGGCCCGGCTTCCCCAGCCATTATGCTGTTTCTCAACCTAAACTAGGTTTATTTATTTACATAGTCGCATGCTTACACAAGTCCCAGAGCCCAGCTACATGACACAGTGCAGTGATCTGCAGAAGGGAGAAACCATACGGTCTACAGGACTCATAGCTTGGTGCAGGGATGCAAGAGGAAAGGCAATAATTCAGAGGGGCTTCTTGTCCAAGGCATTTTATGGAATAGACATCTTGGGAAATTTGGCTGTTCTTCAGCAGGATTTTCCTTTTTGCCCCTGCTCAGCTTTGTTGTAAACAGACTGAGAACCGACTTTCCTTTTGGTTGGCCAGATGCTCAGCTGGTGTACATCAGTATAGATCCATTCAAGATAATTATGCTGATTTACATCACCAGCTGAGGAGGATCTAAGTCTTTCTCAGCCTTTGCTTCTGCTAACTGGGGAACTGAGAGACCTCAGAGCTGCAGGGAAGGTTTTTTTTGGTTTTCAGAATGTTGGTCATTCACCTGTGCTGTGTTTACCAGCCACTGCTTGACACCCTGACAACATGTGAAACCAAATTCACTTTGGGAGAAGTATGAACTCAATTATGCCAGTGCTGGTTCATTGTGGTTTCCCTGGGTTTTATTCTGAAATCAGAATCTGTTCCATGATGTCCAAAAAGTGCTTGAAAGCACTACCCAGTGGAATCCTTAAATGAAACCCTTCCCTCTTAAACAAGCACCCCTCACCCCCCCAAAAAAAATTCCTGATCAAGCAGGTACAATCTAGCATTATGTCCAGAAAGTTAAAAGACTCGTTTTGACTAAGGGAAAGGCTGAGGGCTGTCCACTGAGAACACATGCCTCTGTCCCCCAACCTGTCAATTAAGGAGCTGTAAGTGCTAGCTGACTTCAGCTGATGGAGGACCTACATGAAGAAAGGCAGCAAATGACTTTCTCTGTGCCGCTTTTTATGGGTGTCTTAAATAACTCCAAAATCTGAAGGGCTCTACAGATTAAAACCAAAACTTGATTTGCACCTGAGAATGAGTCAGTAGACAGTTTTGTCTCTAATATTCTTCCTGGGTGGGCAACTGCCTTTTCCAACAGCTGAAATTGTTATGTGGTTTTGAGGGCAATCCTAAAATACTTAGCTAGCTTTATAGGACCTTTTGGGAAACAAATTATACTCAGTTCTTTTCTGCCCAGCCAGTTTTTCTATTCTTTTCTCTGTAGGCTTCATGGGGCAGGGTTCCTGAAGAGCTCCAAAGCTGTGCCAGGCCAAACTTTTCATGTATTTTGCCACTGAGCACAAAGGACAGTCACTTACACACATCATACACAATTGCTTTGCTGACCAGAAATGCTGGGCTCTGGTTGTCTGTACGCTCCACAGAAAACTCCATGTTTGTGGGCTCTGTACTGTTTGGGAATGCATGGATGCTGTGGTGGGGTGAATTCATTCATCTTTGTACTTTGTTAATGGGAGCCCCATGTAGTAGTTATGTTTAAAGGTTTTTACAGATGATTGGAGGGCACCAGCAGCTGGCACAGGCATGATTAAAAGTTGCTCTGCACTGGCTACATGGCTTGTGAGGGAGGAGCCATAGCTGGGCCCCGTTGAGACCAGTTACTACTAAGGGCAATAAAGTGGGCCTGAAATGGGAGGAAGCCAGCGAGTGGATAAATCCAGCCAGCAGGAATGGTATGTTGATATTTACATAATACCGTGGGGGCAGGTGAGGGTAAAATGAGAACCAATACAGACCACAATGCATACTCAACTGACCCAAAAGCCTCCAGAGTGAGGATGGTCCCTTTTCTGAGAGGAGCCTTCAAACAATTTGAGTTTCATTCTCTGCTACTCTCAGCACCCAAAATTCAATACAACCACTTTGGTTCTGTCACCTGCAGTTGGCCCTAACAGGCATAGAGCCCCAAAGGGACGGTTTGCGCTTTGTCCTGAGATATGAGGTATGGAAACATCCTGTTTGGAGGACTATGGCCAAAAGGGCTGTTTAAACCTCTGGCCTCTTTGTAACCTCTTTGACTAGCCAATTATCCTGCATGATTAGGAACACAGAACCGCTGCACTGGCTCAGCCCAGGGATCCATCCTATGCAGTCTTCTATCTTCAGCAGTAGCAGCTGCTTCAGAAGAAGATTTAAGAAACCTCATACTAAGTAATTATGGAATAACCAGACTTTTGGGGAAGTTCCTTTCTAGCCCCCCCTCAGTTAGTGCTTGGCTTATGCCCTGAAGCATGAAGGTTTAAATCCCTTTTGTTTCTTTTTGTTCTACCTAATGCAAATACAGTTGTTCTCATTAGCCACATAAATATCTAGTCCAAGGCTGTGGAGGTGATGAATCTATGATAGGAATGCTTAAAAACAACACAGCAAGCTCTTAAGAGAGTTCCCAGTACCTTTAATTAATAGGATGAGCTGAGCTGGGTCTTACAGCTTGCAATGTCAACAAGGAAAGCAGGGTTTTGCTAGCAGGACCTTTTCGCTGCCATTATTTGAAAGATGTTAATTTGATACATTTTCATGAAAGCAAGTTATTTATGAGTTAGGTACCAGACAAGTTGTTTCCTCCACCCGATTAGGCCAGTCCTGGGAATCCCCAGCACACTGTTAAATCTTGAATGCACCTCATTCCTGATCTACCACACCCCACTGTACATTAAGCAATGAAAGAGTTAATCAAAGATCCCTGGCACCTGACTGTGATGCTAACTTTGCATCACTTAATTAGTAAAGCACTTACTCACCTGTCTTGTAACTACAGCTGTCTCTTTATACCCCTCTTTCTCATCTGCACCACAACACTCACGTGTGCTGGGCCCTCTGCAGTTCTGCTAAGACAGCTTATTCAGGACAAGTTGTGTTTCATACACACAGCTTGGAGAACATCTGCATTCTTGTTATTATAGGGCTCTAATATACAATAGACAAATCTTTAATTTTTGAGTGTGCATGTGCATGTGGGGGACAAATGGGGGAAGGGAACTAAAAAGAAGGGTTTCAAAGCTGACATTTATTTTGTGGGGAGGGTTCAGGCAGGTAGAACAAGAAATGGGATCAGAGCTGTAAATGCTCTCTGTCTCCAGTCTCTCAGTGCCAGAGGCTGCCTAGTGCAATTGCTGGTTTGGGACAATCACACCCTCAGGTTTGGCCTGGCTACACAGAAAATGTTTTCCACTTTTTAAGCTGTATTAGATTGCTTTCTGAGAGGACCCAACCATCACAACCTGGCTTCAAAAGAGCAAAAGCCAAAGAGGGGGAGTGAAAGGATGATTTTTAGGGAAAAACAAAAGGCAAATAGGAAACCTAACACGGTTACCATTCTGTTGCCATTTTATTAAGGAGACTGTGACAGGGCAGATGGAGAGAAGCCCAGAGCGGCCCTGACTGCAGTGTGAGAGAAATATCAAACCACACCAGGAACAAAGACTAGAGAAAAGAACTTAGGGAAAGGCTTCACATCAGCAAGTCTGTTAGGGGGTAAGATTAAAGAACACCTGCCACATCCCCAAAAGGTTGTATTAAAAATCTGGGAGGAGCTTCTATTAGTGAAAAGAGCTAATGAAGACAGATGGCTGAGGGGGAAATCAGACTCCTGCCTCGAGTCCCAAAATATACACACACACATGTAGTTAATTATAAAATTATTCACTGGGGTGAAACATGCACTTGTCACAGGTTCTTTTTCAGGGGCTACTTACAGTCAATTAAGAAGACAAAAATTGGTGGAACACACAGAAAGTTATGGGCTTTAGTTATTAGTGACAAACATAACTGAAAACAGAAAAAACATACATAAGAATTAAATAAGTGCAGTAAAGGGATTGCCTGTATTGTTCATACTTACCATTTTATGTTGTGGAGACCATTTGAAACAAAGATGGAAGGAAAAATAAGTGGAGCACATTAGAGAGTTGGTCCTGATTCAGTTTACACCACCTTAGGAACCCAGTCTACCCCCAAAATTAGGTAACTAGACAGGAACTTTCAAACCCCTTCTTTATGTAACTATTTGAATACACAATCATTTTCTATGAAATAAATACCTACCCATAATCTATATTTGACATTCTGGATATACCTAACTATGTTTCTAATCATTAATAATTTGTGTCAATCATTTCTTAATAATTCCTGTACATAATTTTGGTCTTGTCTACCTAGTTACCATATTGCAAAAAGCCCCCAAACTCCCGTTAACTCATGCAACTTGTGGGCACCTATTTACATGGACAGAATGAAAAGGCATAAATTACGGCTTGGATTATGTCCTTCAGGCCTAAATCATTTTAACTAAAAAATCCAGCCTTAGCATGTCTACCCCTAAACATCTTGCACTAGCCCCACACCAATAAAATAGACTTGGCAAACCAATTATTTATATTCTCCTATTGCTCATTACAGCCTCAATAACATCCATTATTGTTTCTATAAGCCTTCTTAGCAGATAAATTATATATTACCCAAAACTTAGACTCTTCATGGTCAGGTCATAGGATCAACACGTTCTCTGGCTCTCTCTCTTCCTCTGTGCCAATACAGTTCATTGCTGACCTCTGCTAATTCAGCCGTGGGCTCCCCTGGCTGATGCACTTCAATCCCAACCTGTAGAATCCCCTTTGACTCCGGGCCTGGCCCCCTCACTTAGCTCTGTTAGTGCCCTTCAGTCCCAATCTGCCCACAGCTGCCTTCTGCAGCAAGGCCTGTGAATCATATTAGGTGGGCATAATGGCACGTGTTCCAAAGAGTCTGATATGAAAACCTATCACATTCATTCTTATACAGAATATAAAAGCACATGGGAATCTGGGCATCCAGAGCACTAGCCACGATCCTCTTGTCTGTTGAGGCATATTACACAGTTCGCCAGTTTTATCTGTTGCTCTTTATGCATGAACTTTGAACAACAGGCCAGATGTGCCGGCGTCTAAAGGTATTTTACCCATTACCTCATAACATAAAATGCCATAGGGTGCCCAGAAAGATCATGCCTTAAAGATACTCCACCAGCTGTGTGCAAATTTGGCTTGGCGTCATTAGCAATACAGCTGGATTCTCCTGCTGTCTGTGGCTCGGCTTTTGAGGGGAGTATGTCATAAGGAGAAGAAGCAGGAAATCCTTTAGCACTCCTGAATTCTTTACTCTTCACTCATTTTAAAGACAGCAGGACAGAGAGGGAGAGAATTAAGGACGCAAAGAGCATATGTGAAATTTCATACGAATTCTCACATATGTTCCTGGGTTTGAATGCTCTAGTTTAAGCATAGTTCAGATAAGTCTGCGTCACTGAATAGCCTTAGCTCTGGTGACATTGCATATTAAGTAAACAGGGGCTGAAGAGCACCCAAGGTCATGGGCTGGAAATGTGCAGAATATAATCTGAAAAGGCAACTATCTATCAGTCATTCAGGTGTTAGCAAAAGTTAATGAGAATCTCAGTGTCTGATCTTTTGCACTCAATTCCCTTTCCTATCAGTCTGTAAGAGGGTAATATCCATGCCACTGCAGTGCTGTTAATTCTGGGTGACGCTCCCGCATTCAGCTTTGATGCCAAAGGAAATCACTGCATAACATTTCTGCAGCATTTGGGGAAGGTGCTAGGCAGGGTTAAATGGGCAGGATTATTCTGTTCTCTAGGCCAGCTCAATGGGGAATGTAGAGTTAAGGCAAAATCATCCAAACAACAGTCTCCCTCACACCTTGAAAAAATCAAATCTACCCTGAGCTTGATTAAATGTGCAAAGTGTAGCTGTAAATCTTGGAATGGATCATCCAGCTTTTGTTTCTACCCTGGTTGTTCCAAAATCTGAAAGAGAAGGAAGGGACTCCTCCTTGGGTACTAGAATGTCTAGTTTCTATCCCAAATCCTTGCTCAAAGGGGAAGCAGCAGGACACAAGGGAAAGCACATCACTAAGCTCGCACATTGATTGTTTTTCTTTACTAAAACAAACACTCAAATGGCACAGATGGATTTTCATTGCTCAACATTTGTTATTGTTTTGCCAGGCTTGAAATGGGACCTGCAGGCACTTTGATAAATGGGTCGAAAGTGTGTCTGGTTTCACTGTAGCCTCTATCACCTGCTGTTGAAAACCTCTTCCAGAAAGCTGAAAATCCCTGCAGGTATTCTGCGCCTCCCACAGTGATAGTGCACAGTAGTGTGGGCTATTTTCTCTCTGCATTTCGTCTCCACACTGTCCCAAAAAGCCAACAACCGATCCACCTGAAACCAATGGACTTTACGACAGCTCTAAACGGTTCAATTGACTGAGAGCCTGTGTCATCTGCCAGACAAGAGGAATTATGGAATGGGAAGACATAAACATAGACCATTGGAAAAAAAAAAAAAGTAGAAAAAACCCCCAGAGCTGGAATGTTGTCTTGCTGTGACTGTATGCAAATACACTAAGCAGATGAGATGTGCAACATTAAACTTGGCAGGCCTGTTCCTTCTGAAATGTAGATCTAAACAAGAGCCTGTGTAGCACTCACACAGTAGCAGCAAACATTGCCTAGTACAAAACAGCCGTTCTGTACACAATCCAGCACAGATTTGCTACTGGTTAAAAACTACTGGTTAAAAAAAAAGGTGACATTTACAGCTTTGATCAAGTCTGAGGAGACAAAAATATATAGGAACTATTTAAGCCCTAATACAACACCTTTATTTTCCAATCTGCTGTACTAAAAATTAACAAACATCAAATCCCTTAGTCACTGCTGCATGCATTATTGCATGGCAGTGAAAGAGTTAAAGGGAGTGCCACCTGATTGGAAAGAGGGAAGAGGAGTTAAACTGTAATGGGATGTGAATTAATTTATTCAGGCAAATTGAAAACCAAGTATCATAATGGTATAACTTGTGTTCATCATTGCAATAGAAATGGCTTTGTTTTTAAGAACCCTGGGGCCATACTCACTTCTGAAGTCAATGTGGTACCAGGGTCCCTGTCTGGAGATGCTCCAGGGTGCTGATGTGCTCACCTCCCTCACTGCCCCCATATCAGCAAATAGAGGTCATCTCCCTCGTCCATATGACAGGGAGATCAGCCATCTCTTCAACACCACCTTTTGGGTCTTTGCAGTGGAGAATCTAATGCCCACATGGAGAGATGTGTACTGGGTGGGAAAGGGGAGCAATGGGCAGCTCCAGGACGGGGCTGGGTGGACTGTCCTCTTCGTCCATAGAGACCCAGAAAATGGCAGGCTAGTCTGAGGCTGTTTTATCATTTCCACAATGCTTGTTCCACCATGGGTGCTGGGACAGCCACTGACAGCAGGGGTCTCCAATAGGGATGTTGGGAATACAGGGAATCACAGCCAATGTGGCTGAACACGCTGCCTCTGAATCTGACCTTGGCCTCCCTTACATCCATCGGGATCTGCCAACAAACTATGGGAGTGGGGGGAGTCCAAAGCTACCCAAGCAGCCTGGAGGAGTTCCATCCCTACAGCAGGAAGGGGCAGTCACGCCCTTGTAACTGGGCCCTGACGCTGGAAAAGCTGGGGATGTGGAGGTAGTTTTTCATGATGTCCCTGATGAAGCTCTGTGAAATGGGAGGTGAGGGAATATTATTGGTATTTGGGGAATAGTTAATTAAATAATAATTGTCATGCAGGGCATTTCAATGACCAAGCTGGGTAGAGCTGAGAGTGCGACAGAGGGACCTTAGGTACCATAGCAATTGCCCTGTGCTGAGCCCATTATTCCCATCACAATGGAAAATGAAAGAGAAAAGCAACACTCAAGCACATGGGTTTGTTAATGGATGAGACAGGGCGTTTTCAAAGAATTCGTATCTGGCACTGTAGCCAGTCATTGCTCGGATCAACACTCCACAGTCCAGTCAGTTGGTAATTACATTGCTCAAGAAAAGAAAAAGGGCTTTTAATTTTAATCCTTACAAGGAGCTGCAACATGTGATTCCTGCCTGAAACCCCAGTGAAGAAGCCTTATTTGAATTGGATCTTTCTGTGTCAATATTAATACATGAATGCTTCATCTAAAGCACCCAAAGAATTATATGAAAAATAAATGATGCCTCACAACCATCTAGGAGGCAGGTAGAGCAACCTTAGCCTTAGGATACACATGGAAAAACTGAGGCATGGATTAGTTAATTGACTTGCCCTGGTCATAGAGTAGCAGAGGCAGAACTATGAAAAGAACCCAGGTGTTTTGAAAGGCAGTTCCCCATCCAATCCCATCTAGTAGACTCACAAACTCTCCTTCTTCATGATGTGCACGCAGCTTCCCTCTACCTTGCTGAGATACCATGGGAAAAATGGTTAGACAGACAGATTAGGTAGGCAAGTGGATACATGGCTAATTCTTCATGTACCACTCATTGCTTGCTAACAGATTTCAGCTAGCAACAGCATTGATGGTCTCCGCAAAGAGCTCTTTCCCTCCATATTTCCCTGGACAGTGACTCCGAATACTCAACTTCGAAAGTAAGACAAAAAACAACCTCTCCGCAGGTGATACAGACCAGAGAAAATGCAATCCTGCCTCCCCACGCACACCCCATTCTGCTGGGTGGAGAAGAAGAACATACAAAAGGGAAGGAATGTATGTGGCTTCATTTTCTGCCCATCCTCAGGAACATTTGAGAGGGATCTTGGTTGGCCCTGGATGAATGTTGCTGTTTCTTAATATAGGCTGCCGCCTGAACACCTAGCTTCCTGGGACAGGGAATCCTTCAAGGAATCTTATTCCCTTGTTCATGCTTTCTTTGACACCTATGGGGCAAATTCCAAACTGGAGTAAGAAGTGCAACTCCCCAGACTTTCCTGCAGATGTTCCTCAGGAACCAGGCCTGAACTGGCCCACAGATTAGTGGGGATGTCACCATCTTTCTCCCTCAGATAAAATAGTCTAGTTTTAGCTGTGGGGACTGAAGCTTTGGCTCTGATAGTTTCCTGGTTTTTCCTCTGGATGAGACTGTATGGCTGCGTCTACACTTGTAAATTGTGGAACTCCTTACCTGAGGAGGTTGTGAAGGCTGGGACTATAACAATATTTAAAAGGGAACTGGATAAGTTCATGGTGGCTAAGTCCATAAATGGCTATTAGCCAGAAAGGGGTTAAGAATGGTGTCCCTAGCCTCTGTTTATCAGAGGATGGAGATGGATGGCAGGAGAGTGATCACTTGATCATTGCCTGTTAGGTTCACTCCCTCTGGGGCACCTGGGCACTGGCCACTGTCGGTAGACAGATACTGGGCTAGATGGACCTCTGGTCTGACCCAGTACGGCCTTTCTTATGTTCTTATGTTCTTAAATTAAGTCAACTTAAGCTTGCTTAAGTCGACTTAATTTACCCTGCGTCTACACTACAGTTTTCTTAAGTTGACTTAAGCAGCTTGCTTAAGTCGACTTAAGGAAAATAAAGTTGACTTAATTAAAATTAAGTCAACTTTATAACACCACCTTTCAATTTGACCTAAGGCTTAAGTCGACTCCCTAGAGTCGACTTAAGCCAGTGTAGATGTGGGGTAGCCCTAAGTCGACTTAGGGCTACCCCAGGGCTACACCAATGCCCTCCCTGCCAGGGGGAACCTGGCATGCCCTCCCACAGGGCAGAGCCCTGCCCACCCTGCCCCTATGCCCTGCCAGGGTCCCTGTCCCCCTTTGCCCCATTGTACCTAGGTACAATGGGGCAAAGGCTGAGCCCCCTGGCATTGGGCAAGGGGTGCCCCCCTGCCCCTGTGGACCTCCCTTAGGTCCCCCTAAGCCCCTAGAAGTCGACCTAGGCATCCAGTGTGGACGCTCTAAGTCGACTTTCTAAGTTCCCCTTTAAGTCGACTTTAATTTTAAGTGTAGACACACTAAGTCAACTTAACTAAGTTTAACTTAGTTAAAGTCGACTTAAATTAACAAGTGTAGACATAGCCTATGAGTGTGGTCCAACAACGAGCTGGTGCTGCCTGGTCTGTTGTCACCGACAATATGCCTCAAAGTGCCATCCATGGATTCAGAATTAGTCTCCACTCCTGCAATCCAGATGACAGGCCTACCTGCTGTCCTTGCGATAGCATCAACTCATCTTGCTGGCATAAGATCTTCTCTCAATGCTAGAAACATAGTGGGGACTGAACACTGGGGCCCACAGCGTTTCCACTGACCTGTCACAGAGAAAGTGACTGAGTCTCTGAAATGTGGGATCCCCTGTCAAGGTGGCCCCAGCAAACCTCCTTTGATAACCAAGAGGAGGGTGTTCCAGATCTGCCCAATCACCCATCAAGCATTGTATTCATACTGCATGATCTGGCAGCACAAAGAAGTCTCCACATGGGGCTCTGCTGAACTGGATCCAGCAATCTCCAACGAGATGTTTCATGTCCATTCCAGCCAGAACATTCCAAAGGGCTCAGCACTCACAACCGAGGCCAGATCTTCAAAAGAGCCCTGCTGGATTGTGGAAACTGCTGAGGGCTGAGCACTTCTGAACATTTGGCCTCACGCATCTCAGGATTCAGGCTTCAAGATGAAGAAGCAGAAAGGGGGAAACGTGTAATTCCAACGGCTGTAATGGCAAACGGAATCAGTTTGCACAGCAAAGCAGAAGGAAGAGGATGCATTGCAGTCTGAGCTTTCTGCTATTTTAGTTTATGCTTTGGCCTCCCCAGTTTTGCAGGGGCCCAAAGTCCTGTTATCCATTTTGCCTTCTTTTCCCCTCCCACCTGTGCTCCAGGCACAGAGGACTCAGTCTTTTGTGAATCTGGCATCCCTGCTGTTTTCAGGGGGAGAAGATTATGCTGAAAGTTTAGTTTGCCAGCTTTTGGGTGCGTGAGACTTTCCCTTCCTTTATTTTCAAGTTATATGTATTCATTTCTGTTAACGTGCCCAGAGGCCTTTGCACTGTGGTTCTATATTGTCCTACACTGCTATATTCTTCTTAAACCAAAACAATGAGGCTAAATATTGAGATACATAACTACAAGCCTTATTGCATGCGTTTGCACTGGATGGGTATCTTTGCATCATTTTCAAACCTCCTGAAGTTCTGACCCAGCATGCACCAGGTTCAGTGTAAGAACTAGTATGGATTCCCAAGGGCACGATCTTCTTTGGATGTGCCAAAGTCTTGGTTAGGAATCTTGAGGGGATCTTCCAAACATAGTACTAATTTATGCTTCTGATTTGTTAGTTACTGTTTTGACACCATGAGGAAGGGTGGTTCAGTGGGTAGCGCACCAGCCTACAACTCCAGAGACCTGGAGTTATTCTACAGTTTTCCTGGATTTTACCTTTGGCAAATCACTTAGCCTCTCCAGGCCTTAGTTCTGTGTCTATTAAATAGGACTTTTCTACCTCCCATGATGATAGAAAGGATAAATATATTAAAGACCGAGAAGCTTAAATACAATGTTAATGGGAGACAAGTAAGTACCATACGTAGATGTAATGTTTTGATTGGTTATGTGGCTGTATCTTCAGGCAGCACCTGAGAAACACTCAAAGAGACATTCAGTCAAGGAAAACAAACTCTAAATGATATACACCAGTTCTAAAAAGAATCGCACCACAGTCAACACTGAGTCTTTCTCCATGCTTCATGCCCATTCCAGCCAGAACATTCAGAAGAGCTCAGCACTCACAACAAGAGTTAACTACCTGTACAGTCTGTTAAACCAAATTTATGTAACTATCTGTAACAGTGCCACCTGGGAACTTCCAATATTGTCATATGATGTAACAGATATGATTGGATATTGCAACATTTCTTTCTATTGATTATATTTTTTAATTACCTACCATCTTTGTATCTAAGAACCACTGCCAACCTGGTATCACTGGTAAAGATAGTTAGATATAGCCAGAAAAGTAACTTCAAAAATGATGTGTACTTCTATATTTATTCTCGCTCAAGGATCTCAGTTTCACTTTGCTCTGTCTATAAAACAAAAGGTTGTTTTCCTGACTGCAGGCTCCCTAAACTCCACCTTAGGCTGTCAGATAGGATTTTCAGAACTTCTGCTTCTCACATCATCATTAGTTATAAAGATTCCCAAATCAGTGCTTAGCTAACTATTTTTTGATGATGCACAAGGTTTAATAAAAATAGAATCTAGCTAATTTTTCCATCGCTGCCCTGACTATGCACTACGATGACATTTGGGTTCCACGGGAATCCCAGGAAACCTAAAAGCTTAGTATTTGTGTGTGGTGGTTATGGGATTTTTTTAATGCCTCAGGGTGTTAAGGGCAAACTAACTCAAGGCCTAGGGCTAGATCATTAGCTGACATAAATTGATTTCAGTGGCATTGTTCTAATTTACAGCAGCTGAGAAACTGGCCTCTAGTCTTTGAAATGGCACAAAGACTCCAGGTCATAAGTTACTTTGGACCCATAAAGAGCTCCTGATGGCGTTAAAGAAGCTTCTAGAAAACATAAATACATATACTTGGGGGAAACCAATACTTGGTTCTGGGCAAACCCTTAGTGTTAACTAGAGTAAAAGAAAAACTGTCACTAAGGGAGCAGATGTGCCTTTACACACAGGGAGGGAGGGATCAAATCTGTTGAGTAGTTCTATGTTTACACAGGATCTTCACCCACCAGAGCCCCACTCCAAAGCTGTTCTTGGTTATGGGTTACTGAAGCTGCTCCCCTGCAACTGCAGTTTCATGGCCCATGCCTTGCAGCTTTTCTACTTCTGGAGCTGCGCAGCAAACTACACAGGCACAAGTGACTGTTCTGAACCACCCGCCATGCTCTCTGCCCTCTCTTGGACTTCCCCAGAATGTGGTGCCATCTGCCAAGCTGGCCCTCCCCATGCTTGAAATGGAAGACAGAACCAGTCTAGAAAATAAGTAGCACCTGGTGGGTCAGTTATTCCTTTTCACCCTTACAAGTAAGAATTCAAATGTAGGCTTGTTATTACACATTACATGCTGGCTAAACAGCATCTGCGAGAAAGAGGGTGGCAGGAGAGAGGGTAAGGGGAACGAGAGAAAGTATGACCAAGTGCTACCAGAGAGTGCTCAGAACTCAGTAATTATACAAGCTCCCCAAAGACCACACTCTCTTGAACTATAGCTGTTACCCAATGATTTGTAAAGACTCTTCAGGGACTCTGAGAGGACCATTTAGCCATAATTACCTTGGCTGCTTGCCACCAACGGCCTTCCGCTCCATGCCAGGGGACCTCAAGGCATCCCTCCAATTAAGCGACGAAAGCCAGGGAAGTGCACAGAATACATTTTTCTCAGCAAACCAGCCAATGGTTTCCTGCACTAAGAAGGGGAGGAAAATACGGCCTTGATCAAGCCCTGGGCTAGGCGGAAACAGGGAGGAGGGAAGGGGGGAGGACATGCTGTTTCATTAAGGGGGACTAGGCGTGAGTTGTAAAGAAAAGGAAACCTTTCACTCTGACCCATTTTGGGCCCATAAAACAGGTGCTGACAGAATTATATGGCAGTTTGTAGTCAGTAGCCCTTTACTTACTAGGTGGCCTCTTTCTAGGCAAAACCCGCTTTGCCACAGCTCTCTCACAACTGCAGCGAGGGCACAGGTTAGCATCTCTCAGTACAGTGTGGGTGCTTTCACACAAACACACACTCTGTATTCCCACTTTATTGGTGTCTTTGCACCTTGAAGGTTATGGAAGTGTGAAGCAGTAGGGAGAGAGTCAAGCGTGCTGTGCTGGCGGTCAGAGGCTTCTATAGTTTTATCGCATTTCACTGCCCTTCACCCTGGCAACTTGTCATGGGCTGGGCTGTTAAAGTTCCCCGGAGAAATGGGGATTCTATTGCAAATTACTAATTATTGGATGTAAAAGGTAATCTTGTGACATATGATAGATCATCTAGAAGTTAGAGTGATAAGTGCTCCAGAAACACCAAAGATAGACAGACAGTACGACAGTGCAATAGAAATACAGTACAGGGAGAGTGAGACACATGATTTTAGGGGCTTTTAGAAATACCCCACAAAGCCAGAGATCAGATAGTGCACAGTGTCTTAGAAAGATGATAGGCAGACAGCTAGATTCACAGACAGAGCATTAGAAATACCATATGGACAGACAGAGATAATAGTTTTTTTCAGAGAGTCCAAGACTCCTGCTCATTTCTGTGCTGAGTATATGATTTATGCAGCAAGCCTGTGGGGTGCTGCTATGTTAGGGCATCCTGAGCCGCACTTAGGTCTGGAGTAACAAAACTGCCAAGAAAGAAAAGGGGAAGGAAACCAGTCGGATCCCTATTCAGGCTGTCAGGCACATGCACGGGAGAGCTGCAAGGCTGCTGGTGTTATGACAGCACGGAGCACATCCTGTGGCTCTCTGTCCAGCCCTCAGTGACCTGCAGGTGCATAGGAGCACTGTTGTGACCAGGAAGCATTCTAATGACAATGCATAGGATCCAAGTGCAGGCCCCAGGCCAAGTCCTGGCTGTCCCATTTGAGAGGGCTGTGGGAAAGCTGCAGGAATTGTATTGTTTTCACCCAGGCAGGGATGCATTAAAAAAAAATGGCCATTCTCAGAAATGCCAGAGTCTGCAATCAACAAATTGGCATCAAAGAGGAGTGGAGCTCTTTGGAAATGTAAAATAAATCAGAAATAAAAGGTACTTGTGCATCTTCAATGCATCATTTCATTTATTTGACCACCCCAACCCCTTAATGAAAGAGAACTTGGGCTCATTACATAGAAATATCAAACCAGGCAAGATAATTATCTCTAATTAGTGCTAATTTAAAAGTGAGGTCGTTTCTATAGCTGAATTGTTGCATATTTCATTACTTCATTAGATGCTGAACTGACAATGAAGATAAGAGAATCAGTTCATTGGGATGATATAAATTGCATCATCACTTCACCAGAAACAGGAGGGAGTCTCTCATGATAGCACAAATTATATGCTGAGCAAATAACCAAAGCAAACAAACCTAATTGACTCAACAGCTCACCTTATGGGGGAAAAAAAGTTCATTTAAAATGGTGTTAACATCATTAAAAAAAATTTAAAAGGAGAAAGAAGGAATTCATAAGACAGTGGTGTTATCCTGCTGTCTCTGCAAATATCAATCAATTGTATTTCAATCCAGGTCGTTTTCAATGGCTGGGATGGTGTTGTGAAATGCAATGCATTCTGGACTCACTCTCCTGAAAGGAAAAGATCATCAAATTAGGCAGTGACCTCCAAATGAGAACGTACACTGGATAATCATTAACCCTACTGCAGGTAATTTCCAGACAGCTGGACTGGGGTGCAAGAGATATCTCTGTGTGTAGAACATTTCACATCTCAGCCTCATGAGAACTTTGTGCACATCAAGACTAATAGGCCCACATTCTCTGATTGTATATAAGGGAACAATGCTGCTTTGCAGGGCATTTGTCCCACAGAAATTAATAATGAAAAGAATATGCTAGGGACAGTGTTTCTTAATCTTTTAAGTAGCAAGTCCCCACTAACTTCTGAAAATTTTAATAAGTACCCCCAAAGTGTCCAAATAAATACTCCCAATGCCTGCAGCTGCCCCTTGGCTCCCACTTCTCAGCTGGGAGGTAGGACTGGGGGAAGTAGGTGGCTGCCACGCATACCCCCAACCTGTGTCTGGTGTACCACCAATGGTACATGTACCACAGGTTGAGAACCAATGCAGACATCTAACCCATCTTTTCCCTCCTACAGCAGACCACCACAGGATAGTTCCCCAGGAGAGACTCTCCAATGCTTTGTTTAGCATAGTTTTAACTGACGCAAGTGATGAAGTATCTGACAAAGTGGATTGCAGCCCATGAAAGCTTATGCCCAAAGAAATTTGTTAGTCTTTCAGGTGCCACAGGACTTTCATTGTTTCAAGTGATGAAGTGTCCACCATTTTCTTTGGAACGCTATTCCTTATCTGAGGATAGTTATTGACTGGGCCTCCCCTGGCTTTGTGTCAGTCAACATGAGAAGAAAATTAACACATTTGCTTCGTAGTCTGTGCCTCTCCATTCTTCCCCACCACCTTTTCTTCTTGAGACCTCGGTGAAGAAGAGGAGGGGACAGGCAGCATCTTTCCCTTACTCTTGGGTCCATTTCAGGCCTATCTGACTTGGCCCTTTTGGTCTACAGGTCTCACTTCCAGAGCCCAGCTTATTTTCCATCTCCTCCCTCAGCCTGCTTGCTTTGAAGATTACACATTGTACCCTTCCTACCACTACACATAGCCCTTCAGCTTGTGAAATGCCCCAACAGGTGACATCCAAGTACCTGACCCATTCTTGGGGATTATTGTCTCTCAAATTAGGAAAATGGGAAGAGAAAGGCAGGAGAAATGCTAGGTTCTGCTTCTGAATTCCTTACTGAATGCTCAGGCCCACTCATTGGTGGAACTGTTTAGAAATCAAAGGAATGATATGCCAGACGGGAATAGAAACTGCCATTTATAGACTGTTGGGCTTTTGAAACTGCTTCCCCGTAGCCAGTGGTCCCCAAAAGTTTTACCCCAGGTCGCCCTTATCCTGTCCATGCCCCCCACCTCACCCAACTGGGGCTGTGAGTGGTGCTGTGGCAGCAAGTGGGGCCATAGCTGAGAGGATGTGGTCGGGGCCAGAGGCTGGAAGCCAAGACAAAGGTTGGGCCCTGCAACTGGGGCTGCAGCCAGGGTCCAGAGCAGAATTCGGGACAGAGCATGGCTGGGTGGCACTCCCTCCCTGCCCCCTGTGGGGGATGGCCCAGACCCTGTCATGCACCCTTGAGCATTTATCCGTGCCTCCCTAGGGGGGCATGCCACACAGTTTGGGGACTTCTGCCCTTACCTAAGCTGCATTCAGGTTGACTATAATAATAGAGACACCATTTCAACCATTTCAGAGGGAAAATTCTGGATGGGCAACAAAGGAGATTTAAAGTAAAGTAATGGCCAGAAAAATGACTCAAGAGACCTGCTCTTTTTGTGTCTCAGAGTCAGGAGCAGACAGTTGACTGACTAAAATAAACTCTGACTGCCTTCTACTTCAGTTAGCCCAGAAGAACTAACATAATATTGGGAAACTGAGCTGCAGTCCCATCCTGCCTCACTCATATCTATCAAAGCGTCAGCTAACTTCATGGCAGAGCCAGACGGCCTGATTCTCATTTCACTTATACCCGGGCAATTCCATGGACTTCAGCAAAGCTATGCCTGATTTACACTGACGTGACTGAGATCGGAAATGGGACCTTTGTTACTAGTGATGACGGGTAAGTAGGAAAAAGCCTACCTTGATTTTTCAGATCCCATTTTGAAATTGCAGGGCTGGCTGCTAGAAAAATAATCTGTTGTAAACTACATGCGATCTAAAATCCTTGTGAGACAACAAGTAGCATCTTACTACAGGTTTTCTCAGCATATAACCACTCTTTAAAAAGGTTTTACTTCCTGAAGCTGACAGAGTGGGGCCCTAATTGATCTAAGACATTCCTGGAGAAAAGGCACGGTAACTTCTAATCCTTGAAAAGTTACTATCTAGAGATGCAGTAAAGTAACTGGAAGTGTTTGATGCTAGAAGACCCTGTAATTAATCTTTAAAAAGAGGGAGAAAGTTTGAAGTCCTCTGAAGAAGCACAATTTGGCACTTTAACATATTTCTGAAGAGCACATTGAATGAGGATGAAATATGCAAAGAAAAAAATTGCTGCTAACTCCAGTTCTGGCCGGTATCTTTGTGAAATAGGTAGAAGCTGTGATAAAGCGGGGGAAACTCTGTATTGAATACCAAACAGAGAGGAACCACACAAATAAGAAAAGCAATGGAAGGAGCCTCAATAGTGTAACAGTGAGCCAAGCTCATTCAATTATTTGAACACCATATATCAAGATGTTCCACCTACCTCGGAGAAATGGTAACTGAATCCCAGCATTGATTAGCTGTGATGTGCTTGTTGCTGAAATGCTGTTCATTTGCTTGAGAAGTTAAACGTGGGTAAATAAATAATTGCAAGATAGGATACATGAGATGGCAAGTGTTTTATGGAAAATCGTAGTTGAATAGGGGCATACTGTACATGGAGGAATCAGTTAATTGTTGTTTTTACAGAAAGACAAGAATCATGGAGACTTAATGAAAAGTGATTTAATCTATTGATTAATAAGAAGGCTTTCTCCTCCCAGTAATATTCATCTTGTAAAGCAGGCACCTTGTTCTTGTTCTGTCACTGCCTCTCCTTAGCGTGATTGACACAGGCAACAGGGATTTTGCGTGCAGTCGCTGACTAGCTCAGGGAATTGGCAAATTACTAGCGTCTCATACTCTCCTTTAATCCACTCCCTCAGTTGCATCACCCAGAGCTCCATCACCCAAGCCCTACTGCAGACTTACTCCATCTTCCCCAGAAGAAGAAACTAGAAAGCAACTGTTGCCTCCATAAGGTGCTGCTTCTAAGTATCTCTTTGACAATTAAATAGCTTTTGGCTCCCACTCTACTAAGTTCAGTGTAGAAAAATGGAGGGAAAAGATAGGAGAACCCAAGGCACACAATGAACAATTCTCTTTCCCGTTTGCATTCCTGATTAGTGTCATCAAGAGGAAGGTGGTTAAGGCTTGATGGTCCTAATCAGAATGTCAATGATAAAGCCAGGAGTAGAACTTGGGTATCTCTTTCCACTACCACAAGGCTGATACTGTAGTATAAATCACACAAGATTTTGTGAGAGAAAATCCCACTTCATCAGACGCTTGAACATGGAGAAGTACGGATGAATGGGAGGAAAATAAATCCAGGGAAGTGCAAGCCATAGGATCAGGGCAGACCTCTCCTTGCTTACAGACAGCCCCTCCTTCCCCCCAACCTTAAAGAGATACTCATCCGCAACTACAGACCAAATGACAGAAACATTAAAGTAGGCACATATCCCTGCAACAAACCACGTTGCCAACTTTGCCCACATATCTACACAAAAAACACCAACACAGGACCTAATTAAGCCAGCTACTCCTTCAAGGGCTCATTTGCCTGCTCATCCACCAATGTGTTTTATGCCATCATGTGCCGGAAATTCCCACCCCACCACACACACCATACATTGGGTAAACAGAACCATCTCTGCACAAAAGAACAAATGGACACAAATTGGACATCAGAAATAACAACATTAAAAATCAATATGGGAAAACTTCAGTCTTCCTGATCACTCCACCAATCATCTGTTAATAGCCATACTTAGGCAAATGGATAACAAATCAAAGCTTCAAAGAGAAACTGCAGAATTGGAATTCATAGGCAAATTTGACACCACTGATTTAGAGTTAAATAGAGACTACCTTTTTTTCCCCTCCCATTACAACAGGTAACTTTGCTTTCCTTTTCCCCCTCACCTCCCTTCTATATGCTGTTGTCCATTGTCTGATTCTAAACAATTGCACTGATTTGCTGTAACAGTCTGACCTGATCCTATGACTTACACTTCCCTTCATTTATTTTCCTCCCATTCATCTGTACTTCTCAATCTTCAAGTGATGAAGTGGGATTTTCTGCCACAAAAGCTCATGTGGTAAATACATTTCTTAGTCTTTAAAAGTGCCACTAGACTCCTGGTTTGTTTTACTAAATTAGACTAACACAGCTACCCCTTTGGAACTTTTAGTATAAATAACACCAATAATAAAGAAAAGATTAATTTGAATTTTGAGCCAGTTTTTATATTGCCCAGATGATTCCTGCTCTCCTGATATAAACACCTTTAACCTGCTGATCCCCATCCCCATGTCCTAATTATTCTAGGTTCTCCTGCCTTCCTACAGGTAGCAGATTGACACAGTCTAAATCCTCTTTTATCTTTCATTCAATCTCTTCATCAGCTGTCACCAGACACCAGAAATAATGTTTAGATTTCATGCTCAATATTCCTTATGAAAGTCTAACAACAAAACCTCAGCAGGGTGTCAGAGAAAATCTAAGTGAGAGTATCAGAAGAAGCTGTTTCTACAGAACAAAAAAAAAAAAAAAAAATCAACAAAAGCTGTTTTTTTTGGTGATTTTTTCCCCTGGGAGAATAAGTAGGAATAATAAGTTTAGTCTTCTGGTTTTTTTTATTATCATCTCCCTTCTTGATATCAATCTCTGCCATTCGTTATAATAAATATTGATTTGCACTCTTAGAAAATGACTTCTTCTATCTCCTTCTTATCTTTTTTCAGACTCGCCAGCGAGGGGGTTAGATAGTGAGATATTATTATCTTCTGGAACACCTGTTCTGCCACTTTACTATCTCCTACAACAGGATTCACACTGTTGATGCAGCAGGGGAACTGGCCTTTTCTGTAATTTTTTATTTCTTTTCTTCATGTTGAAAGGTGCTAGATTGATAGCCCTGGAGACAGAAGTCTTCTGCTAAACCACAGAGAGGCATACCAATACCCTTGCCCTTTCCTGGCCTACCCAAACTAAAGTAGTAACACCCTGTGGAACCTAACTCCCATTTTGGATAACACTGGAATGACTTAGGGACTGGTATAAAGTGTAATTGACTGGCTATGTTCCCTGCAATTCTTTGTCAGTGTAGGGATGGGCCATCAGTATGAGAGGAGTAAACTCATGACAAGTTCCAGAGAGGTAGCCATGTTAGTCTAGTTCAGCAAAACAAACAAGGAGTGCCGCAGGACTCTTTGTTTGTTTTCATGAGCTGATGTCATCTTTAAGGATATGGCCATTTTCAATGTCCCAAAGAACTATGGGTGAAGCCCCATGTTTGTTGAAGGATTAGTTTGACGAGGCTCCCAAAGTTTGGCTTCTTCTCTTCCTTGTCCTAACCACCTGGGTCTTAAAAAAGAGCTTTATAATCTCCTAAAAATGGACTTTTTTTGTAAGTAGGCATCTGACTAGATTGTAAATTCCTCAGAGAAGTGACCTTGTGTTTGGGTGTGTCTGTACAGTGTCACACACGGCTCTGGCACTGTATTAGTTGTGTTTGTTACCGAATTTGTACAGTGCCAATTGCAATATGCTCAGCATTGTACAAGAAGCAAAACTAACATAGCCCTTGCCCCAAAAGAGCTCCCAGGTTCCAAGATGGACCCAAAGGAGACAGAACTCACTGGGAAGTCTGGAGGAAGGGGAAATGTCAAAGGGGCTGGTTTGTGTTGTCAGCTTGTTGTAGTTATCGCAAAAGAAATTAATCTACAGGAAAGACGTTGTTTTGGGAAAAGTGGCTGCTTGGGTAGCCAGGAGGGATAGGGCATTGCATGGAAAAGCATCCCAGAGAAGGGAGTTAAAAGAGATGACTGCAGAATTGAAACATCGCTGACTAATGGGTTCGATCCTCGCCTGGGGACACATTGGCCGTATTCCACCCCTCCACTTTCACCATCCTGATTCTTTAGGCTTCTCTAAGCTATGGCAACTCCTAAAGACCCTAGAGCATGAGCACTCCAGCCATGCTCTCTCCTGTCCCAGGCAAATCCCCCTTGGATGGAGGACAAGGATTTGGAGGCTGGTGGGAGAAGGCAGTGAGATAGATACAGAGATGAGGGTTCTGTACTATGCCAGCCTTCCATTTAGGGAAATTTACAATCCCTTTGGCTGAAACATCACAAAGAGGACTCAGCATGTGCCACAATCCAGTCAAACTATCTCCATATCCCACTCAGGAGACACCAGGAGAACAGCCTTTGTCATGGTCTGTCATGTCTACAGTCTCAGGAATGGGTACAAGCTCAAAATATAGAGGCCACATGAACATGAAATAACATTTCAATGACTCATCAGTGGTACCTGAACGAATAAGGTGCTACAAACCCCGTCTTACAACCCCACAGTTCTTTCATGCATCCAGACCACTCCCCCCAAACAGCCCTCCCCGCTCCCCCCAAAAACATTTGTTTCAGTCACTCTCCAGGCCAGCAGCCTCTCAAAGCACCCCCTGCCCCCTACAGGCCGGCTGCGGGGAGAGAAAAACAATCACATTACTTTGCAAAAGTGCAAACGGCATTGCCAGCTCTCAGAATTTTATCATGAGTCTCAAGATATTTGGTGTTTCGCTTCAAGCCCCAGCTCCCAGAGTCATGGGAGCGTGTGAGAATCACAGCTGACATTGAAATAAAAATGTGCATTTCTATCCCTCTCAGTACAGATTTGAAATGGACCACTGAACACCAGGAGGCAAATAAAAAGGACCCCACATGAATTGATCTTTTTAAGCTCCTGGTGCTGGGGCCTGGCACATGGTTTTGGAAAGCACTGGGTTAGCAATACTGAAAGTAAGTGACTGTAAGCTCTGCTGTAGCTCTGGGTGCAGGTTTGTGCTTGTTCTTGTTTTCTCTAGGCCAGGTGATGTGTGATGAACTTGTCTGTCCTCAGACTTTCTTCAGAGCCACCAGCGTAGCAGCTGTTGACAGAGTGATGCACTGGAAGTTTTCAAAGGCCTAAGCAGAATAGCTTGGGTGGCTTGTGAAGTCAGTAAAGAGAGTTCTTTCCCCTGATCTACTGACAGTGTAGTAATAAACATCCCAACGGGGAGGCAAAAAGCTCCACATCTCCCAGTCGCCATCCCCCACTCTCATCCTGTCTGTTCATGTGTGAAGCAGACAGAAGTGCAGCTGAGTCCCGTTACCCTCCTGGGTCAGAGCAGGAGCAGGATTTGTAGGCTGTTGACATGGACATCCTGTGTAAGCAATGGAGGCTTTTCTATTGAGAAGCAGACACCTCCAGCAAACGTTTTCACTAACAGATTGATTATTACTGGTGAGGAAAAGCAATCCACATGGAGCCCGCCTGCAGAGCCTAAGACTGGAGCTGGCCACTTGGAGGCAGACAGGAATTTCCTGAAAGGTGGATATGGCAAAGCATTAAAAGACAAATAAATAAAAACCGCCTTCTATTCCTCTGCCTCAGCCATGTTCCAGCTCTCCTCAAGCCTCAGGACCATAGGAATTGCCACACTGTCTCCATACACAGCAGTAGACGGTTCATGACATTGCCCCCTAGACAACTATCTGATGCTGCGGTAGGAGGCACAAGAAACCTTGTAAAGGACAATTATCGAGTAACCTGCCCTGCCCTATATACCCTGCATTTCTTCCTATCCCCAGGGAGCTGCTTTACACTTGAAACAGGAGATTTATCTCTCTAATGTTCTTTTTTAACTTGCCTAAAGCATTACCGCTGCCATTACTATGCCATCTGTAACAGTCCCACTAATAAGCATCATTATCATTTTTATTTCTAAAGTGCTCTAGCCTGGAAGCTGCAGAGAAATAAATGCTAATCAGCACAGACAAGGCAAAGGGCAACAAGGCTTCACCTTCCCAGTGGCAGAGAGAATCCCATCAAAACACAAACTCCAAGGCTGGCCCCCCTCCCACCCAAATATACCCCACAGAATATAGACCAAAAAGCCTCATCCAGAAGGATGGCCTTGGTTCATATTAGACAGAGTACTGCAAAGTCATTGCCTCTGGGCAGAGATAAGAGAAGCACAATAAACTCTGACACTTCCATTGGACAGCCTCTTCCAAGTCCTCTACACAATTATAGAACCCGCTTGCTCCTACCCAGCAATCAAAGGCCATGCCACAATTATAAAATGAAGCTTGGAGCTGTTGTACATGACTGCCAGACTAGACCTGCCCCATGCCCTCAGATTGCTTTAGCCTTAAAAGAAGCAAGCAATAGAATGTGCCACCAGATGATGGCACCTCAGTCAAGAGAGACACGTGCTCATCTATGGAAAACTTAAAAGCAGTAAATATTGGCCTGTGAGCAAGACACAGGAGTCAAGCATTGTCTAATGAATTCTCCATAGTTGCTTTATTTTTTCTGTATATATTTCTCTGGGCAATCATCTCTGCTCATACAGCCTCAGACATGCTGCCACACTGAACCCAGATGTCTTCTTTAAAGAGGAACTGAAAAGATTTGTTTAAAATAAGAGTATTAAAAAGCCCTTCCCAGATCCCCAGCAATTTATCAACCCTACATGCAGGCTTCAAATTTGCAAATGCATTTGAAAACAAAATACTTCTCTTTTGCTCACCTGCCAAGCCCTGGCTTTGCAATGTTGTGTTACTCCTTGTCAGAATTGATTTTGCTTCCACCAGAAACTGTGTCAGATCCTGTGGCCCCAACTCAGGCAAAACTCCATTTAGCTTTAATGGGGGAGAGGAACCTGTAGGACTAAGCCCAGTGTCTGTTCTGCACACTCTCCATGTAGCATCATAGAATTGTATAACCAAAAGGAACTTCTAAAGGTCATCTATCCATTCCCTGTACTGAGGCATAGTTAAGTATATGCTGGCTTGAATGCAGAAGAAAATGAAGGAACTGTATGTAGAGGTCGTACATATATTCTGGGGAAGTTTGGATACAAAGTTGATTTTATGTCCAAATGTTGGATCTTGGACCCATCACTTTGTCATTCTTAAATGTATATGGGCCAAACTCTTCTCTAAGTCACACTGCTGTAAATGAGGAGTAACTCTGTTGTAACTAATGAACCTGCTCTAGATTTGTAATGGAAAGGAGAATTTGCTTCATAATTCTGCTCTCAAGCCAAACGTACCCTAATGTAAATCCATTGGCTTCCAGGCAGTGACTCCTGATCCACACATGAGATCGGAATCAAGTCCTTTTTGTCTGAGCTTTGCAATTCCTCTTTAATCTCAACACTGAGAGCCATAATGGCAGAAGATGGAGAAGAGTCCATCAGCTCCACAGATGACGAACCCCACACAGCAGCTCCTAACCCTTGCTCAATGGTTTCCCTTTTGGAATGAGTCACCAGTCACCCATGCAGTTGTGAGCCATGTTTGCAGCTCATCCTCGGGGCAAAGAGCACAAGCTGAGTCCAAACAGCTGCAGCCCCACATAACAGATCTATCAGGCTTCTCTAGTGCTGAGATTCTCAAACAACTTCCCCCATCTCCCCAAGTTTTAATTTATTAGGAGAATTAGTAAAACACTCATTTCTCAGCTGTCCAACATTTCAAACTTCTGCTCTAATTCATCTGATAAATATTTACAGAGCCTGACATGGTTTTCAGCTCACTCAACTTTGTGCCAAACAATTCCAAACATTCATTTCCCTTCTCCCACCCCTCTTTGAGGTTTATTGGGGGTTGTGGAGGAGAGTTCACACTTTTAAAATGTTAATATTAGTAATGCAAGAGGTGCCAGATTGACAGCTTGGAGTCTGCATTCCTCTGTTTCTCCTTAGGACTGGTACAGCATGGACAGCTGAATCCTTCCCAACTTCATGCCAGTGGGACCCAATCATTCATGTATGGGTCAGCTTCCCCAAAACAGACAGACAATCAATTCCCATGCCCATCCCATCCTTTCTTAGCTCCTCTGCTGAGCCTACCACCAGAATGGCCAATCATGAGAGCAGGGCCCCACATTGGGGGGGAGGGGGGGGAGAGGGTACATTTTACCAGGGCCTGGCCTAGGCTGCAGCCCTCATTATCAGGGGGCCGATGTTACGAATTTGTACTGGGCCCCAAATATTATGCTTGGGCCCTGCATGAAGGTTGGCTGTAATGTTGGTTTTTCTGAAGCAGGCACATCTATTAAGAGTTTAACTGAGGATCACAGTTCACATCTGGCACCAGAAGGCCACTGGATTCTGCTGATGTCTTTGGGCATTAACAAACTCAGCTGGATTCCTACTGCTAATCTAGAGGCCAAAGACTCCATTAGCCAATGCAGTCTTCTGCGCCAACCAGACTTAGAAGGTTTACCTTTTTCACTCCTTACAAATGAAAAAGGGATTTAGGAGCTGCAACTCAGAGATCCTGGGCTGGGGAGATGGGGGCACCGCCTGCCCCACAAATATAAACCTGGCCTCATCAAGCCAGACCACCAGGGCACCAGCCTGCACTGGCTTAACTCTGCCCCCACCCAGGTACCAGAATGCTGCATCCTCCAGAGCGCTGCAGCCTCCCAAGCACCACTGCCATGGCAGATTGTAGTGTGTCACACAGGGGAACATCATCTGTCAGGTGTGTCATGGCAGAAAAAAGGTTGAGAACCACTGAGCTACAGTGAAGCCTGTCAGTATATGTCGCTGCACCAGTGCCAGATGGATGTCCCAGCAGAGATTCCCCAGCAGCAGACAGGTTCTGAATGGAAGTGTGAAGACCCTCTCAAACACGTGGGTTTATTACTGCTAACTTTTGACTTGGAATGAGCTGATTTGTGTGTGTGTGTTTGGCCAGAGTGCAGGCCAAATGTAGATCTGGAGTCCTAAAATGCTGCCCTGCCTTTCCTAGAGGAGCAGCCAGAGGAGATGTCAGGTGACAGGAGACTGAGGGGGGACATGATAGAAGTATATAAAATTATGACTGATGTGGAAAAAGTGGACAAGGAAAAGTTGTTTAAATACTCCCATAATACAAGAACCAGGGGTCACCAAATGAAACTGATGGGTAGCAGGTTCAAAACAAATAAAAGGAAGTTCTTCTTCACACAACGCACAGTCAACTTGTGGAACTCCTTACCTGAGGAGGTTGTGAAGGCTGGGACTATAACAATATTTAAAAGGGAACTGGATAAGTTCATGGGGGCCAAGTCCATAAATGGCTATTAGCCAGAAAGGGGTTAAGAATGGTGTCCCTAGCCTCTGCTTATCAGAGGATGGAGACGGATGGCAGGAGAGTGATCACTTGATCATTGCCTGTTAGGTTCACTCCCTCTGGGGCACCTGGGCACTGGCCACTGTCGGTAGACAGATACTGGGCTAGATGGACCTCTGGTCTGACCCAGTACGGCCTTTCTTATGTTCTTATGTTCTTAACATAGAATGCTCCAGTTGCTTGGCTTCTTGGATCAAGGTGAAGCATCATGCCCTCGGATCTGTTTTCACCATAGGCGATGCTCTCATACTAATGATGAAGGTGGCTGCATTGACCTCTATCTTATGCAAACGGATCCGATCCTGGGGCTCCAGGCAAGTTGCCAGCATGGGCATGCCTCAGTTGCGCAGTATCTGGGCACCTTAGGGGTAACTTTCACTCATCAAATCCACCCCACCACAGAATTGTTCCCAGAGAAAATCACCTCCTTATTTTTCACTACCCTTATCTATCCCCAGGGCCTTCAGGAATTGTGGGATACCAAAAATACAGAGATGAGTACACTGGAAAGACTAAAAAGAAATTGGCCTCTCCCCTCTCCTTCCCACCGCCTCAGTGCTCTGGATATTTCAGAGGTGAGCAGATTCTATTCAGGCCATAGCCTCATGCGTTGTATGTGCCTCCTGAGAAAGTAGGGCCTCCTTGGTCTTATTCAGCACTCTCAATCTCCGTATCTCACCAGCAATCTCTCTCAGCCTCTCCTCAGCAAGCAGTGACCGATCTGACCCCATCAAACTGAATCAGTGTCACTGTCTTTGCACCATCCATCTGACCCTTCCAGAATCAAATGCATTGGCTCACATCTGCCATTTCATCTAATGTGGGGCAAATAACTGAGCATGGCTCAACACCATCAGGTCTGCTGGGGTCACAGGAAAGACAGAGACATTTACTCATAACTGTCCTTTGTCACAGCTGTTCCCCTCTGGAGTACAGAATGTCATGAACACTTGCATTCCTTCCAACCATGCTGAATTTTAGCCTGTGCACCATGGAGCGGCCGCTTTGGAGTTCACACAGTGAACCCTTTTCACCTGAGTTTTCATCTCATGTTTTTCTGTTTTTGCCCGACATAAGCTGCATTCTAACATCTTCCCTGACTCAAAACACAGTGGTTCACAAGAACTCAGATCCAAAAGGAAAGTTAATTGTTCATGCTGAGAATCAGTGCTACCCACTACAAGGACACAGAGCTGTGGCATGGTATTTCACTACTAACCCTTTGTATTACAATACTGCATATTCACTTATTGACATCACCAGCATACCGTATTTACACACAAATGCCTTGGGACACAGACACAGTTTCTCTGAATTGTATGACTGTATTGATTCAGACTTTCTGCACTTGACATGATTGTCAGGTTGACTGATATTTATCATAAATTATCAAAAGTATCAGTTATATGAGGGGAAAAAAACTAAAGTACCCCTTTGACGTTAATGTTGTCAGTCTAGATTTCAACAAGTGTAAGCAAGATATGAATCTTACACTCTACATCTGATAGTGGATTCAGATTCACCACGTCTAACTGCAGTGTGAAACTGACTCAGATTTCTCAAATTACCAACAAAAGACTCATGAGTGGCCCATGATTCCAGACTGATGGGCCATATATGACAGACATTTCTTTTTTTCTACCCAGATATCTGAAACAATGAAAAAACTTTTCAAACAGAATAAAAACTAGATATACAGAGAACCCATCACTCACAATGATATTCATCCACCTCTTACAAGAACATGGCAACTGCTGATGATTTGTATGTAGAAACTGCCATTTCCACTCGTGCTCAAAATCCATGCCCCAAATGAGCTTTTCCTGAGGCCAAAGGATCAAAATTCTTCCACAGAGAAAAAAAATCTTGGTGTGGATTTTTTGTAAGGATTTTTCAACTGCCCCAACAGCTGTTCCACCCAGTGAGAAACTGAAGAAGAGAGAAGTATTTCACCAATGTGCAGACACACAAATTAATCACTCATGCAATTCCATCGAATCTGCAGGTTTTACTCCCAGGGTGACTTTGTATTCAAATTAGCACTTTTGTGCTTCCTCCCATTCCATTAAAGTCACAGATCCACCACATTCTCCTGCTTCAGATCCCTCCTTAAAACTTTCCTACAAAAAAAACTCCACAATGGTTGGCAGCCCATAAGCTGTAATGATTGCTTATCATGTAGACCATAATCATCTTGTTGTTACCTTGTGATGGCCCATCCATTATTGCATCCAGCTGTTGTTTCTCTCCTCTTAAGCTCAGATCATAAGCTCTTTGAGGCAGTGACTTTTTGTTATGTGTATGTAGCACAATGGAGTTCAGACTTCAAGATGTTGCTGTGACACAAGTAAGTAATAATAATCCATTTAGTAAAGAATATCTTTGGGACAAGGCCTTGGTTTTATTACTTTTCAGTAACATGCCATACACACCAGTGATACTATGCAATTAGGCTGGTTGAAAGAAGTTAGTTCATGGACAAGGACAATACCAACTTCTCTAACACTGACTGCACCATAGCTCCTTCAATCCTTGGCTTCTTTGTTAAGGCTTCCAGCCTGGGTGGTCCAATAGCGATGTTGGCTTTTGTGATGGGAATAACTGTCCTTTAGAAAGTGGATTGAGACCTGTTGAAGTTCTCATCTGAGCCATATTGTGGATTTCTCTTACCGACTAAAAGCAAAATTCCTATTGATATAAACTCTACTGCTGATGCCAAAGAAATCCATGAAAGCAATAATTTGGTGAAAGTGTAATTAGTGTTTGGGGGATTTCTGTAAGCAAGGGTTCCTGAAATTCCATACACTCTTTCATTCCGGGGATCATGCAATGATGTCTCTCTCTGCGGAATTAGTAATAAATCGTTTATAGCACAGACAAATGGAAGTGCCAGCCTGGAATTGTACCAGGAGCTAGGAGCTGCCAAGCTACTAGCACTTCCAAAGTATGGGAGCCAAGGCAATCACGAGACGACATCCAGACTCCAGGCTGGAAGCTTTGTAGTCATCATCCCCTGCTGAGTGTGTGTAAACCTGACAGAGAGAGGAGAGATGCAGTAATATTAAGTGTAACGACACATACAGACACACACACATGAACACACACACATTCCCTCTCCAAATATTCAGTCTGCTGCTGACTAGCTGGCAAATACAATCAGTCCCCTCTTCACCCGATGCATGCAGCTGCCTTTCCAAGTGCTACGTTTGGTCCACCTGTGGAACTTTCTCACCACATATCAATTATGCTTCACTGGGTAGTTTAGGAAGTGAGGAGGCAGTCGGGGAGGGGAAGTTGAGGGAGGAAGAGTCCATAGAATAAGCATAAAACAAGTCTTTGTTTTCTTGTAGCATCCTTCTAGGTTGGTGTCTAAATAGACCTAACTGTGTCACCTCTGAGGACAAGAGAGAGCTCACTATTACTTTTCCATCTCAACCTGCTGAAGGAGTCAGACATGAATGGCTCATAGCTCTTAGCCACTGAACCTCCACGTGGGACGTTATCATGTTATGGCACAACCCTTTAGTACTGGGGCAATCTTCCATTCTTGACTGCCAACCATTGTTAATCTTCCAAGTCCCCACCTTCTAGGAAATGTCTCCCATCACTCAATTAGGGCTGCGTCTACACCGGCAAATTAAGTCGACTTAAACTTGGCTTAAGTCGACTTAATGTGCCCTGCATCTATACTACACTTTGCTTAAGTCGACTTAAGCAGCTTGCTTGGCCCCTGACCTGCGACGTAAAGACACCAACATGAGGTCAGCCCTAACCGTGGAGGAGCGTGTTGCAATTGCTGTCTGGAAGATGGTGACTCCTGACTCCTACTGGTCAGTTGCAAACCAGTTTGGAGTTGGGAGATCCACCGTTGGATTAGCCCTCTCACAAGTGTGCCGAGCCATCAATCGCGTTCTGCTACGGAGGACGGTGACGTCGGGCAATGTTCGTGAGATTGTGGACGGCTCTGCTGCCATGGGATTCCCTAACTGCGGGACGCACACACATCCCTATTTTGGCTCCAGACCATCTCACGACCGAGTACATCAACAGGAAGGGCTACTTCTCCATGGTTCTGCAAGCACTCGTGGATCACAAGGGGCGTTTTAAGGACATCAATGCTGGGTGGTCGGGAAAGGTTTATGATGCCCGCATTTTCAGGAACACTGGTCTGTACTGGAAGCTGCAAGGGGGTACCTTCTTCCCTGATCAAAAAATTACAGTGGGGGATGTGGAGATGCCCATAGTCATCCTCGGAGACCCAGCATACCCACTGATGCCATGGCTCATGAAGCCATACACCGGTAACCTAGATCGCAGCAAGGAGCGGTTCAATTACAGATTGAGCCGCTGCAGAATGACTGTGGAGTGTGCCTTCGGCCATTTAAAAGGGCGCTGGCGCTGTTTGTATGGGAGGCTGGAATTGGTGGAGGACAACATCCCTGCAGTGATTGCGTCATGCTGTGTCCTTCATAACATTTGTGAAAGTAGGGGAGAAAAGTTTTCCCCGGGGTAGGCTATGGAGGCACAGCGCCTCGAGGAAGCATACGAACAGCCAGCCACTAGGAGTATTAGGGGGGCCCAAGGAGAAGCTGCTCACATAAGGGAGGCACTCAGGGACCGTTTCAATGATGCCCTCCCCTAGTTAACTTCCAGGACGCATCAAGTGCACCTTATGAGATTTTCAATATGTACAAATAAAGCCACTCTTCAAATTATTTGTCACTGTTTTTATTAAAACCTAAAAGGGGGGGGGGTTACAGGTGGGTGTAGCTGCAGGTCTCTAAAAAGTAGCTCTGGGGGGAACTGGATGTTGCAGTCTACCAGGGGGACGGGTGGCCTTCAAAGAAATTTTTTGAAGGACTACGGGGTGTGGGAGGCAGACACGGCTGAACTGTATGGAGTGGAGCCCGTACATTAATCGCCTGGGTCTGCAAAGCAATCATGTTCTTGAGCAGTTCTGTTTGCTCCTTCATCATACTTATCAGTTTGTCCCTGTGTTTCTGCCTCCTCTGTTGGGATTCCTCTCTCCAGGCTCGATTCTCCCTCGCGAATTCCTGTGCTGTTTTCAGCAGGTCCTGAAACATATCCTCCCTGTTTCTTCGAGCACACCGCTGAATGTTTCTCATGCGGTCAGCTGGGATAGACACCGGCCTTGTGAAGGTCGAATCTAAAAAAAATAATAATAATAAAGCTGTTGTTAACACAGAGCCTAGATAACCAATGTAACCTTCCAGTAGCACATTCCACTGGAAGGTACAGGGTAGTCAACATCCTATGCTTCGCTGAAGCGGACAAGGTACGTCCTAATAGAAAGCTTACTGGGGGCTAACATTCTGCACAGGGCACACAGATGGAACCCGATATCTCTCTCCTCAGAGTGCCCCTGCCAGCTAGAATACATATCCTACATGCCACCGGTTGCAAGCCAGGACCGTATGCTGCTGCACTGTGTGCTGCCATGGTTCCCAGGGCTGTGCTTTGCAGATGGCGAGGCAGAGTATCCGTCTTTGGGAGCGTAGACACAAACGCTCTCCCATCTAACCTGAGTAGTAGGCTCTGGAGGTACATCGAGGAAACCTTTACTGACCTAAATACAGATGATTTTTTGACAATCACTGCTTGTGTTGATGCACTTCTAATGAATGCAGAGTAAAGAGCGTGCACAGTGGGGACCGAGACAGCAAGCACCCCCGCCCCGGACAATGATATTTTAGCAGGAGCCATAGCTGCACGAAAGAGAAACTTACTGGAACCCCCCTCTGCCACCTCAGAGGACACGCTGCAATTCATGTCTTGGGTGGACATCTCAGCGGAGGTGCAGAAGAGCTCTTGGCTACACGCTGTTGCGCTTTCCTCCAGGTCATCCTCCATCTCCTCCTCCTCATCGATCACGTCCTCATCCTGCTCGGGTCTGGCATTCAGTGGATGGAGGGGGTGGGGGGCGATGTGTCCACGGGACTCTTTGCAGTGGTTGTGGGGTCCCCACTGAGGATGGCTTCGATCTCCTTATAGTACCTGCATGTAGCAGGCACTGATCCAGAACGGCGGTTTGCCTCCTTTGCTGGGTGATAGGTTATTCTTAGCTCCTTCATCTTTGATCTGCACTGCGCAGTGTCTCTATCATAACCTCTCTCTGACATGGCCCGAGAAATTATGCCAAATGTATCATAATTTCGCCTGCTGCCGCGTAGCTGCGCCTGCACAGCAGACTCTCTCCAGATGCTGATCAGGTCCAGCACCTCTGCCGTGCTCCAAAGGGGTGCACGTCTTCTACGACGGGCCGCCATTGCTACTGATGATTGGAGCTGCACTCCACTCCACGAGGAAAAGAACAGGAAGTGAAACAGACGAGATATTCGAAAATCCTGGGAATCTGATCAGGGCAGGGACTGTTTCGTCACGGCCACAGAGCGGGTGGGGGGAAGACCAGAGAGGACGACTTTGGAATGCTGGGATACTTCCGGAGGCCAATCATTGCGTGGTAAGCGTACACACGAGTGGAAAGGCGCAACAGCTGTTCCGCGTTAACTGCTACCACCCTCGTCGAGGTGGTTTTTGTATTGCGCTACAACAAGGCAGTTAACGCGCAACAGCCCTATTGCACATGTGTACGCTGTTGTTGGTATCGCGTGGTAATCATTGTTAATGCATGATAAAGTGATCGTGTGTATAAGGCCTGAGACTGCTTGGGTCATAATTCATCTCTATAGTTACTCCTCGTGACGGGATGCACATCCATGCAGCCCTAGGGCATGACCTGTGTAACTTTTCTGTTCAGTTTTGCAGTGTAATTGTGTGATTTGATGCCAAATACGCTATACCAGGTTCCTTTGTGAATGCTCAGAACATATTCCACATGATTACCATGGCACAGGAACATGTGTGTACAGATGTGAAGCATGATACAGGGTTCAGACTCTCAGGACTCTCTCTAGCACCGTGGCTGGAGATTTACATGTCAAAGGGGATGCTAATGTCCTCCCTGGCTCAGGTAGAAGTGAAAAGAATCACACAACAGGACAGTGAGAGGAGGGGCCATCAGCAGTTTGTAAAAACAAAGACACAGAGATTGGAAAGGGAGAGAAGCTGCAGGCTTTGGCCTGAGAAGACACCATCTTGGAACCAACTTCAAGCAAGATTGGGGCCTGGCCTGGGAACAGGCAGAGAATGGCTGTAAAGCACCGAACAGCCAAACACCATAATCTTGGACTTTGAGGTCAGTTTAGGTAGAGATGTTAGATTACTATGTGGTTTATACCTTTTATTTGATAGTGGTCACTCCTGACTCATTTATAGTATGTTTCTGCCTTGATTGGCCATGTTCTCACTTGAAATCATACTTTGATCAATAAAGTAATATTTGTTTTATCTAAAGCTTGTGTAGTCTTTAGAGGGTGTGGATGTGGAAGGCTGGGCATAATCCACTTCTTTGTTAAGTGGTCGGACTGGAGACTAAGGTGATTGGGAGTGGGTCCCAATTCCTGTAAAGCAGTGGCTCCCAGTGTAGTGTCTGGGGCTGGGTGTGCTTGCTTGGGGACCAACGCCTGTGTGGCCAATGGATTTACACCCACTGCCTGGGACCAATTACACGCTGGTGGCTGGTGTGGACTGACTCAGGAGTGAGTGATCACCCAGTGGGGTGTGGTGAATTGGGGTTCAGGAGCGAGGTTCGAGGGGTCATAACAGCACACCAAACCAGATCTGGGGAGCAGCCTGTCACACTCCTTAAGAAGTTTATTATAGATTTTTCTGTTACTGAATTTGGTTTATTTGTGTCCCATTAGACTTTCATTTACAAGGAGCCAACCACTAGAAAGGGACCACGCTATTGACTTCCTGAAGAAAATTATACACTCAGTGTTTTGCCGAGAAGCAGAATGCTTTGCAGATCTTCACAAATTCCAGGATCACTATCCTATTCTCACTTTATACTCATGGGGTATGTCTACACTAGCAATTTAGATCAACTTAAGGAGGCTTAAGTCGACCTAAATTATTCCCTGTCTACACCAGATTTTCCTTAAGTCGACTTAAGAAATTCCTTAAATTGACTTAATGAAAGCTTAAGTCAACTTAATAAGAACCGTCCATTAGGTTGACTTAAGCCTTAAGTTGACTCCTCAAGTCGACTTAAGAACGGTGTGGACATGGAGTAACCCTTAAGTCGACTTTATTAAGACGACTTAAGGGTGGTTAGGTAGACTTAACAAAGTGGACTAAGTCAACTTAAAGTTAAGTCGACTTAGTCCACTTTGTTAAATTGACTTAATAAGGTCGGCTTAAAGTCTACCTTATTAAGTCGACTTAACAAAATCAACCTAACTTTTTCTAGTGTAGACATAGCCATGCAGCTTTGCTGAAGTCGAAGGGTGCACAGATGAAAAGGGGATAGGTAAACCAGTGCAAGTGGCAAAGGATGTAGTGCTATAAAACAAGCTTTTAGAAGGAGCAGACTAGCAGACTAGCAATGGAAACCATGCTCCTAAATCCATTAGTTATTTTCAGTAGTCTTGCAGTAAGGGCTTTGAATGCTTTCTAGAGGAACACTTAATTACAGTACTTCTGAAAACAGGAAATGCCTATTGGACTGCACTTCCAGATTCCTTAAGAGGAAGTTGGGTTGATGGGTTTTCAGCGCAGGGGGTCAGGAGGAGGGAGGGAATCACATGGTGGATTGTTAGCAGCAATCCTTACATTTTCTGCCTTCCCTTACAATAAATAAATAAATCCCATATGTGCACAGTCCACCACAGCCTGGGCATTATGTATTTATTTATTACAGATTGATTTGCATTTCTAAGCCAGCAAATGACATGGATGGTAGGGGAATGGATAGGAAGCCAGTGAAGGAGATGGAATTGGGGGGGCAGAGAGAGGGGGGCGGAAGCTAATGAAGAGAATGAAAAGGGTGACTAGGGAAGTGCAGAAGAGGACCGAAAATGAGGCAATGGGACTAGAGCTGATCAGGGATCTTCCATTTGAAAGATTTTCCAATGTAAAATGCCCTTTTCACAAACTTAAAATTTTCTATAGGAAAATTTCAATTTTGTCCCCTACCCCATCCTCCCAAAAAATCAGTTTTCTGATGGGAAAACTGAAAAAACAGCTCCCCAGCTCACCGCCTGGAAGGCTCTCTTCAATCTTTTTTCCAGGGACAGGATTCCATTTTCCAGCCAGCTCCAGGTGACACCCTACCTCCTGGAATGAGTGCAGCAAGGCAGCGGCAGGGTCCTGGTGCTAGCTAGGTGATGTTATGCATGGGGGTTTTCAGTGGCTCTTAGGACAATGGCAGAAAACACGTTAAACACTTTCTAAATGTCTCTCCTGAAGTCGCATTTCAGACTGGAGCCAATTCTTCTGGCTGAGTCAGAAAGCCCCCTAAAGGAAGTCTGCCTATCCCAACCTAATTCCCCATCAATAGCCTGTTAGCAGCAGGCTCCGCTGAGATTAATCAGCAAAACACCAGATACAGATTTCAGACACCCATAGTTTCAGAGAAAGTGTCCTTGGATCTCGGCTTTTGGGTGGGCCCGTCTCCACTTGCAGCTTAGCATCCATGTGACTGGATTGCTGTCTGCCTCTGGAGAATGAGGTTCACCCCACAAATGCTGATGCTGTCACCACACCTTGGGGGATGGGTAGAGGATGAGGATTGATCCCTCTCTCTCATCCATATGCACTTGTTCCTTATGGCAGTGGAATAAATCCTCTTCTTATGTGTCTGCTTTACAAACTGAGCTCTGCCTCCTCAACAGAAACTAGCAAGAGCCCGAGCGCTCAGCAACGAGGATGTGCGAGAGAGAGGAAGGAGCCGGTCTGAGACTGAGCAGGGGAGAGAGACAAAAAGAGGGAAAGTCCAGAAAGGGAGAAGCAGTTCCATAATCAGATTAGTCCAACAGGAGTCACAACCCCCATCCCAAAGGGGGGTGGGGGCAGTCAACAGTGGGAAAAATAAAAGTGAAACATATTTGTTACCAGGAGCAGAGTTCTGACCTTATAATAAAAGGATTATAGGGGTTTCCAAGCGGAAATGAGCATGTGGCTGTTTGGTCAGGAGAGGGGGAGGAGAGAGCTTAATGAAACCACGAGTTCAGGGGGATCTCGATGCTCCTACGAAACTAAGCATCCAAACCATTCCTGAGGTGCCACTGCCCCCATGTGGTTCCATCCTGCAAGAAAGATAAGGCAGCTGTTTCAAAGAGGCTTGGAATGAAAGCAGAGGCCTTTCTTTTCGGGGTGTCCCAGAGGTGCGCAGCAGTGGGTCACCTCTTCCTTTGACACCCTGGGAACAGCAGGATGGACAGATCTGGGGATTAAGCAGAGATCCTGGGTTCTTCTGAAATCCATTGTTGCAGAACCCAAGGATGAGAGAGAGAGAGAGAGAGAGAGATGTAAACTTCAGTTTGCAAACAGGGGACTAGGACTACTGGAGGGAGATCACTATTTTTTTTGATCAATCTCAATGAATTTTCTAGGAAATTTATTAAAACCCCCTCTGCACCCCTCTGTATACAGCAAAAAACGAGAGTCCTGTGGCACCTTAAAGACTAACACATTTCTTCAGGCATAAGCTTCATGGGCTCCAAGCCACTTCATCCGGTGCATGAAATGGAAACAACAACTCTCTAAACCAACATTCCACACAAAGATGGACTACAAGCCCACAGGAACAGTTTCCCCAATGACGACACAGCACACCTGGTAGCTGAACTCTGTGACTTTGTCCTGCCCCACAACTACTTCAGATTTGGAGACAATCTATACCTTCAAGTTACTGGGATGGCTATGGGTACCCGCATGGCTCCACAGTACGCCAACATTTTTATGGCTGACCTAAAACATCACTTCCTCAAATCTCGCCCACAAGTACCTCTCCTTTACCTATGCTACACTGATGACATTGTCATCAACTGGTCCCACAGGAAAGAGTCCCTTGAAGAATTTCACCAGGACTTCAATAACTTCCTCCCCACCATCAACCTCAGCCTGGACCAGTCCACACAAGAAATCCACTTCTTGGACACCTCAGTGCGAATAAGGGATGGACACATTAACACTACTCTATACCAAAAACCAACTGACCACAATACATACCTACATGCCTTCAGCTTCCACCCTGGACATATTACATAATCCATTGTCTCCAGACAAGCCTTGCGATACAACTGGATTTGCTCTGATCCCTCAGACAGAGACAAACACCTACAGGACCTTTACCAAACATTCCTAAAGCTACAGTACCCACCTGGGGAAGTGAGAAAACAGATCGACCGAGCCAGACGGGTACCCAGAAGTCACCTTCTACAGGACAGACCCGGCAAAGAAAACAACAGAACACCACTGGCCACAACCTACTGCACCCAGCTGAAATCCCTCCAACACATCATCAAAGATCTACAGCTGATTCCGGAAGAGGATCGCACATTCTCCCAAGCCTTGGGAGGCAGGCCTCTTCTTGCTTACAGACAGCCCCCCAACCTGAAGCAAATACTTAGCAGCAACCGGACACTATACTACAAGAACACTAACCTGGGTACCTATTCCTGCAACAAACCCCTGCCTGCACATCAACTCTAGTGATACCATCACAGATCCCAATCACATCAGCTACACAATCAGGAACTCATTCACGTGCATATCTACTAATGTTTTATATGCCATTATGTGCCAGCGATGCCCCTCTGCCATGTACATCAGCCAAACCGGACTCTCCTTACGCAAGAGAATAAATGGACACAAATCGGACATAAAAAATGGTAACATCCATAAACCGGTAGGAGAACACTTCAATCTCCCTGGACACTCAGTAGCAGACTTGAAATTTGCCATACTCCTGCAAGAAAACTTTAAAAGCAGATTCCAGCGTGAAACTGGAGAGCTGGAGCTCATTTGCAAATGTGACACAATCAGACTGGGTCTGAACAGGGACTTGGAATGGTTATCACACTACAAAAAGAAATTGTCAGTCTTCATACATTCTCACCTTCTATTCAGCTGGTGTGAATGAGCCTCTCCTGCCCCATTGAATTGACTTTGTCAGCACTTGCCATTATTATGCTACTCCTCCTGACATGTATATATATACCTCTTTACTGTTGTTTCCATTTCATGCATCTGATGAAGTGGGTTGGAGCCCATGAAAGCTTATGCCCAAAGAAATTTGTTAGTCTTTAAGGTGCCACAGGACTTATTTTCTGCTGTATACAGACTAACACGGCTACCCCTCTGGAACTTGTAATTCTCTTAGATCTTTCTTCCATCATTCCCAGAATTCATCTGCCCCCATCCTCTTCTTCATGAAACACACTCAGTCCATCACCATTTCACTGAACTTGAAAGGTATCCTTCAGATTCCTTTTGTTCTCTCACCCTACGTGCCCCCAATTGCTGGGGGCCATGGGACTCATTCAGTAAGACTTGGCACTAAGATCAGGCACCGGCCCATTTAGTCAAGTTGGACACCTCAAAGAACTCACAATAACTCC
>ML685808.1:14222657-14241928 GCA_007922175.1 Pelusios castaneus
GGCCCATTTAGTCAAGTTGGACACCTCAAAGAACTCACAATAACTCCCCAAATCCCAAACCAATATGCACTGCATCTTGTCTAAAATGTGGGATGGAATCTGTATGTCGGTTGTTCCTAAATCCTGGTCAGGATCCAACCCAACACGTTGTTCTTATACACCTGTTTGTTCGGTTTCCTGTCTTTCCAGCAGGCTTCACTCCAGACTTCAGTGTCCAGCATTCAGCTTCTACTGTTTCTTACTCTGTAATTAACTCAAAATAACATACATAACCTACCCACTTACATTTACCTCCTGCGCTGTTCTGTCTATCTGTTTGAAAGGCTTGCTTAGCCATGTGATTGGCATATAACAAGACAACTGTGAAACCAAAGCCATCAATCCACACTCACACCTTTTAACTGCAGATTGGTAGTTGCAGCTCTAAAGCAATGTCTCATTACTTTGCTTTAGTGATCTTGTTAAATGTCAGTTTAAAGCCTGATCACAAAAGAATTGTGCACAAGACTTTATTCTTCCTGGGCAAACTGTGCAATGCCTTGTAGGAAGGGAAAATATGAAATTTTCTCTTCTGTTCCTCACGGGGATGCATAGAGAGAAATGGGAAAGACCATGTAGTCTTCTCACCTTATGACCAGAGTGGGACTGTTTTCTGTGCTATAATCACCAGGACTTTTTCTAACCTACATTTAAATAGCTCAGGATTTCCGCCACTTTCCTTGGGACATTAATCTGTAGCCTAATATATCCAATTGTGCTATGAAGCTTTCCTGGTATTCTGCCTAAATGCTCCATTTTTTCCCCTTCCTTCTAATTAGAGCTGTTCAAATAATGGGAAAATTATTTGCAAATAATTATTCAATGCCAAAAGTTGCAGCAAATTTTCAATGAATTATTCAGCTGGCCATTGTCTAAATGATATCCCCAGGGACCTCCCAAAACCATTCAATGTCTACACCCTTCAAATGCTTATACAAAGCTTTCAGATACATGTATTAAGCACTTCAGATGCTTGTACAGGGATGTGTGGTGCATGGTGTTTCTTGTTATTGCAAAGAGGCATTCCCTAAGCAGCCATTCAGGGCCAGCATGCAAGGGTTAGTCTTTTTGCTCACGTACTGTAGGTGTCTCTAAATTAGTTCAGCGTTGTTGGTGAGTGGATCATTTCCTCTTGCCCATTCTGAGCTTCTGATGAGAAGTCTACCAAATCTCCTGAGTCCCCTCAGTTTGATTTACTAGTCTCGGATTTACAATGCATTGCAGCCCCTGGCTTGAGGTGACTGCCAATACAGACAGGGTTTACTGTTTTGTTCAATAGCTTTCAGTTGCCTCACTGTAAAAATTCTTCCAAGGCTCCTGCATAGAATTTCTAGCAGTCCTATTGACCCTCTCTTAGGTCCTGAATATGGATTCCTTACTGCAGTATCTGTGCACCTGACATCACAGGGTGGGGCTGTACTATTATCCCCATGAGAGAGAGGAGGAACCGAGGCACACAGGCTATGTCCACACTGGCAATTTAGGTAGACTTAAGGAGGCTTAAATTGACCTAACTTATTCTCTGTCCACACTAGGGTTTCATTAGGTCGACTTAAGGGGCTTCCTTAAGTCAACCTAATGAATGCTTAGGTCTACTTAATAAGAACTGCAAGGTATTCGAACTAACCCTCCTTAGGTCAACCTAAGCCCAGTGTGGACGCATAAGTCCACTTTCTTAGGTCGACCTAAGGGAAGTTAGGTCGAATTACTAAGTCCCGGTTAAGGGAAACTACTTTGTTAAGTCAACCTAATAAGGTCGACTTTAAGTCGACCTTATTAAGTCAACTTAACAAAGTCAACCTAACTTTTTATAGTGTAGACATAGCCACAGATTCTAAGTGACTTGCCCAAAATAACACAAGAAGCCTGTGACACATCAGGTAAGTCTCCCAAGTTCTGGGCTAATACCCTAATCATAGACAAGCCTCCACCTCCAGCTTGTTGGTTTGAACAATGAGCGGGGCAATCCCACTGGACTCAAGGACGATGAAAACATGAAGTCTGTTGCTCTCAAACACTTGTTTCCTTTGCAGTGATGCCAATAAGGTTGGCATCAGGTGTTGGAGAGGGGTTTGACCAAAATGGGTGTGAAGAGGTTTTGGAGTTCTCAGACAGCAGCGGGGAAAGGATCGGAATTACTGGGGATACTACAAGTCAGGATCCAGGTGCAGTGGCATAGCTGGGAGAGGAAAGACCAGGGCTGGAACAGCAACAGGTGCAGCAAAGCAAGAGCAAGGCATTGGACCAGCGACCGAAGCACTGCAGATCAAGACTGAGAGCTGTATGGAGGCCCAGGGCTGGAAGGGCTGGGGGTTGCATGTCAGCAATGAAGTTCACTGCAGGGGGACAAATGACTAGAAAAACAGGGGTGGGTGTGGAACTGGATTTAGTTTGATGAAGTGGGATTTTCTCCCACCAAAGCTCATGCAATAAATACATGTGTTAGCCTTTAAAAATGCCACAGGAAACTCCTTGTTTCTTTTGCTGAACTAGACTAACACGGCTACCCCTTTGGAACTTAGCAAAGCTAGTACTCTGCTGGCACTTATAGCCTTTACGAAGCATCACCACCCATTCAACTGATGTTTATGACCCGTTATTGCCTATAGGAGACCCCTCCCATGTGTGTATGGACAGCAGAGCTGAGCCCACTGTGCTTGCCTGACCTTTTCCTTCACCCCTTTCAGTTCACTCCTACAGGTGCCCTTTCCTCCTGTGTTTTCTTAAGCCTTCCCCTTTAAGAGAGGAGCCAACGCTGTGTTTCACAGCAGTTGATCATGACACCTTTTAGCAACAGAGTGTCAGTCAAGTGAGTGCTGTAATGATGCGGGGAATAGTGAGTGTGTTTAGAGGTTAATTATGTCCCTGTCATGGAAAAATACCTTCTGAAGAGGACAGTGTAGGCAGGATAGCAATGCATTGCAGTCCCCTGTATTAGCAGTACCATGTGCAGCCCTTGAGAGGTGAGGGTCTGTGGAGTCTTCCATTATACGCTTCTCTTTCAAAGGGGTTTTTTATTATATACTCAGTCATAAAATTTTGCCTGGAGCTGAATTGGCAAACAGGGCCTCAGCCCAGAAGCCAAACCCTTTTCATTTTTTAATAACATTTCATGAAAATCCATTTGGCCCTTTGTAACTCAGACAGGTGGGAAAACAATAGAGCTTTCTATTTTCAGCTCCTCTCGCTCTGACAGGCTCCTCGCCTTATGGGAAGTGTTTGTGTGGAGCTGGCTGTTGGCTAGTTTGCATATTGTGAAGTGCTGCAAGATGCTCATTCCAGAGGCTTCCTAGAAATCCCATCTGATGCCATTACCAGGCCATGCACTAACGGCTGGGGCTGTTCTTCTGAAGTGCCACAATATTAAAGAGCATATGAGAAATTAAACACGAAATCCCTGAGCCCGAGTCAGCTGCTCAGGAGACATTTTTTCCTATGGTGGATTGTTTTCTCTGGCTGCCCTGGGCAGAACTGCATTTGTCCAGCCTCACCAGCCAGCTGCCTTCCCCAGAGAATCCAGTATGCTGCAGACAGAGGCTCTGCTCAGACATGATCTGTGAACCCAACAGCACTAGACTCCAGGCCTTCAGTATATGCAGCCACTGTGCCGGCAGTACCACACACTGACTCTCTCTAGATACACCACACCTCTTTGGTCAATCACGCTACATGCTGGCCTGCACTGTGTCCCCAGAAACATGTTTTCATCTGAGCCCTTCTTTCCAGTGAGGGTGTCTGGGACCTTACGTGTATTCTAGATTATCAGTGTATCTTGCAGTGGCTCCCCAAATGCACTAGCGCTGCTGAAACCTCGAGGAAGGCACAGTCCCTGTCCCGGTGTAAAAGGACACAAGACGGATGAAGGGAGAGAGAGAGTACAATCCAAGATGGGAGTGAAGCTGTGAGGCCGGTGACAGGCCATGTCT
The DNA here is from genome assembly GCA_007922175.1 of Pelusios castaneus. Taxonomy (NCBI): domain Eukaryota; kingdom Metazoa; phylum Chordata; order Testudines; family Pelomedusidae; genus Pelusios; species Pelusios castaneus. The sequence continues at coordinate 14,226,623 of ML685808.1, forward strand.
GGTTAGTTCCATGTGTTATGTCCAGCTGCCTCTCACCAGAGATGTTGTTAGCCCCTGACACAGGCGGCCCTCGCCTACATACCCAAATGACTCTAATCATTTTGCTATTGTTTCTCAACTCCCATTGAAATCCTCCTTATATTATCCCCTTGACCCTGCCCTCCAAGCTCCAGTCCTGCCTCAGCCAGCCTCTTATCCTGTCAATGCTTCCCTGCTGAGAAGCAGCTCCTTTCTCGACATGTTTTCCCAGTCGATAGAGAGGTGGGAAACTGAAAAATCTCTGATGATACCAGAAGAGCTCTAGGGAAGAGAAGGCTGTTCCCTTATGCTATGCTGTCTGCTGGGGCAGCTGCAGACTCAGTCTCAATGCTCCATAGAATCATAGAATAATAGGGTTGGAAGGGATCTCACGAGGTCATCTAGTCCAACCCCCTGCTAAAAAGCAGGACCACTCCCCTTAAATCACCCCAGCCAGGGTTTTGTCTAACCGGGCCTTAAAAATCTCCAAAGATGGAGATTCTACCACCTCCCTAGATAGCCCATTCCAATGCTTCACCACCCTCCTAGTGAGAAAGTTTTTCCTAATATCCAACCTTGACCTCCCCAGCTGTAATTTGAAACCATTGCTCCTTGTTCTGTCCTCTGTTATCCTCGAGAACAGCCTAGCTCCCTCCTCTTTCGAGCAACCCTTCAAGTAGTTCAAGGTTGCTATCAAATCTCCCCTCAGTCATCTCTCACTTCTCCCATTCCCACTGATTAAGCCCCTAGTTGTGCTCAGTAACTCCCCATTCCCTAGCTACTTTCCACAAATGATTCCTCCTTTCCCCATCCAAAAAATCAATTTCCCATTCCCACAAATCAGCACATAGTGCACAATTGCAGACGTCAGGGGAGTTCCAGAGGCTTGAAGCAGGGGACTATTAGAAGCCTCAAAACTCTTGGTGCCACAGAGTGAAGAGGGGCAGGAGTTTCAACTAGCTCTGCCTCACTGCAGCTGCTGAATTATGCCCTCCTGGACAATGCTGAGGATTTTAGAAAAGACCTCTGCTCCTAGGAAACTCCATGGAAAGGTCCTGGATGGGAGTATAGCTACAGGGGCTGTGTTCCCCCAGAATCCTGGCTCTCTGTGTCATGTCACTTCCACTAGATCCAGAAGATGCTTCAGGTCAATCTGTCCCTCACTGCTCTGAACTCCCAGGCTGGGCTTTGCCAGTGAACCATTCTCCTGCCCCCCTCTCCCCACCCGCACCCCGCCTCCCCCCTGATGAGCAATGGAACTGGGAGGCTGTTCCAGCAGCACAAAGGAGGTGGGAGAATGACTTATTCCGCACCTAGTCTTATTTCTTTTGACACTCCTCAGGGTGGAGGTGCTCAGATATCCATGCAGATTCATCACATTCCCCACATCATGGCATCACCAGCAGGAGCAGGAGCCAATCATACCTTAAACGCCAACCAGCTCCAGGGGTCCACTCTTGCTCTGGCTTTCCCACCATGCCCGCCGTCTTCCATTTTTACTCACTCCTGGCTTTCCATAGTCACAAAAGCTGGCTCAGTCACCCAGAGGATTAAGCAGTCCCAGAGAAGCAATGGAGAGAGGCCTACAGCTGCCAGGAACCTGACATAAAGTTCAAAGACGTGTTAGATGGGTCTTTTGGCATCAGGCTCTATTTTTACAGCTTGTACATTAATGTTACCAAAGTTTAAAGAATTGCAAGAGACCCAAAACTTTGAAGGAAAAGAACATGTCAGGTTTTGTTTAGTGAGCATGCTCAGAGCTCCGCTCGGGTGGATTTCCTGAAAGCCCCAACACAAGAAGGGATTATAGCCACCGGCTGCAAGGCAGGAGATTCAGATGGGGAACCAGATGCTGTCTGGCCTAAGGCTTGCCCAGAATTGTCTTTTCTGTGCATGTGTGAGGGAGAGAGAAGGAAAGTTGTTGGTATAATATGTGAGTGGGTGGAGGGGGGCAGATGACGGTGATGTATGTTTTTGGCAGGCATATATATGTACAAATTGGGATCTGTATGTGAGGTGAGTATATCGTTGTGAGAGGCATGTGGAAGGGGTATGCAAGAGATGAAGGAATACTCTGTAGTAACCTGCCATTGAATGGGGAGCCAAAAATAATGCCAAATGGATAGAGAGGTTAAAATCCCAGGCATGGTACAAAGCCCCATCCTATGCAGATTGTATCCCCCTCCCTAAAAGTTTCTGTCTCATATTAACACCATTATCATGCCAATTCAGTGTTACTGGTAAGTGTTTCTGAGCGGTGTGTGCAGCATATATGAGGATGGCACATAAAGGAAGCGGTGCGGGAGAGAATACAGCTTCCTCAGAGCCCAGGAGAATCACCACAGTTTAAAAAGGCACTGTCTGACTGTAGCAATCTTGTAACGAGCAATAGGAAGTGATTTTGGTATCTCGTAAACTGCACAAGCCTTTTGTGGTTCCCAGACTAATGCTCAGCTGTGGACTGATTCTGACTGTGAAATAAAAGTCTTGAGTTCAGGAATGGGAAAGCCAAAGGACCATGGCGAGGGCGTTGGGGATATATCAGCGGCCAACTTCACCACAGTTGTTACCTGCCCTGGGTACCGAAAAGGCAGAGTGGCTGTTCATATCAGGCAAACAAACTTGCTCAGGAAGGATTTGCCTAAGGTCCATTTCATCGGTATTCAAGGCTTATGGCTGTGGCAAAGAGGGGAACAAAGGTACACAGATGCCAGAGTGAGAGGAGAGACTAGAACTAAATGGACTGGGCTCAGGCTATCTTGCAGATGTCTACCTCTGCCCTCCTAGAAGGAAAGCCCAAGGGAGTGAAAAACGTGTAGAAATAAACCATCTCCCTCACATACCCTCTTGTCTGTCCCTCTGGGGAACACTGCTGGAGATCTCACCCTTACCTCTCAGAGTCCTGGAATCTAGGAATTTCTCTTGATGTTTTGCTGTTGAGTAGACAGCCCAATATGCCGCTGGCTTATTGGATCCAGTTCTGGAAAGTGAACGTTCTGCTGGTGAAAGCAACCACACTAACTTCCTTGAAGGATTATCCCCAGAACAAGCAGAGCACTCTGAAGAGATCAGGGAAGGAGCTTTCCTGGTTTCCTCAGTCCCCATGGGTTTTTCAGCTCCTTCTGTAGCACTCCTAGTTCCTGTGCACCCTCACAATGTCAATCACATCTCTAGGGTGCGTCTACACTTACAAGTTAGGTCGACTTGAGGAGGCTTAAGTTGACCTAAGCTACTCAGCATCCACACTGGGCTTTCCTTAAGTTGACTTAAGGAAAAGTTAAGTCAAGTTAATAACACCTCGATTTAGGTCGACTTAAGCCAGTGTGGATGGGGATTAGCGCCTCACTTTATTAAGTCAACTTAAAGTGTTAAGTCGAGTTAATAAGGTCAAAAAGGGGCTATGTCTACACTAGAAAAGTTAAGTCGACTTTTGATCATGCATCCAGATAGAGTTCCATTGGGTTGTATCTGCTGGCTCCTTGAACATCTCTGAGGAGCAGTAGGAGCTGTCTTGTTGTCTCCCTGACCTCAGTAGCTCCTCCACTTAGGCTGGGGGAGGATCTCTTAGCCATGGGCGGGCTTGCAAAGGCCCACTTCCCAGAACCCAAATAGGCTAAATCCTGTGCAGAATGGAACTTGGCCAAACCTAAGAATCCTGGCCAAAGTCCAGTTCTATGTGCTATGTGGTTTCAAAGTATTATATTGGCCATGATGCCTGATCCCTATTCACCTGCTACAGCCAACAGTCTTTAACACTTATAATGACCAGCTCCACCGCTGCTACCCAGAAGCTCTGTCAGTAAAAACAGGAGAGTTTCAGTTAACTCACCAAGTTGCTTTTCTAAGCAGAACAATGTAAAGCCTCCTCTCCATAATGAAAAGCATATTTCTATGCTCGGTATATAAAACTGGCAGTGAGCTGCAGGCTGCTGCCAATTAGCCATAACTGGGTGAGCCTGCGATGCTAACTGTGGTTTGTGCCAAGTGTCTGAATCAGACACTATGTGCAATTGAAATGATACTTCTCCCCCTGACCTCTTCAGCATTTGACTTCACAGTGGGAGCTCCTGCCTATGTGTTTTCTGAGCAGACCAGCCCTCTTCTCTACTTCCTCCCATCCCAGACTGCCTCATGTGATCTCCAGGAAGCTCTTTACACCATCTGTTTCATTTTATTTGCAGGGCCTTGTTTTCACATCCAGGGCTCAACACATTTGCTCAGTGCTTTGGCATAAAATATTCAGCAGGTCTGAGAAGCTGGAACACAAAACATTACTGTGAGTGGGAAACAATCAATGATGCATGTGTAAAATAAAAATGTGGGGCCTGAGTCATTATTAGTCTGTGCCCCTTTTATACCAATTGGGATGGTGCACAAGGGCTGCAGGGAAGGTGTGAGGCCTCTGGAGAATACCCTCAGTGCAAGAGACTCCTTTGCTTACGTACAGAGCTGGTCCTGCCAGCTCTGCACTCACTCCACAGCAGCTCTAGGAACAAGTGGCCTTTTAGGACAGGTGGGATCATATTGGAAGGAGGCACATTGGGTTGGGAGGGGCATGGTCAAGACCAGCCTATGTCCTGGTCAGTGGTCAATAGAGACAATTGACACAGAAGCGCAAGTTAGGACAGTTCTAATCTGCACCAGGGGCCTCACTTGGCCCTGACTGGAGAAGACACAAGGTCCCTTCACATGACCCTCTAGGCCAACACCAGTGGAAGGATGCATCTGGCTCTGAGAGTCTACAATGAAGAGTCAACTCCATTTTAAAGAGTACTTAGGGTTCCAAAAGTGACTTTGCAAATATAGGTCCTCTTCCCTCAACACCTCTGCTCCCTCTGAGGCTTTGAGTCACATTTCACTCCTGTGAGCCCTGCAGAGCCAAAACCGCTGGGAAAGTGAACTGGATTTTCCTCTGCTTCATGCACTGCCAACAGAAATGACTACCTTTTGATGCTACTCACAGTGTACTCATTGACAGCATCCCAGGGCCTGTGATGTTTTCTCTGTGGAACACTCAGTCTCAGACATTCTTTAGCTGGACCAAGTGATGTTGTGAAGTTTCACTGCTGTTTCTACAACACAATCATCCACCTTGCCTCCTGAGACTCATACCTCATTGGGGTTACAAACTAAAACCTTTCTTGCCTGGCAGCAGGCTTTGGTTGGCAACCGGTAATGAGTGGAGTGCCCCAGGGTTCGGTCCTGGGGCCTGTTCTATTCAACATCTTCATTAATGATCTTAATGATGGTATAGACTGCGTGCTTAGTAAGTTCACGGATGACACCAAGTTGGGGGGAATGGTAGATACTCTGGAGGGCAGGGACAGGATCCAGGGAGACTTGGACAAATTGGAACACTGGGCCAAAAGAAACCTCATGAGGTTCAACAAAGACAAGTGCAAAGTCCTGCATTTAGGACAAAAAAATCCCATGCACTGCTACAGGCTGGGGACCGATCGACTAAGTAGCAGGAAAAGGTCCTGGGGGTTATGGTGGATGGGAAGATGAATATGAGCCAACAGTGTGCCCTTGTTGGGAAAAAGGCCAAGGGCATATTAGGCTGCATCAGTAGGAGTATTACCAGCAGATCGAGGGATATGATAATTCCCCTCTATTCAACACTGGTCAGGCCACATCTGGAATACTGTGTCCAGTTTTGGGCTCCCCACTACAGAAAGGATGTGGACAAATTAGAAAGAGTCCAGCGGAGGGCAACAAAAATGATTAGGGGGCTGGGGAACATGACTTATGAGGAGAGACTGAAGGAACTAGGCTTATTTAGTCTGCAGAAGAGAAGACTGAGAGGTGATTTGATAGCAACCTTCAACTACTTGAAGGGGTGCTCCAAAGAGGAGGGAACTAGGCTGTTCTCAGTAGTAGCAGAGGACAGAACAAGGAGCAATGGTTTCAAATTAGAGCTGGGGAGGTCAAGGTTGGATATTAGGAAAGACTTTCTCACTAGGAGGGTGGTGAAGCATTGGAATGGGTTACCTAGGGAGGTGGTAGAATCTCCATCTTTGGAGATTTTTAAGGCCTGGTTAGACAAAACCCTGGCTGGGGTGATTTAGTGGGAGAGGTCCTGCTTTTTAGCAGGGGGTTGGACTAGATGACCTCGTGAGGTCCCTTCCAACCCTATTATTCTATGATTCTATGATTTTCAGGCTCTACGGGCCCTCCAAAATCTCAGGTACCTAATGTGTCATGGCTACAGGCTCCACAGCCATGAAAATGATGGGGAACAGACTAAAGATGGGTCCTGCTCAAGGGGCCTGCTATGGGGAAAGAGGCTTCACATTCCAGAGCCTCACTGTCATCCACATTTCACTTACTGCAGGGGAAAGATTATTTTCCTGGTTTAAAAATAATGCCTGTCTATGATGTCAGTTTATTTATCAAATAGCAGAGAGGAGTCGGGCAGGTTGTAGAAGGTGCAGCTGCTTTCCAGCTGTCCATTGTTCAGGCCCATTTTCCAACTTCTCCCCATCACTTCGAAATTTTGCCGTCCTTTTGCCAGTTTGGCAGCCAGTCCCCTTTCCCCGTTGGGGCTGACTGAAAACTCTCCAGCCAACATCAGTCACAGGAACCCCCCCTTTCAAAAGCCACTGAAACACTGGAATGTGCTTGTTTTGCTTTCCAGATGAAGCTTCAAAGGATTCACTCTATAACTCCCATTCCAATAGATCAGCCAAGCTAGAGATGCCAAAGACCTCTACAGGCAGCTAGTCCATCCTATGACTGATGGTATACAGTCATATGCCAAGAGAACTAGCTTGGTGGAGTTTGCGATGGAGGGGTGTGCCAGAAGATATATCTGTCTTATCTGGGACATGCCTGATGGAATGACAACTGTAGAACTAAACAGAGCTCCTGAAGAGCATTTCCAGGAAACACTGGCCTACATCAGGGGTCAGTATCAAGTCTCTATTTGTTTGCAATCATCATGAATGTTGTCAATAAGAATATACGAAGGGTCTTGGAACATGCTGTTCACTGATGACTCAGTGAGATATGCAGAAGAGTGTGAGACTGTGAAAACCAACTTTGAACAGCATTAGCATAATTTTGAGTGGGCAGACTTAGAGTGAACAATGGTAAGACCAAGGCTCTGATAGCAAAGGAAGGGGGACTCACCATAAAGGGTATCCCAGGCAGAGAACTTAGAAGAGTGAGAGGATATAAATATCTGGGATAGATAGTTGGTGATATGATTGATGTACTGAAGTTGACCCCAGTTCTCTGTGACAAAAAATGTGCCAATAAGGTTAAAAGGTATAACACCATCATTCGATCCATCCTAATGTATGGAACAGAGACATGGTCAGCAACAAGAAAGAAAATCAGTATGCTCTCCACTACAGAAACCAAGATGTTGAGATGGTCAAATAGCTGGGCACTCTGTGACTGGAAACAAACAAGGTCAAAAGGTGCCTACTGCAGGTTGCCCAAGCTGAAGACAAATTGAGTGAAGCTAGGCTACATTGGTATGGGCATATCCAGTGAAGATCACAGAGCTATATCAATAGGATGGCTTTTCCAGTGATTCTGAATGGAAGACAAGCAAGAGGGAGATGAAAGACTCAGTACATAAACCAGATATCAGCTACCCTCAGAGGCACCAATCTGCATGACAGCCTGGCATGAGTTCATGAGTTTTGGGAAAAGGCTATAAAAGTCATTGACTCCAAAGAGGGAAGTGGTGAAGAAGAAGAAGAAGAAGAAGAAGAAGAAGAAGAAGAAGAGTCCATCCTTCTGTTTGTAAATATCACCAGAGATCAGGGGAGATTGAGCATATCTGATAGTGAGCTGACACAACTGACAGGTATTGTAAATGCAGCTCCAGCTCCAGTCCATAACGGAGGGTAAAGCTCAGATTTATCTGATTCAAAACAGGAAAGGCAAAGCCCAACCTTAAAGGGCTCCTCATTCCAGAGACAAGACTTCTACCACCTCTCTGGGGGTGCATCTACACTGGCAACTTGGGTCGATTTAAGGAGGCTTAAGTCGACCTAAACAAAGCTACGTCTACACTGAGCTTTTATTAAGTCGACTTAAGGAAAGTTTAAGTCAACTTAAAAACACCTCATTTTAAGTCAACTTAAGCCTTAAATTGACTTAAAGCCAGTGTAGATGGGGATTAGCGCCTAAATTGACCTTATTAAGTCAACTTAAAGCATTAAGTCGACTTAATAAGATCAACAAGGGGTTATGTCTACACTAGAAAAGTTAAATCGACTTTGTTAAGTCGACTTAATAAGGTCAACTTTAAGTCGACTTAAAGTCAACCTTATTAAGCCGACTTAACAAAGTTGACTTAACTTTTCTAGTGTAGACATAGCCTGGGAGACTATTCCACAGTCTCAGAGACCCACTGTCGGTCTTTTTATAGATGTAGACTAATTTGTACTTGCTCACTGTCACCCCACTCTTCCTAGTGTCACCCTTCAGATCTCAATAACAATTCCTCTCCACTTCATGCTTTTACCACTCACATAGTTGCACTTACTTAGTTCCTCATTCCCCTCTAGTAAGGCAAGTCCTTATCCTGTAAGCATTGCTCAAATATAAAAGCATTGCTCTCTGCCTGCAGGAAATACATAGGAACTGGGGGAAAGCAAAATCCTTCTCCCCACTCCAGGGTTAGGATATGGATCATGCACATGACCATGCTGCAGACAATACTGCAGCCTTAGGGGAGCATCAGTGTCCACAGGTCTCTGAGACTCCCCTCAGCAAAGCTTTGGGTCAGTAGAACCACACTGTGCACAGACCTGTTACTCTTGTCCTCACTGTTTCCCCATGCACATAGTCTTGTACAAAGGCAGCATGGCCTGCGAGGGTTGTGAATTCCCATTCTCCTCCTCCCATCTGTGCCGCTGAAATGCAACGTTTCCACTGCATCTGTGCTCCTATAGAGGGGGCGGCAGGCACTCCAGCTGTTAGTCCTATGGCAGATTCTGGACGGAATGCACACTATATCAGGTTGGGGATGAACAGAGTCACCAGCTAGCAAGTGTGAAAAATGGAGACAGTGGTTGAAAAGTAATAGGTGTCTATGTAAGAAAAATTCCCAAATATCAGGACTTGTCCCTATAAAACCAGGACATCTGTTCACCCTAAGGATGAAATGTCCTCTTGTATGCACCATGAATTTACTACAGCCTTTCAAGCCATTTTCTGCATGTTTCTGTGGTAATGCTTTTTAAATGATGTCACTCAAATGCCACTTCTTAGAGGGCTTTAGCAGCAGCTTAAAGCTAGGACTGTGTTTGAAAGATTGGACATATGAGTCTGTCAACATTTCCATTACAAGCCCTAATTAATTTGGGGTGGTGGTGGGGTTAGGGTTAGAAGTTGTCATTCCAGATGTGAATTTTTGTTTTAATTCCTTTAAAAAAAAAAAAAGGTTTAAATCCTTTAATTTTGTGTTTTGCCTTTCAAAGCAAAGGAAATATGTGCAGTCTGGCTCTGTTTGGCTTTTGCTACATAGTTTCAAATCTTGCTTGCGAGGCTTCAGACCATAAATGCTTTCCTTTAGTCTCGCTACATGTCCGGGTGTTTGTGGGATCATCCAGATTTCAGCATGGGAATGCAGCCCCCCTCCCCACCCCCCACCTCATCCCCCCATGAGCCAGTTTGTCAGCATATTAAAGAGTGTGCCGGAAAAGTCTTTTGGGTTGGCCCAGCACTATCACTTAGGGCCTTGTTCTGCTTCTGGTATTATAATACAACATCATGACAGGGCATAAACAGTAACACAGGAACATAACATTTGCCAACCTAGGTCAGCCCAATGATCCATCTACCCCACCATCCTGTCTCTGGCAGTGCCCAGTATCAGATGCCTTGGAGGACATCACATGGAAACCGATAATCAAGCATCTGATGAAGTGGGATTTTCTCCCGCAAAAGCTCATGTGATAAATACATTTGTTTGTCTTTAAAAGTAACACCAGACTTCTTGTTTGTTTTGCTGGACTAGACTAACACAGCTACCCCTTTGGAACCATAATGAACAGTTATGGAATAACCTGCCCATAAGGAATCTCTAACCCTAAGCAATTAGTACTTGGCTTATGCCCTGAAAAGAGAGAGATTGAATCTAGAATGGATTGGAAATTTTCTGTCAAAATTATTTTTCTGACTTACAATGCAGTTTCCACAAAATCAGAATTTTCTGTCAAAAAATTATGATTTTGCTGAATTTTTTTCAATTTCCCATTGGGAAAAGAGAAATGAAATATTTTGTTTTGAGTAAGTTCAATCCAAATCAAAACATGCTGGTTTATCATACTGAATTGAAATGTTTCATTTTGAGCCAGATCATCATTAAATTGCACCTATCTGTGGTACCACAGTGCCTCACAGGCGTTATATCATGGCAACATTCTCCTTTATGGGAGTGGGCTCCGTGGCTGATCTACATCTCCTATGATGCAACTGTCTTCCCACTAACCAACCAATCTGGTGTATCATGGGGATCCAGTCTGGGAACCTGATCTATAGAGGAGAATCAGGACAAGAGACATCCAGACTACAGCTCCCATAAGGCAGAGTACCAACATAGGCAGATGCACTTTAATGGCTCAAAACTAAACACTTTGATACACTTAAAATGTTTTATTTTTATCACCATTTTGATATTTCCTTAATAGAAATTTTTTTCAGAAATTTTTTGTTTCAAAATGAAGACAAGTGTGGAAATTTCCAACAAGAAGGAAATTTCAATTTTCACTCACCTCTATTTATATCCTTTATATTTTTTTAATCTAATGTAATTGTAGAATATTTCATTATTCATATAAATATCAATTTCCTTTTTAATCTTAAAAGACTGCTGGCCTGCTGGCCTCAGTCATATCTTGTGACAATGAGTTCACCAGGGTGATCACATGATATGTAAAAACAAACCTTCCCTTTTAACATGCATTGCATTTGTTCCATTAAATGCCACCCTGTTCTTGAAAACAAGAAAGAGCTCCTGATTTATTTTTTCTATGAGATTCTTGTATCATATCTTCTCTTAATGCCGACAACTACAATCATGATAAACTAACACATTTTGCAGTGAGAAGAATACTATTTCTGAAAATACCTGGAAGATTCTATAAATAGAGATGAATTGGCTCATGTCAAAAAAGAACTGAACTAAAACAGCAGCCCAAAACTCAGACCGAATAAGCTAATAGCCCTTTAGGAGGCTAGGAATGCTGATTAACTATCTCTTCCTCCTTGTAATAATGCTTAGGCTTGCCTTCTCATAAAAACTGTGCCACTTTAATTATATCAGGCTAGTTAAAGTGGTATAACCCTGCCATGTAGATACAGTTATAAACAATAATGATACCTATCTCTTACATAGTGCTTTTCACTAGAAGATTTCAAAGCACTTTACAAAGGGAAGCAACTATCATTATCCTGATTTTACTGATGGGAAAACTGAAGCATCAAGAGGTGAAATGCCATTTCCAAGGTCAGTCAGCAGGCATTAATAGGAATAGGACCTAGGGCACCTGGGTCCCACTTCAGTGATTTAGGCTGTGAGTCACATTGCCTATATCTGGCATAGCTTATTCTGGTAAGAGAAGGGAAGTAAGATATACTGATGTAAAGGCACCCTAATACCAATGTAAATGTGTGTATGATTGAGTTTGAATCTGTTTTGAGAGGAAAAAAAATCCCTCAACTGATGCATAACTCAAGGTCTCACACAACACTTTCCTTTACCCACCAGTTCATTGTACTGTTTCTGCAGTGAACCCAGCTCCTGCCATTCCAGGTAGCTAAAGAGCTAAGCATAGGACTAATACTCAGAGTCTAGCACCATAGGCTGACATGAAGTGACTAATCAAGTCACTAATCTTTGCTCATTTGTAGCTGTATAACCCACAAAGACCAGTCGCCCTGACCTGGGACCCTTCTTGAAGGAAGTGGTTAAAAAGGAGGCTATCTACACAGTACAGGTGAATGTGCAGGGCACAAATATAAAAGAGGGATGAGAATTATTCATGGTGGAGTGAGGCTGCTCATCTTGGGGAGCTAGGATGCCACTAAGAGATAGTTTCAGATGCATATAGAGAGAAAGTCACTGTTCCTAGTCTGTTACATTGCAGTCTTATCTTCCAAACAAAGGAATGGAAGACCTATTGTTTGAGATATTAAAAGTGGAGTTGTCACTTAAAATGCCCATAGGGAAAAATCCTACGTTTGGAGTGGGATGGACTAAGTGGGACCTAATATGTCTTTTCCATTTCTGCCTTTTTGTGATATCATCTTGACCAAGGGCCTCAGAGCTCTGACTCACATGCAAATCCTGTCTCTGGCAAGTCAGCTAACCTTTCTGTTTCTCTGATATTTTTGCCAGCGGTGAGATAGATCTAATCATGCTCATCTACCAAATGAGTTTAAAGTGCATCCAATCTATGAAGTGTTTTCGATGTTATCACTATCATTAGCTCTTAGCTGAGGGTTTGTTAGGCTTCATGAGTTAATTATTGTCAAGAGCTTGATGACCCTTGGACAAAATGTGCTGGAGAGGTGGAAAGTGTTATTTATTAATAATAAAGCCAGGGTAACAAGAGAATTCCCCTACTCCCCACCCACAACAGAAAAGTAAAGAAAAAAAAAGTCAATTAATGCATTTGGTTCCAAGTTGTTCCATTCTCTGTAGCTCTCAGGCACATCAAATCCCTGCTGAACTCTTGCTTCACAGACACATGCCAAAGGAGAATTGAGAAAAGGGGTCCCAGCTGCATCCTTCCCCACTGCTGTGGCTTTGAAGGGTAATTAAGAGGCAGTAGATTCACAAGACATGAGATGGGCCCAGCACTCAGAGAAGATAAAAACAAAACACCAGGGTTTGCTGCAGCTGTTTGCTGAGATTTGGGATGGGGGTGGCGGTTCTCCTTTTATTGCTTTCTTTTCACTTGAAAAATCTGCCTGGCAGCATTTCAACCCATCACAGAGAGATTGTTGCTGTTGCTGCTGTTGCCAGGAAAAGAGTTGTAAATAATTCTCCAATTAAAACCAACTTGGTATCAAACTTGGTATCAGCATTTTCAGTCAGGCCTCATGTGCATGTTGAAGAGCTTGTGAGTCAGTTTTTGAGTATCTGCATCTGTGTCTCACTGCACACTGTTCACTTCGCTTCCATGAACCGACGAGGATGAGCAAAGACCTGGCATGTCAGACAGAAGCCAGCAAGTACTCTATCATTTCATGTTCTTTTAAAACTGTTGGTGTTCACACTCCCTCAGGATTTTGGAAGAGAAACGTATTCCCCTTCTAATTTTGTCCTTTTCTTTCAGTGAATTGAGTGCTGGTGAAAGATGCTAAAGTGACAGCTACAGTACGTATCCCATCTCCAGCATCTCAACCATCTGATGTCCATGTTTCTGGCCTCTTCCACTGGACAAGCCTTAGATTTACTTTCTAACTGTGTTTCTACCAGACCTTTATCCTTTTTCATTACTTCATTTATGGCCTTGTTTGTACCCTAGGATCACTGAGGAAATCACCGTTATGTTTCTTGCACTGAGATAAGGAAAGTGATTTTGCTTGTGACTTGAGCAGGGTTTGTGCCTTGGTCTCCATCCTACTGCTTACAACCATTATTTTATTAAGCCACTATACCAGCCAGTCCCTTTCCCTCATGCTCTTTCTACATTTGAAGCATCACATGCATTTTACCAGAGACTGACCCTTTTTTGTCTCCTCATAGCCCTCAACATAGGAAACATAATAGATTGACTTCATTGAATGAATTTGTCCCAATATTTCTATCATGATAAAGGAGAAGACATCACTCCCCACTAGTAAAAATTCTGCAGCCAGATCTCTACAAAATATTCACAAGTTTTGGCTCCTCTGTAATCTACAATGGATATATAAATGCCACTGGACAGGGCAGAAAGGGAGGGCCAACATTTTCTGGGCTGAGATACTGGAGGCTAGGTAGGGTTGGGTGAGTCATGGTAGGTTAGGTAGGGCTAATAAGAAAGAGGAAAAAGATATTGGGATGGCATGTGATCAGTTAGCCAAGGGGAAACAGGATGATAATAATAATAATAATTATAATGATGATAATAATAATAATTAATAATAGGAGGGATAGATGAGAATAGATAGAATGGAATGGTTTGGGCTCAGATGGAATTATGGGATACTTTTGAGATATATTAGGCTGAAAGATGGACTAGATAGCTAATAAGCCTTTTCCAAGGTTGGAATGGGATTGAATGATATGAAATAGGACAGAGCTAAGGTGAGATGGAATAGAGGTCTGACAGTGGCTCATCAGTTCCCTTCTGCCCTATCTAAAATTTCATGTAATGGCAATTTAAAAAGAAAAATCTCTAAAAGAAAACAGCAGCTAGGGGTGGTTCAGACTTTGCACCAACATTACTCATCATGGGTATTTTTCTGCAATTGAGATATACTCAAAAGGAGAGTGCAAATATCTGTCAGTGAATGACCCTGCATGGCAGATCTGTGTATGGGCAATCAGCTTTGATGAATGCAAGTCCCTATAGGGGAAAACAAACACCAGTAACATGTCAGTGCAGGGTGAGTAATTCAATTTGCATCACACATCCTTTCTATCTGCTCTTTCCATGTCTCTCTGCCGTGGTGGGAGATACCCAGCCTTTGGGAGTAGTGACAACCCTGCTGAGTTATTTTTCCATAACTGTACGTGTAGGAGGACTTGGAGCAATGGAAGCTCCCAAAAGAAGCAGATAAACTCTTTGCTGCCTTATTACACTGATGTTTCATTTCATCTGGTGTTCTCAGAGGAAGTCTGGAATGTGTTGGAATTCTATGAGGGAAGTCCCATTCATCAGCATTCCAGTAAGCACTTTGATTCAGCTGCCATAATTCTATCCAGCCTTCAGAGCTCTGTGGGAGGCCTAACATAAGAAAGCAAGAAGTGCTCCTAAATTTGCAGGGTGGATTGAATGGATTGTGGATGGAGAAAATGGAGACACCAGAGATTTGGAGGATGTGGATGGAGGGAAAGGGAAAACTGGAGGTGTTGTGGGTTCATCTATATGTGCACATTAAATTGGGAGAAGGTAATTGCCATTTTGTGCCATGTTTCAAAGTCCATTGAAGTAAATGGAAAGACTGTTCATTTTAGCAGGCTTTGAATCAGGTCCTTAGTGTCATGTTATTATTTGCAGTCCACAGAAATGTTCTGAAGGTGATTTGTAGGTGCACATATAATAAATAAATATACAATTATATGGACAACAGAGTCTTGCGGCACTTTTAAAGACTAACAGATTTATTAAT
>ML685808.1:14242328-14256225 GCA_007922175.1 Pelusios castaneus
ATTAATAAATCTGTTAGTCTTTAAAAGTGCCGCAAGACTCTGTTGTCTTTCTACAATAGACTAACACGGCTACCCCTTTGGAATTTGAATACAATTATATGTACATCATTGAAACCAATATCTATTTTTCTGTCTATCTCCATTTGTAAAGGACACACTCCATCACAGCAACAAATGACAAAATAAAACATCCCTATCTGAAACAAAACACAGCCCCACTCTCACATATCACCCTTGCAGAACTAAAAAAAAAAAAAACCAGGAACAGACATAGGTTTTGCAATATTACCTGCGAATCAGATGGATTCTCTGTAGCTAAAAGTCTTTAAATCATGATTTGAGAACTTAATAATTTAGTCATAAGTTAAAGGTGTATTGCAGGAGTGGGTGGGTGGGTGAGGTTCTGTGGCCTGAATAGTGCATGAGGTCAGAATAGAAGATCAAACTGGTCTCTTCTGACCTTAGAGTTTATAAGTCTATGAGTCAGCAAACTTGGGCTCTGTCAGATCCAGAATATAGAATATATTTAGTACTCAAATGACCTGAGTGAATCTGAAACTGTCCAAGTTATTTTTCAGTGTGTGAGTCCCACTAGACTGGAAAATGTCAAGGGAAATGAGGTGTAAATGTAAAAGTTGGCATCTAAAAGTGGAGGAAGGTACTAAAACTGGCAAGGTCTGTATCCTGAAGCTGTCCAAAGTCTTCTGTGCTCCGTATTATGATAGAATGTTTGAAATTCATCCTGCTGTGCTGAAGACTGGTTTAGCTGTGTAATGTAGCCCATGGACATAGGACAAAGTGTACTGTTCTGTTGTTGTAGGATTGCTCATGGGTAATGAGCTGCTCACATTTACTGGGGTGGTTGTTCATGTGCACTGGGCTGTACAGAGTTTAGACAATGCAGGGTGGCTCGTGTGCCAGTATTCACACTACTGAGAAAAAAGAGCTCTCTAGAACTTGATGTGAAGGAAGAAAAAAAAGATTTACCGTGATTTCTCACACAGGCAGATATCAGGTCACTGTGCCTATCAGCTTTGACGGAATCTCTTTATGTTGCTGGGTTTGTTAATTAACATTTCATAAACACGACAGATTTTTTTAATAGAAAATTATGAAAAGCCTGGATTTCAGTTACCTCATGCTGATCTGGGCCCTAGCTGGGTCTCTCTTCCAGGATCTCTTTGGCGAGTCTGACATAACTAGTTTTTCTAACCATACTTATCCTTATATGGTTGATAGGAGAAGACACGGAAGGGACCTTCTCTCTCCCACCACAACTCTGTGGCCATGTCCAACTCTCATGTAGTCAGTCAATGTCATTTTGTGGACACCCCTGAACTACACCCTTTGTGTCATGGAGTGCTCTTCTAGCTGGGTCTCTGGATTGTGGGCCTCCTCAGATGGCTCATGCACACCAGTCCGGCTACAGTTTGAAATTTGCACACTGTTTCTTCCCAAGGAAATTGGTGCTTCCTCATTAAGAAAAAAAATGACATTGCTGACATAAAGAAAAACTGCAGGAAAAATGCAGATAAGAATCAAAGGGTTAGCAAGGAAAAGGAAACCGTTTTCAAATGCAGAGTATCTTTGGCAGGGATCTGACCCTAGCCCCTTGGCTTGAGAACTCCCTTTCTGTCTCTGTTTAGTGAAACTCCCTTGATCAGTAGCCCTCTGATGACCATTTTATATAAATGACCCTTGCTAGATTATTATACTTACACTGGGAGGTGGGGTGGGGAGAAAAAGAAAGGGCCAATGTCTTCCCATTCACAACACCAAGTGCCCCCATTTCCACCCACCTTACGTGGTGCTGACAGTGCACCTCAACTCTGACCTGCAGCATTGCCCGTTATTCCTCTGCTCCTCACTCCATTACCTGATGCACCTCAGTTCTCCATGCTTGTCACCCTTACTGATTCTCAGCTCTGACCTCCAGCACACCTCTGTTCTTCCCGTCCTGGCCTCCATACACAGCTTTGGTGAATTTTGCCTAAATTCTCCTACCCACACAACACAAAGTCTATGTGTGACCTAGCTGACCACAATTTGCCAACTACAGAAGGAATTTACAAGGTATTCTTCATATTTTTTTTAAATAATTGCTTTATTCACTGTTATTGTACATAACCCTCTCCCTATAATCTTGAAAAAGAAATCACTGCTAATATCAAACTATCCCCAGGTACTACACACCCAGCCACCATTGGCTGGTTGATTTCTTGTGTGTCACAGCAGAAATGTCAAATTCCAAAGGGGTAGCCGTGTTAGTCTATTGTAGAAAGACAACAGAGTCCTGTGGCACTTTTAAAGACTAACAGATTTATTAATCGCATGAGCTTTCGTGGGAGAAAATCCCACTTCGTCAGACGCTTTGAAGATGGGAAAGTTACAGAATGGGAGGAAATTAAATGCAGGGGAGTGTATGACATAGCATCAGTTCAGGCTGTAACAGCAAATCAAAATAGGTGTTAGCATTCAAAACAATGGGGAACAGCAGAAATGGGTCTTGAAAAGGCATTTGGAGGACTAGTGAGTAGTGGCTTTAGGGACTAATCGAGGGAAGGTGTTTCCTGCACAAGGGACAGCATGGAAAAAAGTATATGGGTAGAAACTTGTTTGTCTTTCATCAGGTATGCCCATTGGTTTGATTTCGTAGGCCACAGGGCTGCACACAAAGCTTTGGTTTGTGTAGGGTTGCTCATAAGAGCTGTACTACATGTTAGTGCTGGGCTGTGAGTCCTAATTTTCCTTAAAGAAAAGACAGTCAGGGAGATCTCTCAGAAGCACAGCTAGCACTTGTGGACTAATCCGAGATGCCTTTTAGTGGGAGGTAAGTGCCCCACTGTTCCTCATGCCCTTGAGAAATTTCCCCCAACAGCATTTGTTTAGGGTAAGTAGCACATCTGCAGAATTACATGGGTTTTGTGACTAGATGTAAAAAAACATAAATATGCCAACCAACCTTGACAACCTCTCTGTGTTATAACATGAAGTGAGCTTTGCTGACTTTACTCATAGGAGCTTTCAATCTCTTTGTCAGATAACATGATATCATTGGACTTAGACTCTGCTACAAGTATGAGCATAGTCCTAATTATATTTTATTGCATTGTTCCTGGCAAATATCTTACGGGACCAGAGCCACAAAGGGAAGTCCCATGCACCAGTGCAAGACTCAGCACTCAAAGGAAACATTACGTGTTTGCAAATAAAGTTATTTCAGAGCAAAACCTGCGGATTGTCAGAAAGGAACAGAGGTGCGTGCTAGCCAGGTGTATTCCATTAGGCTCTACGGCAGATCTAGGACACTGGAGCTGTTAATCCCAGCTTTATAGGGTTGAGCTCACACACCAAGGTGACAGACCCCAAGACATAAAATGAAATTTCCAACTCCCGTTGCACATTTTTTCCACAGCTTTTGTGCATTTTCCCATCTCCTATTTTTCTATTTCTTCTCCCTTTTGCTGGCTAGGCACAAAATATGGGGAACAGATGTGGGAGGAGGGAGTCCCAAATGCAGATGAGATTAGTCATGGAACGCAGAGCAGACGGCATCTGCATTTGCACATCAAGCTGAATTAAGTGTGCATTTTTACACTTCCCAAATGGGGGTGGAAGGTGGAGGATTGCTTCATTTTTAAATTGATTTATTCATTTATTTATAGTTGCAATAATTTTTACCCACGTTTGCCAGTGTGCCAACCTGGTGTAACAACAAGGGTCACTGAAGCCATTGCAGAAAATGCCACATCATGGTGAATGAAGCCCCCTTTCATGGGCTTTTTCTGTCCTGACACAAAGTTCTTTCATTTCTTTTCTGAGGGGGAAGGGAGGCTGAATGAGCTTCAGTCCTTCTCTCACAGCAAAGTGAGTTAGGCAGTGTTTTCTGTGAAGAGGAAGGTTGGTCTTGCGGTGCAGGTACTGCAGTCAGCCTCAGGAAATTTTGGTTCAGTTTCTGCTTCTGTCACATATTTCTTGATCACCCTTGGTCAAGTCAAATGGAGATGATAATATTCTGTTCTCCATCTTCTCTGTTTAGCTTGTTTACTTTTCAGGGACGGAACTGCCTCATACTCTGTGTCTATGCAGTGCCTAACAAAATAAGGCCTCAATCCCATTTGGGGCTTTATGACATTATAATACTATCAATTGATGGGGATCAAATATTTTCCATCAAAACTCTTTTTTGATAGAATAATGGGGGTTATTGCCAAAGTGAAATTTTCACAAAAACAATTTGCTTTCTATAGGTTTTTTTTTTTTTTAAATCAAAACACTGAATGCCTGCAAACTGAAATACTTTGGGTGTCACAGGATTGGTTCAGGACCATTGTGCTTGAAAGGGCTGTGTCCCCAAGAGGCTTTAGGTAGGAAGAAACAGGACCCAGGAAAAGGTTAATGCAAATAGCAAGGTCTTTATTAGGACAGTATTGCTACACCTAGGAAAGGGGTGTGTCTGCTCTTAATTAGGGCTGCCTTAATATACCTGTGACAGGGTTGTGTCAACTCTAAGATGCCCTCAGAATAGGAAGTCAGGCCAGATGCAGGGAGGACTGGAAGGTAGGAAGCCAGAGAGAGGCCAGGGAGGCTGCAAATTGTAAAATCTGAGAGAAACAGGCTGGAAAACAATCAAAGTCTGGAAGAAACCTGGAACTGGGCCCTGAAAGGGGTCAGTAAGGAATTGATAGGCTCTTTCAGTGGGAAGCCTGAAACAGGGACCCATAAGGGCTTGGAGATTGTGAGGGGAATTCAGTGGGGAGCCAGCCAGAGTGGGAAATATCTGAGCTAGTATTAACTGAGCAGCTTATGTGGTGGGGACATCAGAGGAAAACCTGAAGACCTGGAGTTGGTCTGAGGGCACTGATTTATCTGTGATGGATGTAGGACTGTGGTACCTCAAAAGAGAGATGGACAGTACACGCCTGGCTAAGATGTTAAGTTATCAGGAGAAGGTAGAGTGACCAGAGGTCCTGATTTCATTTGGACAGTCCTGATATTCAGCACTTTGTCTTGCATAAGCACCTATGACCCCCGCCTCCTGTACTGATTTTTCCCAATTGCTATCCGGTCATGCTAGAAGACAGGGACCCCAAGATGTCTGCGGGGAGACATTCAAGAGTCAGAAACTCTGCTCAGTCACACATGGGCATCCATATGCTCAATAAGTGACGGGTTACCCTGTTACATTGGGCTAAAACCACAGTACGGGCTGAAAACAAAATTTTTTGATCTGGCTATGCTGCAGCAGTGCCTCATGGGAGTTGTAGTTTGGTTGCCTTGTGTCCCCATACTTTTCTATGGGCTGCTCTTGCTAGCTGGATTCTCTCTCCCATCATGCACTATGGCCAGGGATTTCCCATGGTGCACTCACTCACCTCACCGAAAGGGGAGATTATTATGCACCAATGGAGAAGGTAGTCTGACCACAGAACCCAGCCTATAAAGGAGAATGGGAACATGAGCCCCAACCCCCCTGTTTTCTCCCCAGCATCAACACGGCTTCCCCACAGAGGTGAGATTAACTGCAGAAGTAAGTATGGGGCCCTCCGCAACTGGGCTATTGATGCTGGATTGAGTAGGCTGGACACCTGCACTCTTCTCCTGCCACACAGAGTCCTCTAGTAGGATGTATTTATTGGACCCCACAAAACGGTGGGTCACAGTGTTAACAGCTCAATGAGATGCTTGCGGCAGGTCACATCTCTCAAAGCTCTTGTCTCAGTCTGCCTGCACACTGGTTTGATTGCACAAGAATCAGAGTGCTTGAAGTCCAAGAGTTGCTTGCTTGTATCTGTTGAGAGGGGCATCTCCATGCAGCAGTGCAAGGGTTAAGAACCCAGGCTGGCTGGCTGTAAAGAGTATGAGCCCCATGACAGAAGCACCCATGGAAGGAATGAGATTTTTCATTCTGTGAGAAGGGCCATCTGTCACCCTGAACTCCAGCCTGGCTATTTAGTTGTGACTTCCCCAAATAACCACCATTAATTAATGACATGGGAGTCTTTCCTGTCGAGGATCACAACTACAAGAACTGAGGGGAGCTTGGGGTGAGGAGGGGGAACCAAGTAAGAAAGAGAAAATGGGTCATTTTTCAAAGTGATGAATGGGAGGAAAGGAAAATGGAAGGGCGAACAAGGGATAGAGAAGGGAATTGATTTCCAGATAAAGTTTTCAGGACACTTAAATAAACATCTCGGCCAGAGAGGCAATGAGAGGGGGATGGGAGTGAGATATATGTGATCTGCGCAGCACTGGAAGCAGTTCATCTGCACACTTAAAGTAAATAGTATTTAAATACACACACACACTGGTTAAAGGGTTTTCCTCTGCAATCCCCAGTTTTCCCTCTTTTTAATCCCTTTCACATTTCTATGTTGGATCCATAGTTCTGGCCAGCATGGGGGTCAGACATGTGACCTGATTTGCATTTAAACTAAAGGCCACTTTACACCTTCTGTCAATGTAAAGGGACCTTGAAGTGGTTATCGGCTACACTCATACTCACTTTAAATCCTATTTCTTCTACCAGTGCAATGTAAAAGTGGTCTTAGTGTAAATGAAAACCAAGCCCTGGTGTCTGCTAGAGTCTATGAAGTCCCGAGATCGCCCTAGAGTCACTAGAGAGTGATGTGTCTCCTGCCCTGCGAATTGAGTGTGCCGTTTCAGCATCCACAGAAAGCTGGATTTCTGGATCCCTCCCCTTCTCCTAGTCCTCCAAGATAAAGAGAAGGCCCTTCTGTTCTCCAGCCTCAGTTCCCCAGGGTCCATTATTCCCCGGAAGAAGGAAGGAAACAGAATACGCCCATCCTGTCAGATACAACTTTTTTTTTTTTTGCTGTTGCTGCTTTTTCTTTGATTCACTCCTTCCCTCTTTGAAAAACAAAAGAGCAAAGGGGGAAATGAAAAATTGCTAAGCTGTTGAAAAGGAAATGAAAGACCATCAATGAATTAATACAGCATTAAATGTTCATTATTAGGAGGTTGTAAACATTTATGAGAATAGCTTAAAGCCAGGTTCTGCTCCATTAAACTGCTGACGTGGTTTGCACTTTATGCCCACCTTGAGAGAGTAAGAAAGAGAAAAGTAGTTTGTTCAAGGAGGACTTTCCTTCCTCATGTTGAGTATCTTTTGTTCACATTCAGTGTGGCTGCAGAAATTCTCACTCTTACCGGGTGCTTTCCATCCTTCTCATCTTCCAACTTCATCCCTGCCCATTTAGAGATTTGTTCCTCACCTAAGGAAGGTCCTCAAAATGAGTGAAGGCTGTCTCCATCCACATATAACCTGCTATGCCCTCTGAAATGACTCACTGTGCAGCTGGGACTAGTAGACAAAGTTATATGGACTGAAGAGATGAATCCCTCTTGTTTCAGGACTCCTGCTCTGCTATTTTATTAATGAGAATATTTTGTCCTTCCCTGGCACCTTTCATCAATCTCTGTCAAGGAAAGCTCTCAGAGTACTAAACATATATTAATTAATCCTCAAAAACCCTTTTCTTTGCTGAGAGAAAGATACATTCCAGTATTCCCATCTTCACAGAGATGTGAAGTGATTTGCTCAGTATTACACAGTGAGCCATTGGAACTACTGGGAACAGAACCCAGGAGTCCTGCCACCCACCCTTTGCTCTGAGCCCTAGATAATAAACTGTCCCCCTCTTGGTCTCCCACATTTTGGACCTTTGTCCTATAGCATATTTCACACATAAGCCAGTCTACACTACAGAATTCCTTCGGTATAACTTCCGTTGGCATAGAGCATCTTCATTAAAACATGCCAATGCAACATTTTAAGTGTAGACCTGCCCATGGGTGGCAGCAGTGAAAAGATGTGCTGTGAAGTCATCATATGTCTTCGCCTACTAAGACCTGATCTATACTTGCTATTATTTTTGGTAGCAATCGAAGGGAAATACACAAGCCACATAAAATAACTTGCGTACATCCCTTGGATCTTCTAATACCCTCTCACCTCCCTGGCTCCACTGTGCTGACTCAAAGCACTACTCTTCTTATGGGGGTAGAGTTACTGAGCTGAATTCCGGATCGATTGAGTGGGTCTTGACCAATTGCTCAGTTGAACCAGAAACATTGAACTGATGGCAGTGAATTTTTCACCCTTAGTATAGGCGTGGCCTAAGATTCCTTTGCTGCTGCACACCCATGCTGCAGAGAAGGATTGTGTCATTAAGGCACAGACCCATGGAGGGGACAATGTTGAGCCCACCTCAGGAAGGACCCAAAGAGGATTATGCTTCAGGATATCAGAGGAACAATCTGCAAGCAGAACTGTCATTCAAGTGAGCACAGGAGGCTCCCTGCATTGTGCCTGGCTTGCTTCTCCTCATCAGTCACCACCAGCTCTGGAGCAATGTGCATCTCTTGGGGTGCATGAACAGTCTAGTGCAGTGGTTTTCAACCTGTGGTTTGTGAATCCTGGGGTTCCTCAGAATACGCCTAAGATTTCCAAAAGGGTCCGCACCTCCGATTGAATTTTATTAGGGGTTCACAAATGAAAAAAGGTTGCAAATCACTGGTTTAGTAGTTAGGGGGCTAGCCAGAGATCCAAGTACAATGTCCTGCTCTGTCACAGTGTTCCTGGGTAACCTTAGGCAAATCACTTAGTCCCTCAGTTCCCCATCTATAAAACAATGATGGGAGTGCCCCCTACCTCATAAAGGCATTATGAGGACACACGTATTACAGATTGAGGGGGGTTCCAATATTACGGTGGTGGCAGCAAGAGACAGATCTATATTTAGGGTCATTGGGTGGCAGCTACCTCTTCTTGTTCCCCCACAAGAGAGTCCTTCAGCTCTGTCTGCTACTGCCCGATTCCCACTGTCCCAGTTCAGAAGCCAACCAGGATTTCAAATGACTTTGTAATCTGTTGAGATTGCCATAGAACCCCCAGTTTGTCAGACAATTCAATGCCGCTCTAACACACTAATTGGCAGAGGCTGCCATATTATTTAGTATGAATGTGCTAGTAGGTATCTTTGGCCAGTGCCAGAAAGATATGGGAGCAAGTTAATCCTTTTTGCATCTTTCTGAGGGACAAGTTTGTTTTAAATCTACAAGAGCAGGATTGTTACATCTCGGTGGGATTGGCCTGGCAATGGCAGACATCTCATCATTAAGAACCTTTGGATCAATTGAGTCATTACTGAACACAACATCAACTCAACAGAAATTAATCCACATCTCTAGAGAAGGCCACTCAGTGGGCCTGACTCAGCTCTGTGCTCTCATTTACAGCTGTGTAAAGTGAGTGCTAAGTGCACACAGAGCACTTACCAGATCAGAATGGTGGTAGCCTTTTGCATCCACTTACAGCGCAAGGTTAATTGATGACATAGGGTGCCAGCCAATGCGGAATCAGGCTCTATGTATTTTTCTTTTGTAAGAGGAAGAGGGACTTGATTGTAACCAGGGCTTTTTGTGGTGGTATTCAGGGGTACTGAGTACCAGCACCTTTTTTTCACAGTGATGCAACACCAACTCCTACCATCACCACTGCCAGCCCCAGGTCCCTAGCCGAGTACCGGCACCTTTTTTTCTTACAGAAAAAGCACTGATTGTAACAAGATCAGATTCTATTAGTTCTAGCAACTAGAGAGTGAATCCCATAGAAAGGCCCAGCTCTCCTTCAACATGATAAACATGTCAGGATGTGATAATCATTCCTTTCATAGTGAGTGAAGAGAGGCTGTGATTGGAAATACCATGTTTTGGATGGATGAGAAATAATAATGCCACAGTTAATCATCCAAAAGCAATCCTCGCATCCTTTGTATTTATTTGCATTATTTAGGAGGTATTTGAAGTCAGACCAGCTGAAAGCATATGTTTCAATGTGCCAAATATGTTTAGAGTATTTCCTGAACATCTAAATTACTTTTTCATATGTGGTCCCATCTATTATTATTTCATGCTGGGGGCTAATTAGCTCACAAAGAACTTTAATAGTAATACGCTGAGCAAATACTGTAGAGTATTATACTGTAATAACAATATGGCAGCAACTTCTGCAGCATTATGCATAGGTGCTTTATGTACATTCATTAAGCCTCACAACTCAGAGTAACCTCATTATCCTCCTTCCGGACCCAAACCTTAGAACTTTCATTTTCTGTGGTGCCTACAAAAAAACTTGACAAGTTAGTCCACTGCTGTTCTGGGGTTACTGCTTGCCATGCTGATGAGTGCTGTCTCATTGTTTCTTTGTATTTTCCCATCTCTCTTTCTGTACCTGTTTGTTTTTTATCATATTAGAGTGTAAGCTCCTTGGGTTAGATACTGTCTCTTTGTGTTGGATTTGTACAGCGCCTAGCACATTGGATCCTGGTCTGTGAGTAGGGCCCAAGGTGACCCATAAATTATACACAGTAGAGGTGACTCTGAAGTCTATTTTGGCTACCTTTTCGCAACTGTTTTCACAACACACCCATCCAGATGGTGAATTATTATCTCAGCTTTACAAACAAGCAAGAGTTGCAGAGGTAGACTGTTCCCAAGTCACAAAGTCAGGGGCAAAGCTGGCAAACCCTCAGTCCTTTGCTGACAACACTCCCGCCTTATAGCAATGGAACATAGACTCAGGCTAAGGGGTTGTTGAACAGCAGGGTAAACAACAGTCCCTTGGCATGGGCCAGTCATGGGTGTTTAATTAGCATATAGATTTACTCTCATGTCCAAGCTTGTCCTGACTTTTCCGCAGGGACTATTTTAACTAGAGTGAACAATCCACAAATGTTCAAAGATCACAGAACTCTTTTTTTCTTATCTTAGACAATAATTATAATAATTCAAGCCTAACTGAGCTATCAAGGAATGTGCACAGAAGGGCTGGATGAAAAATGACAATTATTTTTCACAAGGAAATTTTTTAAAATTAACCAGAATTCTGCGCTATATCATTTTTAGAAGCACCAGAAACTTTTTAGTGAAAAATGAATTTTTTCCACAAAAATGTTTATTTTCTTTTACATTAATTTTGACAGTAGACCAGCTGTAGTGCACATACCTTGGTTGTGTAAGTGATCAGACGCTTGCTAGCCCATCTTCACTCTTTGCAGGATTGCCAACCATGTATATTCAGAAAGCATGAATCAGGACCACAAAATCAAGACATTACCTTAAGAAACATGATATGTTGTGGAATCTCCATCATTGACAGTTTTTAAGAGCAGGTTAGACAAGCACCTGTCAAGGATTGCTTAACAGGATACTTGGTCCTGCCATGAGTGCAGGGGTCTGTACTCGATGACCTCTCGGGGTCCCTTCCAGTGTCTAGGATTCTATATTTGTTTAAAAAAATACATTTGAGCTTTGTTTACCTTCTAGTTTCTGATCTTTAGTGTTTGCTCAGGTCAGCTTTTTCAGATTTTCTTTAGAAATACAGGATTTAGAAACTTCAGTTTAAAAAGACTGAGATTCTCCCATATTCAAATGATTCCAAGAGCTGTTGCTTTAAGTAATAGAGTAAATACTGTGATTCTCATGATAAAAAATAAAAGATGGACTTTGTTCCCCATCACTGATTGGTGCTTCTAAAATGTAGATTATAAACTTTCAGGAGCAGAGATTATATCTTTTATTTCCATTTAGAAATACCTACAATATCTTTGTGCACCATTATGTAAGTGCCCAAATTCTGGGCACAAGATTCTGCCACTCTCATTCACACTGAATTATGTATTAATTATTTGTTTGATATTACTTATTCCAGGGTAGCTGAGCTCTGGGCTGACCAGAATTAATCTGTCTATTAATTTAAAACAGTTTGACAAATTTAGCCCCCCCCCCCTTTTTTTTCTTTGTGGGTGCACAGCAAAGAGATCACAATTTTGATTAACATGTCAAATAAATAGTTACATGAGCATTCCCAAGCCTGCAGCTTGTTTGTAACCTCTTCATCATGTGTGTCCAATCCATTATTCAATATTCACAGCACAATTCCAGGTTCTTGACCAGTCATCAGTGTCTTGTTTCTGTTCCCTGACTGGATGACTTTATAAATTACTTCTGCTTCCACCTGAAAAACAAGGACTTTTCATCACAAAGGGCTTAAAGCCTAGTCTATAACTAAAACGTAGGTCAAGTTACCTACATTGCTCAGGGTGTGAAAAATTCACATCTGAGAGATGTAGTTAAGATGACCTAAGCCGCAGAGTAGACACAGCTGGGTCAAGAAAATAATTATTCAGCAGCCTACCTGCCTTTCGGAGCCATGGATTAACTATCACTTCAGAAAAACCTCTTTCTGTCTAACCAGACTCTAACTATTGCAGTACACAACAGCACAGCTAGAGCAGAGCTCCTTTCCCTTCTATAGTGTGGACCAGTGGTTTTCAAACTTAGGGTCAGGACCCAGTACTGAGCCGCAGACCCTCAGGCACTGGATCGCAGCACTCCCTGCTGCTGCTGCTGCTGCTGCTGCCAAAAAACTGGAATGCATTACTCAAAGATGTAATTGTTGGGTCGCGGGCATAAATTATTTTTTTCAACTGGATCCCGAGAAAAAAATCTTTGAAAACCACTAGTGTAGACAAGCCCTGAATGGTGCATGGTCTTCGGCTGGCCCTCAGCACAAGGGTGAATTTCATCCACAAAGGATAAACTTGCTTTGATATTATCCAGTGTCTCTGTTTGAATTTTTGTTTGCGTCTTTCGTAGTTCGGGTGTGATTAAAAAGTGGAATGATTGCATCCTAGACAAACTGAAATGGCACAGGCACAAGAAACCCTCAAGCCCTGTGTAAATTTTATTATAAAGCACTGAAATGTGAAATAAGAAACAAAACTAATGAAATAAGCTAAAGCAGCTTTCCTTGCAGAGTTATACCTGGGATCCTGGCCCATAATTAGTGCTACTGCAGTACAGATAACAATACTTAATTAGCAATGGTGAATAAGTGTTTTGATTGGTGAACAGAATAGCATTAACTGTAATTGTCAGACAAGTATATTTTGTGGCCGGGGCTTATACATTTTCTTGGCTATTTTTCAAGGCTAAACTAACATTTATTGCATTGGAATTGAGAACATTTTCTCCCCCTCAGTGTAAACCTCAGACGGAACACTTGCTGTTTCCAGGCTGCAGAAATCTCCAAAGCACCACACAAGGCATGTGCTGTGTTGGAAATCAGAATGTTGTTTGTTATTGAGGTCCTCCTCTCACAAGGAGCAGCCATGTACATTCATTGAGAATGATCATGATTTTGTATTGATAGAACAGCATAATAAGAAAGAACGTAAGTCAAGTGTCCACCAGAAAGACCAAGGGTGTGTTTCTCCCCTCACAGGCTGCATAGGGACATAATACGGCAGTTCCTGCTGTAGCAAAGAGGATGACTTCTTTCCATTTACAGGTGCAGTTCACCACTTAGAGCAGGTACAAGTTCTATATCACATAATTGTGTTTCTGCAGCTACATTTCTAAAAAGTCATTTTCATAGGAGTGGGGTAGGGGATTTAGGTGGTGATTCTCAGTGGCTTTAGCATCCATCTTCTTCTAAACATGATCTTTACAAGGTTCCGCTCCTAGAGACCCTCGGGGAGTCAATAAGATTCTGCCTTCAGACGCATCTGCTTCTTCTTCTTCCCTCCCCTCCATCCCCATTTTTTGTGATGGTGACATTCACCTTGCTGGGAGGGAATGTATATTGCTGAAATATACAGTGCATCTTGGAAAGCTAATAGGAACTGGCAGTCAAATCAGTCCCTTTGCTTTATCTCTCAGGAAAAATCCTATCTCCAGTTTGCATCTCTTGCTTTGGGCAGCCTCTGGAACAATGAAGTTCTATACAATCAGCAGGAGGGAGGGAGAACATATGGGCCCCATCTAGGCCCTGTAGCCCATCCAAGTTGGAGTGTGTTGTTTTTGGCTGCCC
>ML685808.1:14256235-14290412 GCA_007922175.1 Pelusios castaneus
TTCCCCCCGTCACACCAAATATTAACAAAGCTTGCAATTTAATCAAATCTCTGAACTGTGAAAGGAGACTTCTGTAGATTTGATTTCAAGGTTTTTCCACGTTAGGATTTGCATTGAGAAAATTAGATTAGAATCCTGCGTGCAAAAGGAAGAGGAGCTGCATGGACCGGGGAGGAGAAGAGTCAGAGTTCACCGTTTGACAGATTAACCCAATTGGCAAATGGTTGTGGATTGGAAAGGGGCGGGGGGGGGGGGGGAGCTCTCTCTCCCTGAAGCCTCTGGAATAAGATCTTTGATTTCTATATACAGCCAGCCCTGATCTGCCACCAGTGCATGTGGATTTGGAGCACTCCCTATAGCAAGTCTCCTACATAAGGAGATAGAGTATGAGCCAGTTACAGCAACCTGAAAAGGAACCTGACTCTCCAAGCTGCTGCCAGGGTCATAATAGGAAAGAAGCTGCTTTCTTAAAGATCCCTCTTTATGGAGAGCTTGAAAAGAAAAAAAGAATCCGATCTCCTGTTGCAGACAAACGGCTTTTTAAGGGCCAGGCACTCTCCACAATTCCTAGCAATGGATGCACCAGTGATATTACAGGAGTGATTCCTGATTTCCATGGTTAACTCTGGCACTGCTGATGGATGTGAGCTGTAGGATCACAAGGAGGTACAAATCTAGTCCATCTCTCTTGGTCACTACAGGAATGGTCCCTTCAGTATCGTGGGGCCATAGCAGGTGATTATGAAAAGATTGATAAAAGTTTAGTGCTGAGCAACAGGCCCTGGAAGCTGAAGTTCTCAAGTTACCCAAAGCATTGGTACATCTCCCTGTCCCACCAGTGTGCCTTGACCCTTGCTCTCTAGGTGTGGGAGAGGACTTCAGTTTCCAAGAGTTGTTCAAAGTGTGGCTTCCTTACAGCCAACAAGGAGAAAATGACCTTCCTCCATTAGGAACCAAAAGCCCCAATTCTTTCCTTCTAATGCATGACAGTGCTACCAGATGGTATGTGCTCCTGCCCAACTGCTCCTGGCTGCTGGTTTGTTTCTAGCCCCATGGCAATGAATGGCAACATCATTATAACCATCCTCAATTCCTGAGCCTGCCAGCCTCTTTCACCCTTGCCTTTCAAATAAAAAGTCAAATCCTGATCTCCTTCCTCAGGCTTTATTTGGTGCTAACTCCCAGAAGTCAAAAAACTAGGAAGAACTTCAGCCTGTGTCTCACCTCAATTAGGCGTTGGTCATCTCTAGGATGAGGTAGAAAAAGTGCAGCATAGAAAGAGCATGGAGGATAATCCCTTTGCCCATAACCTCTAAGAGCCTCACGTCCCTCAGTGGTCAGACCTACCTGTTGTCGAAAGGGCATAAAGAATTTGATCCTGGATCCTTTGAATCCAATAAGACTTTGGCTATTAACTTCAGTGTGAACAGAATCAGCATCCAGATATTCTAACCACTACTCCTGGCGAGTCCTCTTCATATCTATTAATAGGGTCTCCAATGAGGCTGAGTAGGCAAATATACCTGGCTGAATTACTGATCTGGTATCACCGAAACACTACCTTGAAAGAAAACTAAAATGGGGGCTTTGCCACCGGCTTCATTACTCACTACTGAGGTGTTTCCTTGTGGGGGATTAGCTGACACACCTGCCTTTGGTTGCTGCCCCTATGGTCTCTTACTCTCAGGACTCAATTGCTCCCTCTTTGTGACTTGGCATTCCAGCCAGCTTGTTGTAGTTTTCCACTTCCAGGGTATAAAAGTCCTGATGGAAAAACGGTCTCTCTTCAAACTCAGGAAGTCTTCTGATCTGCTTCCAAGTCTGTGCCACTTTCCCAGTGGCTGGTAAGGGAACCACGTAGGCCAGGTTCCAGCTCAGGGACCTTCTCATCATCAGCAGCCAAAGTCTGCTCTCCTTGCTGCCATTTCCCTGAGCCTTCTCCTATTCTGCCTCTGTCAGGCTTCCACTCCACCATCCTTCAGGGAAACCCTTTCTTCCAGGCCTCAATGCCAGGACTTTTCCTCTCCCACAGGTTTTCTCCTTTCCTTCTCTAATGCAGAGAGAGACTGCCAACTTCATGCCTTGATATTTGCCTTGCCTGTTCCTTCTCCACCGGGCTGCATCATGAATCAGGGATTGCTTAGCAAACCCGATTCCCCTCAGGTGTGATCTGTCAGGTTAACTGGCCCCTGCTCAGCCTCATTAACTCTTTCCATGCCAGGATGGGGTGGGCACCCCAGTGCAGGCTCCCAAATACTGTATGCAAAAAGAATCACTTCACCCTGCACAGGATGGCAGCCATTGCTGACACAGAACGCAGGACACAGTATGTGATGGGAGGGGCACAATATTTTAGGATGCAAATGAAGAGCCCCTAATATAACTGAAATGGCAGTGGGGATTCAGGGAGGTGGAATGAAATTCATTCCATCCTAAATTGGGAGAATCCTTTCCCTGTGTGACACTTGTGCTCATGTCACTTGCTAACCGTCCTCCCCTGGAGCAGGTGCTGAGGGTTCATGTGGTATCTTTGGCACAACCTCCCTTCATGAGAATTACTGGTACTACTGAGTGCTGCAGCCTGGAGTATCATGGCTGAGCTCTGACAGACCCCTGGTGAAATCCCAAAGCTGGATCCATCCTCGCCTAGCGTTCGGTCCCCAGCCCCTCCCATCGCACACACACACACAAATGTATTCTATCAACACACCTTCATGAAAGGAAATCTAATTCCAGTCACAGCCCCTTGATGGTGTGTTGGCAGGAACATGCTGTTGGCCAGGAATCTGTTTTCATTACTACTCCAAGTAATTTATAATCATAGCAAAGCTAAAGAACTAATTGCAGTGGTTGCTGCCTTGCTTCAGCCTCACTACCGCTGCATCATCCTTCCTGCCGGCAGAGAGTTGTTCTCTTACAGGACTGTGTCATTGATCAGCTCCTCCCAGCAAGGGAAACCAAGTAGGCAGGCGTACCTCACATATCTGAAGTAACCCTAATTACTGAGGAGGATCATGAGCTTTACAAACACCACTCTCTTCAGTAGTACTTTTCATGCTGTAGCGTCTTCAATCTGAGGATCTCAAAACATGTTATTAACTAATGAAGCCTCACAGCCCTGGAAGTAAGGTATCAACCGTCCCTTTTCACATACTTCATGGAGCGACAATGGCACAGGGCAGCACCTCTGAAAATTAGACCACTTGTTTTCAGGCCTGGATATGGGTTTCAGACCCTACCTCTAGATTTGAAAGTTTTGGCCGAAGTGACTTGCCAATGCTCACAGAGCAAATGTGTGACTGAACTAAGGTTAGAATCCAGGAGTTCTGACTAATTGGAGCCAACGAGACTGTATTCCCTCTCTCAGCACTGCTCTGAGTAGACAGAAGGACGCTTAGAGCTGTGAGACCCACTTACAGTGAAACTTTTCTTATAGGGAAGTTCTCTGGAAAAAGTGATTCCACTCTATGATGCAAGCTCTGGGACGGATGGGGGGTTCTCCCTAGACTGCCAAGGCTGCCCAGTGGCTTTGCAGATACTCTGGAGGTACTTCTCCATCCTTGTGGATGGAGGTGTGGAAGGGTTGTGCGGGAATGGCAGGAACCTCAGATTATGTCATAGATCCATTACACCTGCTCCAGCACTCACTCCCGAGCCCAACCTCAGCAGCTATGCAGAAGAAGCCCCCCAACAGTACAGCTCTGCAGAGGACCGGGGCCTCACACTCTGTGTAGGCTCTTAATATTGTTGCCCCTCCCCCAAACAGATCTGGATCCATTAAGAAATAGGAAGACATTTGGGCCATTGAAATGCAGCTGCCTCTGGGTAGGGAGACAGAAGCAGTCTAGAACAGGAAGTGAGGAAGAATGGCCTATCCAATTGAACCATCAGGTGACAGGTTAGAGGGTAGCATGGGCTTGCTCAAGTTGGAATGCAGCCATGGCTCATTCCACTGCTTTATAGTCACAGGACATGCAGTATATGTTTAAAGTTTTAGATCTCTATGCATGGAGGTTTCTTGTCACATTAAATCATTTCCTCTAGCATCCTGGCCTCTATTACAGCTAATGTATCTTCTCTTATCAATCTTGCAGAGCCTCAGGTTACACTAAAGTCTGCTAGCTGCCACGTTGATGTCATATCCAATCCGGACAACCATGCCTCTTGCTGATGATTAGTTTGTCTCCTATTGTTGCTGTTGTTGGGACTTGCTGGTCAGGTAGGGAGGCAAGAGTTAAAAGCTGCATTCCCAGCTGATGCAGCATCCCTCCATGGGAAAAGTGTCAGGCCAGGAAAGAGCAGGTAACCAGATACGTTTGCAGGCTGAGAGGCACAGATGTAATGAAGCTGCTTACAATAAAGAACATGTAGAGACCTCGCAAGAGTAGCAGGGCAAAGAGGCCTGTGTAGAGAGATCTGGGCCTTCTTCACAGAGATTGGTGCTGGAGGATCCCCCGGCCAGGCAAAGGGAATCCTTTCCCCTCTCCACCAGAAGTTAAAGAATTAAAAAGAATGTTATTTCTTACGGGTGTATGGGGAGGAGGTGACTTGTGAACCCGAGAATCTGGAATTAGGGGAAAAGGGGGCTAGCTCTCTGGGGTCTGATTCACACCCACTGAGGGGGGTTGTTAATCTATGGTGGAAGAACTGAGTCTTTCATATTTTGTTGTCTTTTCACAGCAGTGTCCAAGCGGATTCTGCCACACTAGCCAGGAGGAAGGTGACCAAGGAAATGATGTCTCCAGTTCATGGAGCTCCAGATTGGCATTCCTTTTGATCACTCTTTACTCGTTCATGATACCAGACAGCAAATCACCTCCACTTATCTAGCAAAATTCCCTTTGTTATATTGCTTTCTGGAGTTATTTTCCAATCTCCCCTTTTTCCTTCCCACAGAAGAATCACTGGGTTCCCTCCAAGTACCTTAGATCCTTGGATCTAATATTGGGAGATCCTTTCCACAAAAACCAAACCAAGACAATGCTGTGTCCCATGCAGAACTGTGCACATTTTAATTACCAGCAACTCTCTTTTTGCCTTGTAAGATGATGGATCTCAGGACTTGAGTACATTGCCTCAACATCCACACCCTTCCCAGCTCTCTGCTTGGCACAAGGACTTTCATCACTAGCCAGAAGATTCTGATAATGGTACCACTCGGTATCGCTGTGTTCCCATTCAGGTGCTCCCATTTGGGCTCTGGTGGGGAAACATGGCGACTTTTTAAATGCACACACCTGCAACATTCAGTGCAAAATAATAAGAGTCACCATAATAAATAATCTGCATCATAACAGTAGTAATAATAATCAAAGAAATAGACAAAGAGAAAGAAAAGCTCTTAAAGGAAACCAAGTCTGCCGAGCATGCTAAACCAGACTGCTGTACCCTGTCTGTGTCTGGGTCTATTGAATTGCAGAACTAAGTGGTTTCCTTGCTACCTCACAAAGGAACTGCTTTTATGTTCTACTGAAAAGGTATACTACTCAAACAAGTCGAGCCATAATGGGGAGAGTATCCATTAAACAGAGGGAAATGAGGATATGTTAAACATGAAATATTCATGGGGGCGGCTGGCTTGTTAATGCATTTGTGTTTACAAAATATCACTGATTGTGAGGGTAGGGAGGGAATGGAACATATCAGATAAAAGGGGTTCCTAGAGAATCCATGTGTGGTTCTTGGCATACAAGAATTATAAGGGAAGAAAGCATGCATGATAAAGAAAATTAGTTCACAAGAGGTGCTAAATATGTCAGAGGTAAACAAAGACAAACAGCTTCTGTTCAGAGTGCTCTCCATCTTATTATGCAGACCTCTGGTTGAAAAGTGTCATGCACTCAGCATATACACCTGGACTGGAAGGCTTATGGGATAAATGTGATCTTGACCCAACTCATGTGCATAGAGTCAGGCTGGGTTGTACTTGGATGGGAGACACACCTCCCAAAGAACCAGGCATCCTTCAGGAGGTGCTACTGCTGATTCAGTAAGGTATTCTTTTCCTAATGAATCATCAGAACTCCATAGTTCTAGCAGGTGTTCATCTGCAGGATCTGTTGTGAGTGATTCAATAGGGGGTACTTTTTCTACATTCTGCAGGATATATCACTGGTGAAATGGTAGGTGGTATTTTTTCACTCTGCCAGTACTGACTACATTCCTTCAGCATGGTGCTAGCCTCTTTTTAATAAGACGTAAAACTGAGGGCCTTGGCCCTTATGATCATTAAGAACCTCCATGAGTTCCTCAATAGGCTTTCCATTGCCTATCAGTATCCCCTTCATCTTGCATGGATTGCCCTTACAATAACTAGTTACCATAGAATCATAGAAATTATTTAAGAAGCATAATTTCCAACAGTACAATTTCTGATGCCTTATCAAGTCTAGTTTTCAAAAACAAGCCAGGGGGCTCCCAACACTTCTGCAGTATCTTTGTTTGAAAGACTATTCCACCGCCCCAAAATTTTTCACTTTCCCAGTCTATCAGGGAGTTTTTCAGCCTCTTTCAGATATAACCATGATGGGTGCACTGTCAAACCTAGGGAGAAGAGAAGAGATTTTATATTATTCCATTCCTCCTAGTTCTATTCTAAATAATCAGTCTTCCATTCATGGTGTTTACACCCCTTCATATACTTGTATTGTTTCCCCCCACTTGGTGTTGCTTAATCAAGTGATACATACTGGCAAAATTTTTCCAAATAAGTGGTCTGGATTTCACAGGTGATGAGGCAAAGAAGTCAATGAGAACTACAGGTGCTCAAAAACTCAGAAAATCAGGCTACTCATTTACAGGAGGTACTTAAATATGGCCTTACTTTAGGCAATCATGCTCACCATTGTATTCCAGCACTTTGAAAGAGCCTCTTTTTCAAAGGCCCACTACTGTGCCCACCTGAGTGGAGAGAAATGCTACTATAAATCCATCAGAACCTGAGAAAGGCAGTGCAAAGGGACTGCAGAATCAAGCAAGCAGAACATGTAGGGCTGAGCATGGTCAATATAACACTGGCACTTTAGCTTACAAGCACCTCAGAGCCTCTCCCAGAGGCTTCACATAGGTGGAAGAGGATGTCTTGTGGAAGGACTGTACCTGGGGTGAATGAGGAATTGCCTAGTCTTGCGGGTTCTCCTCAGAAGAAAGAGTGGAACCATCATAAAATGCTTCTATACACTTTTGCATATTGACACGAATAGGTTTGCTAGGTGCAATCATTCATGTCTAATTTCAGTGTGGGTTATTCTTGTACATACATTCTACTGATCTGCACTCCCTCTGTGGTTCCAAATGGATACAGTCTTCATCTCCACTTCCTAATCTACATTCTGTCTCTCTGAAACTATTGTGTGATATTGAGGTGCACTGCCTGTCTGCTGTACATCTGCTTCTTTCCACCTCTGAGGTAGCTGCATTCCAGAGCAGGATGAGGCACTCCCTGAACGCATATGAGATTTTGTAAAGTGTCTGGGGTCAAAAGGTGCAATAAAAATGCAAGCTATCGCAGTAGCACCTCACTAATCCACACATCCTATAATTCACATCAAAAATGGCTCTCCCTCACTCTTCTGCAAAGACTTCAGAGTATTTCTCACAGCTGTCCTGGGGGGCTGTATTACCGAGACTTCAATACTTTTACAAAATGTACTGCGGTACATTTATGAGGACATTACTGAAATAGCATCACTAATTAAAAGTAACCTCCAGTTGTCAAAATGAATGAACAAAGGGCGTTTGGTGATTAATTACTTTTCCTGTTTAAAATTGTGTTGGCTTTGTTGCTTGCTAAGCCACAGAATTCAGTAACTCACTATAGTTCTCCAAGACATTAGTGAAAATTAGTAAGACTTGTGTTTGTTAATAATCATTACCACTATTATTAAATAATCTCACAATGCCCAGAATCCATAGTGAAGCAGAGGGCATGGGTTTTCTGCATTAAAGCAGCTGCAGGACATCTGGATTTGTCTCTTGGTTGGCCTAGGTTAGAGTCCGCATGAGGATGCTGCAGATTACCTCAGACATACTGGGGTGGGAGGCTATTGGTGCTGCTGCCCAGGGCTATGTCTACACTGGCAAAGTTAAAGTTGACTTTGTTAAGTCAACTTAACAAGGTTGACTTTAAGTCGACTTTAAGTCGACCCAAAGTCAACCTTGTTAAGTTGACCTAACAGAGTGGCAATACTTTAAGTCGACTTAAGTTGATCTTGTTAAATCAACTTAACGGCTTTAAGTCAACCTAATAAAGTAGATTTAGCACTAATCCCTGTCCACACCGGCTTTAAGTTGATTTAAGAAGTTGATTGAAGGCTTAGGTCGACCTCAAAGGTGGTGTTATTAAGTCGACTTAAGGAAGGGCTTAAGTCGACTTAATAAAAGCCTAGTGTGGACGCAGCTTTGTTTAGGTTGACTTAAGCATCCTTAAGTCGACCTAACTTGCCAGTGTAGACGCACCCATGTGATTTCAGCCAAGGAGTCCTTCCCTTCGCAGTTAAAACCCCATCAAAGTGACCAGGAGATTTGTGCATGGACTCTTCACCCTGAGAAAAGCAATCAGACAGAGTCATGACAAACAAGAAAGAGAGGCCAGGGAAGTAGAGGGGAGCACTTTTTAATGCAGAAGAACAATTTTAATGGTTGCTTTTTTTATATACTCCAAATGAGACTGGGGCAGCCTGGAGACGGAAAGACAGGAGTGCAGTACAAAGCAGGATTAAAGGGGAGCATTATCGTGAGGCTAACTGGAAACAAATTGTTTCTAGTCATTCTTGGGTGAGAAATACCACCTGGATGGATATTTAGTGATGAAAAATCTTGAGCCCTTGGGAAGCTGAACCAAATTCCATGGGAAAAATGCATATGCAGATCTGGTTAATGCTGTGCAAATTAATTCTTACATTGGTATCTGGGAGCAACTATCATGGATTTGGTTTAGGAAGGCCAACCCTACCAAGAACTGAAGACAGATTCAACAACAGTCTGCACCGGATGTTTTATCACTGGTTTTCAATAATGTCCTGCCCAGATTTCTCCTCCAGTTTCTCTTCCCAGCCCACTGCTCTGTGAAGCCCTGATCCAAAGCACACTGTAGCAAACTGAAGGACTTGATAGTAGCCATAGCTTTCTATCGTGCTTCCTATCCCAAGCCTTCTTGGGGGAGAAGAGCAACAGGTAAAGGATTCTGTTGTGTGCCAGCTGGGTCACAGCCTTTAATATTAATAAACAAAGACCAGAATTTTCAGAAGAATTCAACAGCCACAACTGAGGTGAGATTTTCGAAAGAGCTCAGCATGCTGATGGATCAGCCTGGCTATAAATGTCTCAGTGGATGGGAGCTGAGCTGACCTTTTTGGAAAGTGAGGCCCCATTTCCTCCAGAGCACTTTTGAAAATCTGGCATTAAGCTCTTGTGAGAGGCTGGCTAGAAGAGCCTGATTTTCAGAAGAATCAGCATGTTTGCACCTGCAGATAGTTGGAAGCACAATTTTGCAGGCAGGGATAATTGTAAGAAACTCTCTGTGTTTCTCAATTCTCCCTCTGTAAGATGGGAATATACTTCCCTACGTTGTGAGAATACGTACATTAAGGATTTTCTGGTTCACAGATTCTATAGTAGTATGAAGTAGCTTAGACAGAGTTCAGTGGAGGCAATCAATAAAGGTCTGGGTTTTTTTACTTTTAACATGGAGACATAGGCCTTGATTTTCAGAAGGGCCTCAGCTCAGCCTCGCATTATGCACCCACTTGAGCACAATTGTATTAAGTGACTTGCCCAACATCACATGGTAAATCCCTGGCAGAGCAGGGAATTAAATCTGGGTTTTTCACCCTTAGTGACTGCCCCAACCACTGACCATCCTTCCTCTCCCAAATTGGCCTAACTACAGCAGAGTAAATATCTTGAATATTTTTCCATAAGTTGTTTGCTTGAATAAAATGTGCTTTTGCTTCTCTTCTGTTAACATTCCTTTTGTATTTACTTTTTGTGACTTTCCTACCACCCAGGTGTGTTGGTCTGAATGTTCAAAGAAACAACACATTTTAAGCAAATATTGCTGAGTAGTCACCAAAAGAGACTTCTGCATTTATAAACATGAGTATTTGCCCCAGAAACTGGGATCTAAGTTATTCCTCCAATTAGGCAACATCCAAACATCGCTATGTGATCTATGTGTCCAATTAGAACTGAATAACATACACAGAATGTTGCATTTTAGACATTTACAGTAAAAGGCCCAAGAAAGACCAAGTATTATTCTCTGACAGTGTTCAGCAAATCATTTTGAAGAATAAATCCAAGAAAATCATAAGCTGCTCACTGACAATTTTGCAAAAGGAAAACGGGTCATATATATTATTGGCTGAAAATTATTCTCTCAGCCATTCTCCTCATAGAGTCTTTTATAAGATTGGGGTGGATCGCGGTCCTTGTAAATTGCTGGTCAAGGTCACTGGCTGAGCTTTTTCCAGAACATTAACAATTCCAGTCATACTAGTCCCTGCAGGATAGTGGTGGAGCAGGGAGGTGTTCAGCCAGTGGATCTGGTTTCCTGGTCTCAGGTGCCTTCTATATCATTCCCAGGCTGTTTTACCCTCGTTCCTATAATTTGAGTGACTTCATGCAATTAATTAACTTTCAAACACAGCTTTTAAAAACATTCTTTTCCAACATTCATGCACATCTTTTTCATTTCAACCCTTGGCTCAATTTGACGACTACGTAAAATTTGCACAGCAGTGCAAATGCCCCTCAGTCTGATTTGCGGCACTCCCTGCTATCCTATTCTAGACCTCCACTGCCACCCAGCTCTGCCCCGGCGCTCAGTCCTGACCTGAAAAGCCCTCTATTAGTTCAGGCTTGTGCTATCACACCGCTCCCCCCACGCACCTCCTGTTTGATCTGCAGCAGCTCCACTGGTCCAGCCTGGAGCCTTTCTTGCACCATGTCAGTCTTGTAGTGAGTCTCGCAGATTTAACGTCATATATTTCACTCTCATCAGCACAAATTCCTGCCTTGTCATTAGCTGCCCAGTAATGACTAGGTGTGCAAAGAAATAATTACATTGGTGACAGCAACTGGCAAAGAGCCCTGGGAACAGGGGACACTGACAAAACAAGGGAATTAAACCTTCTTCTAGGCTTAAAATAACAATTGTGATATTTGGGGTCAGGCCTTCCATGCCTGTTAGTGAGACGCTGGTACAAGGGTCCAAGGCTCAACTCCTCTAGCAGGGAAATAGCTGGCCTGGAGGTCCTTACGGTTCACTCATGGCTGATGGGGCTGGCGAAGTCCCCCTGGGTTATCTGACCTGGCTTGCTGAACAGAGCAAGATTTATATCTGCATTCATGCCACAAGCGTTTTCTCTGACCTCACCATGGCTGTGTCTACACTTGGAAATTTAAGTCGACTTAGTGAGTCTACACTTAAATTTTAAGTCGACTTTGGGGGGGAACTTACAAAGTTGACCTAGAGCATCCACACTGGATGCCTAGGTTGACTTCTAGAGGCTAGGGGGACCTAGGGCAGGTCCATGGGGGCAGGGGGACCACCCCTTGCCCAGTGCCAGGAGGCTCAGCCTTTGCCCCATTGTACATAAGTACAATGGGGCAAAGGGGGACAGGGACCCTGGCAGGACATTGGGCAGGGTGGGCAGGGCTCTGCCCTGCCCTGTGGGGGGGCATGTCAGGCTCCCCCTGTGCCCCCCCCCCCCGGCAGGGAGGACATTGGTGTAGTCCTGGGGTAGCCCTAAATCAACTTAGGGCTACCCCATGTCTACACTGACTTAAGTCGACTCTAGGGAGTCGACTTAAGCCTTACTTCAAATTAAAATGAGGTTTAATAAAGTCGACTTAATTTTCATTAAGTCAACTTTATTTTCCTTAAGTCGACTTAAGCAAGCTCTCAGGCGGGGAATACCGGTGTCTGATAGCTTCACTCGGAGCACAACACTCATTTATTTAAAAAAATAACACGTAGGACTGAACGGCACAGGACTCTGCCTGTAATCCCTGCACCTGCCACCACACTGAGGCTCTGAAGTGCTGGTTAGTGGGTTCCAGGGCTTAAATTTTCATCAGTTATTTCCCAGTGCCCCTCCACAACATGCAATAAAACCTCCAGGGCCCAATGGGGGCTGGGAGCCTCTGGGCTTCAGCTGCTAGGCTGGGGTGGGAAGAGGAAAGCTTCGGGCCTGTGCCGACAGGACAGGACAGGACAGGACTCGGCTTCAGTGGTGGGGAGAGGGGTGTCAGGGCTTTATCCCCACAGGGGTGCACTGGGTTTGGAGTTTCCGCTCTGCAGCTGTTACTGTTCTAATGGACTAAGGTCTAGGAAGCAAGATCCTGGCCTCTCCTCTCAGCATGTGATCTGAACTGAGGACATCACTTCCCTCACTGTGCTTCAGTTTCCCCCTGTGGTCAACTGTGCTCCAGCCCACCTTTGTAAAGTGCCTTGGGAGAGATG
This sequence comes from Pelusios castaneus, assembly GCA_007922175.1. Taxonomy (NCBI): domain Eukaryota; kingdom Metazoa; phylum Chordata; order Testudines; family Pelomedusidae; genus Pelusios; species Pelusios castaneus. The sequence goes on from ML685808.1 coordinate 14,268,702, forward strand.
GAAAAAAGGCTACGAAATCCCAATTATGGCAGCACGCTCAGACCTGCCACCCACAGAGCAGCAGGTCCACCATGCAGAGAGCCAGGGGTTGCTGCACAGCACTGCATTCCCAGATACTCTGACATTCTTCAGCATCAGATTGCAACGGAGGGAAATCAAAAGCCACTTTTATGCTGCTGCTTGCTTTTTACTACTAACACTTTGAACATTTCCTGCAGCAACAGGAGGGCAGTTAGCTGACAACAAAACATCTTTATTGCCAGCTGGAGGGGAAAAATAGAACTTTTACCTTTACTTGTAGGTGAGTGATTGCTTGAACCAGCTCCAGACTGATCAGAACTGGGAAGACTGCTATTAATCCTCTAACAGTTTATAGATCAGTACAATGGGGAGGCTCTAGTAATCCAAGAACATTTGCACCAATGCTCACAGATATGTATTTACCTTCTGGCTCTAGGGAGAGCATGTTAGGTTTAGTCTAGAAGCCACAAAGCCTGTTCAGATGGGGGGTATTTCTGCATTGGAGTGAGAGGTTAACTTTCTCTAATTACCACTCGCTCCTTTGGATCTGGGAAAAATCAGAGAGAATTCCTTACTGGATTCTGCTGCTTGAGGGGACGCTTTCTCTTCAGAAGCTGTGTCTCTTCAGAAGCCCCTTGTTCTTTCTGCCATGGGTCTGGATTAGGCTGTCCTCAATGCTTGACTCACTAGCATGGCTCACTTGCCTGGACAGATGTTGGGCTCTGCACCAAGTGAAGGAGCAGATGGGGAGGAAACTGCAGAGGGAATTTTTCAAGAGCTGGGGGTAATTTAGCAATGTCTAAATAACCCTCTTCATACATGGAATGGTTGGGAACTGGGAAATGTCATGAGGTGACAGACTGAATATCCCATTCATCAGGATACAGATCCACGCTGCAATCAATGGCTGCTGAGGAGGATTTCTAGGACTGGAATAGCAGAGGTGGCTGTGCATCAGGATTGAGGTGTATTGGCAGAGCTGTGGAACATGGCCCAAGGCCAGAAAAACAGAAATGCTACAGATCAGTATTGAGGATGGATTGGCAGAGATGAACTGTAAGATGAACTACTAGATGAACCAATGGTAATCTCCAGGTCAAAAATGCCAGCTGTATATTCCTGTTAAATGTACACAGTGGCTTCCCATCAATGGAACAAGGTTAAACACAAGAGACCTGAATCTATGACTGGATCTGCCACTAACCTGCTGTATGACCTTGCGGCAAGTCACTTTGCATCTCCATGCCTCAGTTTCCCCAACTACAGGAAGAGAATGCTGATACTTACCTTCCTTTGAAGCGTGCTTTCAAATCTACTGATGAAAAGTGCCAAGAATGGTTATTATTTCACTTTACTATCACTATACACTTTAATAACTCAGATCATCGATTGGTGTCTGAAAACCCACCCCGGGCCGTGGTGTCTCTATACAGCCCAGAGACCATCCAAACCTCTCTGTTCTCACTCATCCCTAACAAGCACAGACTTAAAGCAGGTTCAGCAACCATCCATCTTGCATTATGTTTAGTCAATTTACAGCAACAGAAAAATGTCGATGAGCAAAGAACCTCGGCAGCTTTAATTTGCTGCCAAACAATTGACTCCATAAATAGGTTATGTGGCTTGACCCTAGTGCTTCCGTCAGCCCCCACAGCTTTACTTTTAATGGCCAGTTTGATCATGAAAGCCACAGGATCAAATATTCCCTTCAAAGTCTGCCCTAGCCCCTCTCAGGCCCATTTGTTTACTGGAAGTTTTGCCTTGGTGTGTGTATTAATAATCTAAAAATAACCACACTTTCCATCTCTGCCTATAATGCAAAACCAGGTGAGGGTAACTGCACAACAGAAACTGCAGCCGTCTAGTTTGCTCTGAAATCAAATTTATGAAAGCATTAGTCTCTCCCTCCCTCTCTCTCTCTCATATGTGCACACATTATTTTTCAGGCAGACATCAGAGACACTTTCCACAGAGCATAAAATAAAAGGAGCAGGTTCCAGGGTGAGAAGACTGTGACTGAAGCAAGGGAGAATACAATTAGCACCATCCCTATGGCCCCTGCATTATACTGTTATGGGGATGGGGGCACGGGAAAGTTACAGTAGTGAGCAAACTGTGGCCCGCTAGAGTTCTACAGTGCAATTTGCTCCCACTTTCACCTCCGACGCGAAGGAGCAGCTGGTGCACACAATGGGTCATAACATGCTGTGTTCCATCATGATCAGAGTAATCTCTTGGCTCTGCTGGAATCAAGATGGAGCATCAGATACTGGAACCTGTCGTGTCCATGGCATGAACCATATTAAAGACAGAAACTGCAGCAGTGATTTGCTCCATTGTACGGAAGTTAGGTGCAGCCCTGGTTCGTGCACACTTTGAGTGCCCCCATCACACCATCTGCAAACCAGATGGCTGACTCCCTGGATACAGTCTGGTGTCTCCCATGTCTGGGCAGGTCAGTCAACATAGAGATTGTTGGTTAAAGGTAAATTTTTTTCTAATGGCATTCGGTTACAGAGAGAGGTGATGGGTCAAGGAAAGCTGCGCAGATGTCAGTAATGCAACACAACACTAATTGGGTGGATTGGGTGAGCCAGAATGAGCATTAAAGGCCAGTGCTAGCAAGTAAAGACTTAATATCAGTATTAATTATGCTCATGTGGCAGATGGGAAGGAATCTAGGAATACATGTAGCACTGAACAGGCGATAGAAAGAGAGAGAAATGGTACTAACTTGATCCTTGGTGGGGGCATCATTAACTACAATGGAATTACGTTAGGCATAAATGTAGCCAGGGACTGTAAAACCCTAAAGACTTTCATTCGGCCCTGGAGGACAGAAAGAAACAGTTATGGTAGCAAGACCAGTGGCAAGACATGTGTCCAGGTTTGTCAACAATTAGCCCTAGAAACTTCGTAAGTGCCAAAGGATTAAATACAATTAGCCCTAGAAACTTCGTAAGTGCCAAAGGATTAGATACACTGTAAGCCAAAGCTATCTCGTTACCTGCTGTAACCCCAGGGAGGAGTTTGGCCCACTGTGGATATATACGGGTGTAAGCACAGAGGAGAGTGAGGAACTATTTGTGATCCACCAATGAGTGCAATTAAATTAAGCAAGGAAAGATTTTGGCTGGAGATTGGGAAATGTTTCCAATGCTGAGATGCGTCATACTGGGGAATGGCCTCCAAGAGAAATGGTGGGAACACCATCATCTGAGCCATAAACAATTGAATGGCAGATTACACTGGAGGGTTCTGCACTGGTGCAAGGGGGACTAAATGGGAACTAACTGGTCTGCTCCATCTCCAGTTTCTGGGGCCTCTTTGTAGTTGGAATCCTTTTCACGCTGCAGCTTTTAAAAGGCTTTACTACGTACGTGCTTTTGAAAATCCTGCTTGGTGCCTATCTGCATCCTCAGGTACCTAAATATCTTTATATATCTGGCTCATCATGCCTGCGTGCCCACATCATCACAAATGCTGCGGTTTCAGCAGATTTACTTGTGTCCTTTGTTTTTTCCAGTCCCACCTTTCTCTCCCTCCCTTGGTCCTTTTGTTTGCAGACCAGCCCTCTCTCTCCCTACTTGCACATCCTGATTTGCACCTGGCAATAGTTTACACTTTGTTGAATCCCCCGACTGTGGTGCTGGGGTGCTTTACCGAGCTTAGTCCAATGAAAGATGTGATTGGCGGGGGGGGAGGGGTGCCAAAGAAACAGCTCCCCTTGGCTCTGAAAGTATCTTGGAGGCAATGGAGAGCACCAGAAAGCAAAGAAGGAAAAGAATGCTGAGTCTGGGAGTAGTAGCTCGGTTGTGGTATTATCAAACCAGCTGCTGCAGGGCTAGCATTTGCTTGTGCATGCATGCTTACCGAGGGGGCATATGGAATGGTTAATGGTAGCTCTCCAGTTGCCAGCACAGAAAGCTCTGCCTCTCAGTTGTGAAGTGAAGCTTACCAAGAACACACCTCTGCTGTACAGAACTGCACCTGCTGCCTACTATCTTGGCTTCAATGAATATCCTGCTCCGTTGTTGGGAAAGATGGAAGTAAATTAGTATTGGTAATGGGAGAAGACGCAGGAGTTAAAGAAAGAGAGAGCTCCATGTGTGCAAAATGTGGGTTGGCCTAAGGATCCTGTGACGGTCAAGAATCGCAGATTCTTAGGGGTTTGTTAATAGACTGCAGCCTTAAGGGTTGGTGTAGTGAGTGTTCCTGCTGGTAGAGATGGCAGGGGAGAGCCCTTGTTTTGAAGGTTCCAGGGAGTTCCATGTGATGTCACCACATAGCCCTGAATTCAAATGATCACTAATACACGGCAAACCAGATCTGCGATCTGTATCTAAGGCTGTTTTAGACTCAAACCAGCAGAGGAAAAATTTAAGTGAGTGAAATTTGCTTGATATCAGCTTCAATACAAGGGTGCAAAAGGAGACAACAGACTCCATATCTTGTTGCCTGTTTGTATCAGGGGAAAGAGCCCTGAGTCCAGAAAACAATCCAGAGTGGAAGGGTGAAACCTGGAAAGCAGAAAGGCTGCAAGAGACTGAGAGGCATGAGTAGCCAGTAAATCAGATCTGAGCTTGAAATAAATGCGCTATGGTTGCATAACGGAACAATGTAAAACATTAGGGCAGTTTAGGTTAGACATTAGGAAACGCTTCCTAGCTGTCAGGGTGGTTTAAGCAGTGGAATAAATTGCCTGTTGAGGCTGCGGAGTCTCCATCACTGGAGATTTTAAAGAGCAGATTAGACAAACACCTGTCAGGGATGGTCTAGGTAATGCTTAGTGCTGCCGTAAATGCAGGGACTGGGCTAGATGTCCTCACAAGGTCTCTTCTAGTCCTATGATTCTATGCAGGCAGACATCAGAGAGATGATAGGTCCTCTCTCTCTTTGTATTTTGCTCTGGTGCGGTAACATCTCTGGGCTCCCTGTTACCACTGACAAACTGAAATGATTCCACGCATCTCAACTGGGAATGCTAAGGAAACTGGAAGGAATGGGTGAGAGGGAAGAGAACACGAATGTACTCCACAGAGACCACGAGTAAGAGGTTGGGAGAAAGGCAGTAACGGTCTGCAAATGAAGCAGGCTAATAGCAAGAAGGGACGGAACTTGCTGACTGTGGTACATATAAGTAGGAGGAATGGGATGAAATTAAAGGGAAAATTTCCTAATATAGATTTCTTGAGTTGAGGAATAGATTCTCAAGGGAAGTGTAGGAAACTTTCTCACTTGGGACACTTAAATCTAACTTGATGAAAATAGTAAAAAAAATACACACCAGGAAGTAATTCTGCATTGCATAAGGGGAATGCTAGGTCACTTTTGTCTCCAACATATATGATTTTACTGGGCCCTAAGCAGCTGGGAGAGGGCAAAAACTGGATGCTAAGTTGCCATCTTGTTCTACTCCTGAAGGGTAGATGATGCTGTAAGATGCTTCCCCATCCATTTCACCTGCTAGAAGGTGAGTTCAGACTTAGAGATCCCTCTGTCTTTGCTCACGCTGATGAAGAGAGTGCTGGAGAGTACATGCCGCTTTTTCCAGTCCTACAACCAGAGAGGAAGTGTGGGATTCAGGCAACAATGTACTGCTGCCAGATGGGAGAGGTCGGTCCACGAACTGCTATTGATGTTTTTAGGCAAAGTGTTCCCTCACTGGTAGGGGAAGTTTCAGACCCGAATTACTGAGGTTCAGCACTGACCCCCTAAAGTACAAGATCCTTGTCTTACTTGTTCCTGTTAGATGGGGGTGGCTTCAAGGGGGGTTTGGACCAGCTTGAATCAAGGCTGAAGTCTGGCCCAATCCCTGAAGTAAAGAGAGAGGCTGTACAAGGTACTTTTAATTTGCTATGCTCTCAGATGCCAGGTCATTACAGACCAGTAGGATTCTTCATAAATTATGAACCAGTATTGATTCCCTTTGCCGGTAAACACAGTGACCTTTATTAAAAATACACAAAAAATGCACTTAGGAAAACGCACTGACTGTTCGCTACAGACAGATTTACACTAAAGACTAATTTATCCTGCTGCAGCTGGAGACAGGGTAAGTGAGAGAGACAGACAAATGAAGAGAGCTGTGGACAAAAAAGGGTTCTCCTGTCTCCCGTGTATCAACAAGCCATCCTGCTCCCCATGAATTATTACAGTATCACCCAGCTGTGCTCCTGCGGGTATTTTGGGGTCTTGTCTTCAGTCCCATTGCAAACCCTGGTTTCCAGGGCACTAGCTCAGTGCAGAAAAAAGTAGGACACAAGTTATCAGCCCAGATTATGAGGAGTGGGGGAGGGAGGAGAAAGCTTAATGCAGCTGGAAGGGAGGAGTGGAAATGATGACATTTTAAATGCCACAGAAGAATGAATTTCACAATAATCCATTCAGAAACTTTTGATTTAGTGATTTGGAACCTGCTGTTGGATTTTGTGCTTTGCTTTTTAAGTTATCCATTCAGGACCCACAACTGAGCTTGTTAAATGCTGTGATCTGGACACTGCTTATTCATTGAGGGTGTTGGAAGTGGTTCAGGATGCTGTATAAACCTGGGAATCGGCCCTCCACTATTTGTCTGATCTCTTTGGAACTTTCTAACATTAATTATCTGCTGTTCAATAGAAAAAGATCATTCCTTCTGCCCAAGGTTAATATATTTCAGCATTGCAGTGTTTAGACTGGTTAGGAATAAATCTTCCTTGTTCCCTAGGCCATGCTGCTGCTTCTAATTCCTTGTCCAGAGATCCAAGGAATGGGCCAGGGTTGCTTAAGGGAGGTGGAAAAAAGTAAAGGACCTTTCACCTCTAGGTCACTGTTAAAGCTAAGAATAGCTTCCTTGGGCTTGCCTGCTCTTCTGTTTGCAAAATGTTCACGATTCTTACAATTGTGTTATTTTTTTCATAACTGTTCAGCAAATACTTTGGCTAATGGGTTTGCAGTCGGTGAGCCTTGATTAGATTTTTAGAATTTGGTCAATGTTGCATCAAGCCAGGAGTCAGATTTAGGGAGCACATCCAGGAATAGATGTTCCCATTGTTTGTTCAGAGGAAGTCAGGGGTTCTCACTGAGCCTAGATCAATATTGGTCAAACCCAGTAATATTTGGCAAATATTCAATGGCCTGTCATACAGCGAGCTGGGAATTCCCAGGCCATTTCCTTGCATCCATGTCACACCACAAGTGGAACATTGGTCGGTCTCAGCAAGGATTCATAGAATCATAGAAGATTAAGGTTGGGAGGGATCTAAGGAGGTCATCTAGTCAACCCCCTGCTCAAAGTAGGACCAACCCCAACTAAATCATCCAAACCAGGGCTTTTTCAAGCCACATCTTAAAAACCTCTAAGGAGAGAGAGTCCACCACCTCCCTAGGTAAATTGAATGGAATGCAAAGATAGAACTCCCTTCTCCTACCCATCCAGTCTGTGTTTCAGAGATATAGCAGGGCACCACATGGGGGAAGCTCAACCTGCTGCTGCCAATCCGGTACCTGCGCTGCCACTACAGGCATGAAATAAGTTCCCATGGGAACATTTGAAAGGCAGAGACTAGACAGAGGGCCCCAGCCAGGGTCTACTGATGGAATTAAAAAGTCACTTCCCAGGAAATAAATGGAAGGCTTTTATCCTCACAACTTACCACTACACACCCAACCTCACCCCCCAGCCCTCCCTTGGCTGAAAAGGAGTGGATGTGAGTCCCTTGGCGAGGGATCAGCAGTGCCTCTTGGAACTTAGCCAGATGGTCAGTGGAGAGTAACATTAGGTGCTTCCCGTCTCTCTGGAACTTGACCAGGAGGCCTCTGCCTCTGGTGAATTAACTTGCTGTTGCTGCAGTACTCCTGCCAGCTTCCAGGCCAGGGAAGACGAGATCCATATTCCAAACAAAAGCAGAAGGCAGCCCTACCCCTCTCCCACTGTGATCTCAGGGAGGGAACTATAAAATGTGCAGGTTGTTCCGGCCCAAGCAGCAAGGGACTGGAACATGAAATGTACAGTATTAGGCTGCACCGCAGGATGTGAGATTCTGAAAAGCTCCTATGGATCAAGGCCGAGGGAACAAAGGTTTATTAATTGGAGTGCATGTGGGTAAGCGGCATTGATCGTTAAAGTCAAGGGGAGTACATTACTTATGGCTTTTGAACAAATGCTCCTGGAATCAGTTTGACTGCTTAATTCATTTAGTTCATTGGGGTTTGTGGGTTTGTTTTGTATTGGGTTTTGTGTTTTTTTTCAACGTCCTCTGTTTTAAGGGAGATATGACTTGGTGCATAAAGTCAAGTATTTATACCATCTACTAAGCAGGGAAAGGTGCACACCTCTGACGGCCAGTTTAAAAACCCATGCTATAATGGAGGCAGATGCAAATGTGGGCCTGAAACAGGTGATTTTTTTGACATGCCATGCAAGGAATCTTGCTTATGACCCCATGGTTGCAACCTTTTGGGGGTTGACGCTTCTGGTAGTCCATCACCTGTTTTGTGTGAGTTTTGGAGGCACTGTCCTCATAATCCATCCCGACTGGATCTAGATTTTCAGATTTATAATCACCCATCCAACCTAGAGAAGAATCTCCAGTAAGTGTTAGAAATAACAATGGGACTTCCAGACATTCACTTCATAGGAACCGAACTGAGACCACCAACTCATCTTACAGAATCCACCAAACAGCCTTCAGATAGCCATTTTCAGTTACTGTCTAATATTTGTTACAGGGCCTTAAAAACACCTTCTAAACTTTTCATTTATAGAGAGATGACCAATCTCCTCCTAGGTAATGTGCAAGGCAGCAACTCTCTAGCTTCTCCACTATGATCCTTTTGACCATGGCTATCTTCTGTTAATAACACCAAAACCCTAATGGCTTATCCCTAGAATTGGTAGCTCCAGGGTCTCTGTGCAATAATCAGTGGCATTTGCCTCATTTCTGGTAGTCCCACAGCTCCCATTCTCTGGGCTGGCAGGAGCTATAGATCCCCTCACCCACCTGCCCAGAAGCCCAGTTACCAACAACCTCATTCTCAGCAGTGTTCAAGCATCTGTTAGAGTAAGCAGCACCACACCACACTCCGTTACTGCTACACACATGGGGAACACTGCAAACCATTCAAGTAACTGAATCCCAGAGTCCGGACAGTAACAAAATCCACAGCTCTGCCAATAAATAATTCAAGTCAGCAAACTGGCTGTGCTCACTGTCACCGGATACACCCTAGGGCTGCAATGCTCACCCCAGAAAGGAGAGCTGCTCTCTCTCTACCACACGTACATAGAGTGTTGTATCCTCCCAGCTTGTCCCTAGGCAGCAGCGGGAAATCATGGGTCTAGTGCAAAACACTTTGTAACATTAGACAGTGAAGGGTCTCTACTGGAAATGGACAAAGTGGATGTGAGAAGGAGGAGCTCTGGGGATTTCACTCCTGTAGCTAACTACAGAACAGGGATGACCTGGACAAGTTGATTTTTCCCACACTTCCCAGCAACGTGCTTCAATTATGAGTGAAAGTCATGGGGAGCTCATTCTCTGCGCCCCATTCACTCCTGGGCCTCTCTGTTGAGAGCAAAAGTCTTTAGAAGTGCCACAGGACTCTGTTGTTTTTCAGCAATAGACTAACACAGCTACCCCTTTGGAAACTGTCTAGAGAAATGAATGACTCATTGGTCCTTCTCCTGCATTCTACTCGGCCCATTCATGCTCAGGCCACCACGTTGTCTCCATCAAAGAGCCATGACTGTTCAAAGAGCATTACTATCAAGGCTGGCTTCTCCCAATACATTCCATCTTAGATGACAACTAGTTTTAGGACTAGAGCAAGTCCAGTGAAGTGATGTGTGCTGCCTGAAAAAGGCAGTTAGAATCCTTAATGAGGATGGTATCATAGCAAATGTGGAGTGCGGGCGAGTGGCTCCAGGAATGAGAGGGGAGGCCACTGTTGAACCCTGTGTTCAGTGTACACTCTGAGAGTGCAGGGAGCATGGCTCTTCCCCATTCCCCCCAAAGTCAAGAAATCCATCTTCATAAAAGCATTTCCACCAAAGGGGAACTTGGGTCCTCCCATGTAACCTCATTTAATAAGAGACAACAAAACCCAAGAATGCTCTGTCCTGAGTTTGCTGGCTGGATTGTGTGAATAGGAGCAAAGGGAGAAAATGAAAACATCAACCCTTGCGATGGGAGGCAGTAGAAAGAAAACTGGACTGGCCCCCGGGAAATCAAATGAGTGGGCTGATAATGCTCTTCCAGCTCTGAGATCTATGATTCTATAAAGGGAGGACAGAATAAGGTCTGAGCTACCTTACCTGTGCAGATATGAAAACATAGCACATAGACAGATACACATTGCAATTTTCATTATTCCTAATGTATTTTAATTTACATTTGTTTCCTTAAAAAGGAGGGATTTTTCTGCAGAATTCTGTGAGTGGAAGGGGAGGAGGAGTGTTCTTGGGGATCGGTAATAACATTATCTCCCTATTATTCTTAAAAACAGCCTGGAAAGGTAGAAAAATATGGGTACACTAGTTCATGTTCAACTCCTGGCATAAATAATCACAGTTTTATTGATGTCAAAAGGTTCTTATATCATTTTATTGCTCCCTTTGTCAGTATTGCCAAATTTCATGGTTTTATCATGAATCGCATTGTAAAACATAATTAATGTTTTCCTTAAAGCCCCAGCTCCTGAAGTCAGGTGAATATGTGATGATTGTAGCCTGCGTTCTTAAAGATAAAGCAAGTTTCTAGTCCTCAGACTTGTGGGAAAAACTTCAAAATGTAACCCCTATGCATCTCAATGGCTCAAAAAGCAGGACACACACATACACACACACACGTACACACCAGATCTGTTCTTTTTTCATAATCTTGTCATTTTTAAAGTCAGTCTCATGATTTTTGGCGAGCCCGATTGATGATTTTTGAACATTTGGGGTTGCCAATACATCTGTCCCCATTCTATCTGAGCAATTGTCTCTCTGAGCTGGGGAAAGCAGGAGCAGAAAGTGGATTACATGCTGGTGTAGGCCTAGCATTCTGGAAATTTTGCTGGGTACCAAGTGGCAGGCAGGATTACACTGTTATCATGCTGCTGGGAGCTTTATTCAAATATAGCTGAGTAATTTCTTTTTATAGAAATAAGATTACTTGTGTGCCTTATGTAAGGAGTCCAGCTGGTTTTGGGCCCTCTCCCTCCACCCCGACCCAGCCAGCAGTCCTGCCCCTTGATCTGTGCACCCTGTGAATAAATAAATAAATACACAAATCCCCATTTTTCTATGAATACTAAGATCTCTTCATTTAGCAAAAGGGAGATTGACTTTCAAGTGAAATCTGCGCAGGAATGGCAGCTGCTTTCCTGCAACGTGACTGAGAGCCCCAAGTGGAATTGTCAGTGACAATCCCAGAGGCTCACACTGCACACACGGACCCTCCACCAAGCCCAGAGAGCCTCTAAAACAGGCGGCACACTTTCAATATGCAATCAGCGGGCAAAGAAACAAGAGCAACATTTGAAGACGCCGTTGATTTTTCAAGTATCAATCTCAGGCTTGTTTTGTTTGACAAAGTTGGGTGCTAGCTCTTGTTTCTTAGCAACACTAATAAGCTAATGCTTTGCATTTCTCCAGGAATCACGCAGGATGATTAAGCCCAAGTATTTCTGTCACAGTGTCCTCTCTGCACATCTGTCCAGGCGCAGTAGATGAGGAGCAGCTCTTGTTCCACGGCTGTGGAATTTACAAGCCTGATGCTCTAAGGGTGCCCAGTGTAAATATCTGTTTGTCAACTTCCTCCTCAGCAGAAATTAGAAGCTCTGGAGCCAGAAACACTAAAGGGAGCCAATATTTTTAATGGTAATTTTTCTTCGGCTGATCACAGTTATCCTCTTTTTGTTTTTTGTTATTTGTGTAAATTTCCATGTTTAGGAAGGAGAGTGGTTGTAGCCAAAATCAGCAGGTATAAATGCAGATTTACAGCACCCTGTCTTCCCAGCCCTGGATTTCTCCCTAGTTCCTTCACCCTTCTGATGCACTTTACTTGTGAACTGTAGCCCTCCATCCCACCACCAATATACTAATCTGAGGCCTCCATACAGCTCTGCCAAGGCACTTCCTTGCTAACCTGATGCACTGCCTCCTGCTTCAGTCTTTGGCTCCTGCACAGTTCTCCCAGTGCACCTCAATCCTGACCTGCAGTGGCCTGTACAGATCTGTCATGGCTGCTACCCAACACAGAGCATCTCTAGAGCAAAGAAGCCAATCATACAGAATTGTCAAACAACTTTTCCACATTAAAAATGTCCCTTTTGTGCTTGGTATGACTCCTCTTACTTCAATGAGTTCATGCCATGTTTGTATGATGTCCTACTATATATTTTTAAAATACCTTAACTAAACTAATGATCGCTTTGATTATATGGGGTTTTTTTTTAATTTAATCTTTTTTATGTCATTTATATTGGTTGGTATTTTTTGTTCTTTCAGTTGGGATGGTGAATCTAGGATGGTCAGTTTCACATAACATTTCTAGCCATTTTCACTCTCCAGTTTTCAGCATAGAGGCAGCAGGAGTGAAAGTTTACGAATCACTCTTTGTAGTCAGTAAAGTCAGCAAATAGCATTTAGAATACAGGCAGGAAGAGGATTTTTAGAATAGGTGCTTTTTCTCACAGTCACCATTCTGCCAGCGTGTATTTTTAAACCCAGCTTCCATTGAATTAAACAGAAATATGATAGCTTTGAGTTTCACTCACGAGCTTGCTATTGTCTCCTCGGCGAAAGTTTTGCATGGAGTGAAATCCAACTTGTTTTTGTGAAGTTATTTCTGGTAAACTTTCATTCTGGGAAGGAAAGGTTTGCATTCCCCTGGGTGCCATGAAGTGCTTCCTATGTGCTAGAAGACAACAGGGCGCATGGCTTTCTCCGCTTAATCATTTAGATGCGTCGCTTTTGAGGATCTGAAATATATTGCCACATTCCATAAATTGTGAAATGTGGTTGCTTGGTCTGTTGAAGTGCAGCTCCAAAATGGCTAGCTCAGCTTTCCAGCGGGCTGGGGTGAGCATGGCACGTACTTCCCTCTACCACATGATCCATAAGGAATTCTCAGGAAGAAACCAACACTGATAGGATGGCCATAATGCAAAGTGTAAAAGGACAGGGAAGGCTGCCACTGAATCTGCCCCATGTTAGTGTTGGCAGGTGCAGATGGAACGAACCCAGCTGAAGAACCATGAGGGAGTCTCCCTTGTTCATCTCTCAGTGACACTCACAGGTTGCTCACTATTGAGTCATGGGAGGTGTTTATTCTCCTCAGCTCTCGCAGCCTTGCCCTGAGTGAGGGTAACAATCTGAAGCCCTGAGGACAGAGATGTGACAGAGAATGGAAGGTCCACAACCATGTGACCTTGCTTTTTGTGCTTTTTCTTTCTAAAAAATTATTTACTTTCATGTCAGTCACCCTTTCAGTGTTGGGTCAGGAAGTGAACTTGGTAAGCTTTAAATACAAAAGACAACAAGCCTGCTCCTCTGCCTATTCCCCCAGGTGCTCTGCATTTCTACAGATATGCTCAGATGTGGTCATTAGAGCTGAAGGAATCATTCATTGCCAATAATTTATCTGGTGAACTTAACCCATTTCTTTGTTGTGACTCCTTCAGGGAATCATCTGACTATCTGCAGATGTTTTTATTTGTTAGCATTTGCCCAACACTTTATACAAGCAAAAGTCAGTGTGTGGACTGGGGAGGAGGGATTGCAAATTGACCACTTCGATTATTCATGGTATGGTCACCTAGACCACATGATGGTGTTCGCTTATTGGCTGGGTGACTAGAACTTTTGAAACTTGAGAGCTAGAAATGATGACTAATACACTGGCCAGTATGAATTTTGAGGTGCATAATTGTGCTAAAATATGATGAGATTTGTGAACATTACCTCAGCATCCTTGATGAAATGCTATTGTAACTTTTTATAGCTTTCAGTGAAGGGAAATAACTCTCTGGGCTAGCTGGCTTTGGTTATCTACTTATTTTAAATTCAAATGGTCTGAAACCATGAAGCTGTGCATATTGCTAACCTGGATATAGTGCGGATCTTATCACTGACCTTCTCCTCCCTTCCCTTTTACTTTATTTTACATTAACTTGTTGCTTCTTGGCCATTGAGACAGGCATCACATCTGTCTATGTAGTTTCTCCCATGCAATAGGGTTCTGATGCAGACTGGGGCCTTTGAGTTCCATTACAATACAGATAATAGTGTTCATACATAATCTGACAATGACCTAGGTGCCACCACTTTGATTCATGAAAATATTTATGAACCACTTTTTGTATTTTGTGATCAGCTTTTATTGTGGAGTTAGGTTAAACTCACAGTTGTTGGTTCTTTATTTCGTGAAGAGGGCTAGGATGTATTATAAGCAAAACTTAATAAAATGATGGCTTAAGGCCTTCCTAATAGGAGACTATTCTCTAGTTCTGTATTAAAGTAGGTAGTATTTATTGCCTTTCTTTTCTCACACCACTAAGAGCCTATTAGATTCAAGGGAGTGAATAGCATGGTCCCAGAACATATCTAACCTTTGCTGTCTTTCTGACAAGTTCAGGGAAAGCTGACTTCACTCACATGCATTTACTAGATATTCATGACTGCACCTATTCACAGACACCATGGCTCTCTGCTAAGCCTGTACATGCTCCATGTGGATCAGAACTGATTCCGAACTTTTATTAAGCAGACGTCTTTCACAGCAGCTAAGCATAGGGAATTGAAATAAATAGATACCAGTACCATGATACACACTGCATCCAGCGAGAGAAAGTTGTGCAAATATGCATGCCCATGCATGCACACACAAACATATTCCATAACCAGAAAAAGAGTGCAAATCGGGTGAAAATGTGAAATGGAAAGACTTATGTGCTATGAAGAAAAGAGCAGGAAGCAAAGAGGTAGGAGCATCTTTTGTATGGCTCGATGGGCCACAGGTCCTTAGTTTCAGATGCTCTTCCCAATTCGTGGCAACAGCTTGATATAAAAAATAAAGAGGGGGTATGGACAATGCCTTGATTGGGAAAATCAGTCAGCCTGCATCATTTTCATCATCTTCTCAGCTCCCCTGCCAGTCTTGGGCTAGCCCCCGGAGGCCTGCTAGACGTGACGAATTGGCTGAGCAACCCATACAGGATGAGGTAGACGATCTGGTTTCAATAAAATTAGTGAATTGCTTCATGGATGGATAGGAATGTTGTGAAGCTCCAGGATTTACTCCCCTCGCAGCTGGATTCTGTTTGCCCATCGCTGTTTCCCTTTATTATTACTGTTTACACTATCTATTTATTTTGATATGTGTATTTAGTGCCAGGTGCTAGATTGACAGTGCTGGAGAATGACATTGTTCTCCAGAGACATATAGCATGGGCAGCGGCAGCCGGGTGAACTTTCTCCAAGCTCGGCCTCATCTGGGGCCTCAGTCCTGGTCTGGAGAGACCACCACTAAGGGTGAGAGAGAGTTCATTCTGCAGGTTCCTTCGGTATTTGGCCTCTCTGCTGAGACAGCCAATAAAGTCAGGATGGTGCAGTTTTGTGTAGGGCGTGTTTACCCACTAGGAGCCGCACTGAGACCCACTAACTCATTTTACAACTACCACTGTAAAGATTTTGGTCATGAGTAACTTGGACTGGTTCTGACCCAGTGACTTAGAGGTTCTACTTCCTCTTGCCATGCATTCCATTTTGCTTTGAGAGCTCCCATTGTGCGCGAGTGGTAACTGGCTTAGGGGAAGCTGACCTTTCGCCTCTGATTATTCAGGATTTATTGTGTGAGTTCTAGAACAGTTACCAAATGTTTGGGGCAGCATAGTCTAGTCAGTGAATAGAGTTCTGGATTGGAAACCAAGACAGCTGGGACCTATTCCCAGGTCTTCCACTAACCTGCTGTGTGTGACCTTGACAAGTCATTTCACCTCTTGTCTATTTAGATTGCAAGTTCGTCAAGGCAGGGATGCTCTTTTATAAAGTGCCTAGCTCAGTGATCTTGTTAGAGGACCCTAACATTCTGATCTGGTTATTCATTTGCGTTACATTAATGTCTAAACGCTCCCAAATGTTATGACCTGCCTGAATGTAGGGAAACTCCCAAAGGTATGAAGGAAAAAGTGGGGCAATGATCATGTGTCTGATAGGTGAGATCTAGCATGTTTACTGGACTCTCCAGCAATGTCCATGCCAAAAGGCTCAGCAAGCTAGCACTGCACAGCCTGCCTGTACTAGGTCTCTTCTGCCAGGACCTGCAAATGAAAAATGAATATAAGCTTGAATGGGAAATGTGCTGACAAAGCCACTGCCCTGGTTTACTTAACTGTGGTGGCATCCAACGCATAGTACTAAAGTTACAAAGGAAGTGGGATTTGGGGTATACTTTGCTGGAGGTACTTCATTGCCCTTGGGATGTGTTTAGGTCAAGCTGTAGCATTTAGCAGTTGGTTCAACCCTGTGAAATACTTGAGTATCTTCAGACCCCAATTTAGCAAAGCACCCAGATGGGTGACTTCAATGGGATTCAAGCACATACTCAAATATTCTGCTGTACCAGGGCTTCCATGAAGCTAATTTTGAGCTGAGTAGCACAGGTTTGGGCCCACTGTTGGATCCGGTTCTCTTCTCATTTGCTGTTCAATTTTTCTCTGCAGTCAGGTTCACCAAGAAAATGACTTATAAATCTGTAAACAGCTGGTTTCCCTCCTTTAATATTAGAGCAATTTTTTAAAATAATACTAAAACTTTAACAGCCCTTTTCTTATTTTGTAGCTTTTCGAGAAGCAGGGCAACTTCAGGGGTTTGTCAACCATACTCCATAATGACATGACATACAGTAATTACATCCTCAATAATCAACTTGGCCCTCTCCCCTATCCTTGCTTTATTAAAGTCTCTAACCTGGCCCAAGAGAACTTTCTGTTGGGTATTTAAATGAACACAAAGGCAATAAAAAATATTTACAAAGAAGGGTTTATGTTATGTCATTTCTGTATGTTGTTATTTTACTTACAGTTCTTGGATGTCCTCTAATCTGGGCAGGGGCAAGAACAGTAATTTATTCCTCTCCCCTAACCTTTGTCCCCCAAATGGGCTGTTAATTCCAAAGCTACAAATGAAATATCAGCTTTCTGCTCTGAAAGAGAAAGAAAATCCGGAGCAAGTTAGACCATCTGCAATTAGTGCCCCATCAGCTAAATGTCTATTAAACTATTTTGATGAATTGTTTAGGAAAGGATGGGGGGAAGCCCCCTTAACTGTACATTTGCTGTTAATTAATTGTCTGCTTTTTTCCATGCTCCACTTCCAAACTGTTACATGATCTAAAAGTCCAGTCTTGCCTGTGCAGAACAGCTCCCCTTGATTGCTGGGGGGTGGGGGGTGGGGGGAAGAGCTCATTCCAGATGAGGCAAGGGAAGAAAGGGCAAAAACAAGACCACAGAGGAGTCTGATCAAATGAGGATCTGGGAAAGGCTCCCCAAACCCTTATCTAGAGAGGCAAATGGCAAAGCATTTTGGCTATGTCTACACTTGCACTTTTAAGTCAAATTTAACTAAGTCGACTTAGTGTGTCTACACTTAAAATTAAAGTCGACTTAAAGGGGAACTTACAAAGTCGTCCATATTTTAACTTGTGTCATTCTGGAGGAATGCCTTAGACGGGAGGCTGAACAACCACTGTCTCCTTAATGTTTAGGAATTTTCCAGATAGAATGGTCCCAGGGAGTATCCTGATGAGCCATTAAGGGCATAAAGAATACAACCATTGTGTCCTTAATGGCTCATCAGTTTACTCCCTGGGACCATATCACCTGGCAGATTCCTTAACATTAAGGAGACAATGGTTGTTCACACCCTCCCGTCTAAGGCATTCGGCCAAAATGACACAAGTTAAAGTATGGATATAACATCAAATTCCTAACTTCTAATTGAAATAGAATTCCTAGACATAAACTATATAATCATTCCCGCAAATCACTACCTTTCTATTGATACCAAACATGACATAGTTCCTATGGATTATAGTGCATTTATGAGATATCCATAGAAAATAATATCATAAATGCTTCCCTAAATCCAGACAGCATCACACACAGGGCTCTGCCCTGCCCTTTGGGGGGCATGCCAGGCTCCCCCTGTGCCCCCCCCGGCAGGGAGCGCAGTGATGTAGTCCTGGGGTAGCCCTAAGTTGAGTTAGGGCTACCCCATGTCTACACTGGCTTAATTCGACTTTAGAAAGTCGAATTAAGCCTTAGGTTGCTAAAAAGCAGGTTTAATAAAGTCAACTTAATTTTCATTAAGTCGACTTTATTTTCCTTAAGTCGACTTAAGCAAAGTGTAGTGTGGACGCAGGGCAAATTAAGTCAACTTAAGCCAAGCTTAAGTCGACTTAATTTGCCAGTGTAGGCGCAGCCTTTGAGATTTGGAGGAATAGAAACGCTACAGACAAGATTGGCTTTGGTACTCTTAATATTTTTCAAGGAACTCTTCTAACAAGCAGGTCAGGATTGAGACTTATCTCAACATTTTCAGGGCTGTCTGTTTGTGTTTCAGGCTCATCTCGGAGCCCAGGCATGGATTATGACTCCATTGTTCTAGGTAATGTACAAATCCAGAACAAAAAGGTGGTCTTTTCTCAAAGAACTGACAATCTAAGCAAGCAGATTTTCCTAGGGGCTATCCCATTTTTAGGTCTTCCAATATCAAAAGCTCACTAGATTTTCATAGGGTTATTCCATGTTTAGATCTCTCAATAGTGTGACTACCACTGGAAAACCTTGGAGGAAAAGTTTACTCAAACAATCTTTACAGTTTGGGGTAGGGAGAAGAAATAAAATTGCTTTGCTCGTATTGACTTCTTGAGACTATTGTAAGGAATGAGTTTACTGGGAGGAATGTTAATGAAAACAGGTGAATGTTGGAGCATGTCAACAAAAAGCAAATTTCAAATTCATCTGAATTCACCCCAGGAACCTAACTTACATTCACCGAGCCATGGAACAGAAGCAGCATGCTTCCATGTGCTTAGATGACACAATGAGAGAGTCTAGGCATACATGTAGACACATAGACCCTATGGCTGCGTCTACACTTGTAAATTAAGTCGAATTAAACTTGCTTAAGTCGACTTAATTTACCCTGCGTCTACACTACAGTTTTCTTAAGTCGACTTAAGCAGCTTGCTTAAGTCGACTTAAGGAAAATAAAGTCGACTTAATGAAAATTAAGTTGACTTTATTAAACCTGCTTTCTAGTAGACCTAAGGCTTAAGTCAACTCGCTAGAGTCGACTTAAGCCAGTGTAGATGTGGGGTAGACCTAAGTCGACTTAGGGCTACCCCAGGACTACACCAATGCCCTCCCTGCCGGGGGGCACAGGGGGAGCCTGGCATGCCCCCCCATAGGGCAGGGCAGAGCCCTGCCCACCCTGCCCCTATGCCCTGCCAGGGTCCCTGACCCCCTTTGCCCCATTGTACCTAGGTACAATGGGGCAAAGACTGAGCCCCCTGGCACTGGGCAAGGTGTGCCCCCTGCCCCTGTGGACCTACCCTAGGTCCCCCTAGCCCCTTGAAGTTGACCTAGGCATCTAGTGTGGACGCTCTAGGTCGACTTTGTAAGTTCCCCCCAAAGTCGACTTTAATTTTAAGTGTTGACTCACTAAGTCGACTTAGTTAAATCAACTTAGTTAAGGTCGATATAAAATTACAAGTGTAGACATAGCCTATGTGCCCAGTCCATTCAGTTCCAATTTAAAATTTTCACTTATCAAACATTCACAGCAAGCAATATTTTTTTACCAAAACTGTTTTGGCAAAAAAAACCTTCCATGCATAAATAAATTCAAGGAAACGTGAACTGCCTGTGGATGTTTCATGAACAGAAAGAAATGGAGAACTTTTCTGAGATAGTATTTGTCCAGCTTCGGTCTCCTCCTCCTCCATCATCCCCAGTGGTAATGCATAGGAGCCCTTCCAATGGAGTAGGACCCACTGCACTAGCTGCTATAAAAACACCATCCAAAATGATGGTCACCATCCTGAGGAGCTTCACCTTTCTTGAGTAGTTCCATCTTCATTGTGCATGTTGATAATTGCTTTGAGTGACACAGTCACATTTGTTCCCCTTCTTCCCCTCACTCTTTCCTGCTTACTCTATTTTAAAGTGTTCCTCAGAAGCCCTGTCAGTTTAGAAACCACTATAGCTCCCATAGCTCCTATAGCTCTTGGTTCCACAAGGATCCCTGAGAAGATTTGCCTCCATTCTGTTTCCAGGTCTTTCCCTAGGCCCCCAAAGTCATTTCTGATTTTCTCAAAACTTCCTTCACAGATGTCATGTGTTCCTAGGTAGACTGTAGGCCAATACTTCTTCTGTATTCTTCAGATTGCCTAGCATCCTTCTGGAGACATTCTTAAAATGCTCATCCTCTAAATCCCTCAAGGACAATCCATTTATGAAGTGACCTTTAAAATGAATATGTGAAAATAACTTGACCTGTAGTGAGACTGAACCTTCCAACCCTGAATGAATTGCTGCATTATATGTCTATCCAGATTCACTCATAAACTCCTTGTCCAGGGCCTGTGCTTTAACTCCATGAAAAATTCAGCACCAAGCACTTAGCAGGTAAGTCATCAAGTCAGTTAATTCAGAGTCAAAATTAAACTTACACGAAACCCAAAGTCAATAAATTATGAACAGACTTCACAGCTGTCAAAAGATGATAAAAGAACAAAGCTAGTTTAACTTGCCCTCCTAATGAACACCTGAAAAATTTCAGAAACAAACGGCCCTATCCAAATAGTTTTATCTCTAAAGCATAGAGTGGAGCCACTGACCCCAGCTATCATCACAGTCATACACTAGGTCAGGGGTTGGCAACCTTTGCCGACCCCTGTGCCAGCTCCTACTTCCCAACCCTCAGCCGATGCCGGCAGCCCTCTCTGTTGAAAAAAGTAGCTGTTGCCTGAAAATTCAGTGATGGCCATGGGTGGAGTTTGTGGGGGGGGGGGGGGGGGTTACTCAGGCACACCCTGGAAAGAAGCCACCCTGAGCAGCTCCGCTCCATGGCATGCCCAGGGACCCCTGGGGCACCACAGCCCACTTTTCTGGGGCGAGCATATCAGCTTGCATGCTACTGCTAGCACACATGCTGGGGGTTGCTGACCCCAGCACAAGGTGATAGACATGAGAATGAAATGTATCTTATGAATATTGCAAGACTTGTCAGTCTAGGAATGTTGATGTATAATAATAGTATGAACACTGTGTATGAGCGTGTCAGTGAGTGGAGGTTATTCTGTACTTGAGCTATGAGAAGAATGGCTTCCCAGAGGTACATGCTAGAAAGACAACTGGGCCCAGGTACAGCTTCAGTTGTCCTATGTCTTCACTCCAAAAGACTAAAACTGGGATCTATCACCATATGCTTTCAGTAGTCTTACTGACCAAGCCCTCTAGGTCAGGACCCCTCCCTGAAAATCCAATGAAAGCTACCTCTTTTGTTTCAGAAGCAAAGAATGCGATGGGTAGGAAGAGAGAAGGGGGTTGCCTTGGGGTGTTTCTCTCTTCTTTTTATAGCTTCAGTCCCTCTCTTGAAAAACATTTCTGTAGAAAATTTATTAGGGTTTGTTAAGGGTATTTGCTAAAGCTCTA
>ML685808.1:14290422-14301921 GCA_007922175.1 Pelusios castaneus
ATCCCCGATGAATAACATCCCGGGGATGGACCTTAAATTAGAGCGTGTCGAATTTCCAGCTGGGTACCAGGACACAAACATCTATGGGGAAGGATGTTCCCTACTGCTTTGTTCTAAACTGTTTGAGCTTCCATTGTCTCCCCTTTCTGCTTGATGACTTAGCTTACTACTTAAATGCAAATTGGGCACATATTCTTTTGTTTGAGACAGACCTGTTTGCCAACCTCTGTTTGGAACATATGTTAACAACAACACAGAGTGAAATCTTATAACTTCACAGTTTTGCAACACATATTTTATCAGGACAATGTTGACCAGCAACTTATGAGCTTTCAAATGATATCTTACATGGCATACAATGTACAAAGATTATTACATTAGAGTGCAGAGTGTGTACACAGTCACATTCTGTCACAGGGATGTGTATTCAAGAGCAGATTTCATGCTGATTGGGTACCATAAACTGTGAATTTCCATACTTTCAAATGTTTGGTCTCTTGTAAGTCAACTCCTGATTTCCTGACACTTTTTTAATAATCTTCAAATTACTCTGGCTTTAATTCTGCAACTAGCTCCATCGAGGCAGATCCTTGTGCCTGTTCTACGCCCCACTGCCCTGAGCTGAGGCTCCAAGTGGGTGCGGGAATCCACACATGCAAACTTAGTTGAAAGATTGGATCTCAAAGGCCTGTACGAATTTTTTTCCCTTTAATTATTGATACATACACTCTGACTTAACTGCTGTCACCAAGAGTTTTCTCTGGGCACCATGTCACAGTAATCCTTTGTCCTGGCATCTGAGAAGCAGCATACCACCCTGTTTTCTGTATCTGGAGCACAGATGTCAGGCCCAGGAGAGATCTGCATAACAAGATTCTATATTAGCCAGGCTCTGTGTCTCCCAAGTCACCACCTCAGCCCAGAGGAAGAGGCTAATCTGGAGTCTTTGCAAAAAAAGAGTAATTCATAGCTCTGCCACGTGTTCAATTATCCTAACTAGAGAAAAGAAACCTGGTAACATTTGGTCCAAATTAACGATGGTTTGTTTTGACGTGCAAATAGTGTTTAATCAGAGAAGGAAAGGTGGAAAGAGACACTGCTTATTTCCTCCTTTTTAATATTTTTAATGAAGATGTGCATCTTTTTTTTTAATTTGGAAAATAATTTTAGTGTGGTCTGAATTAACTCTAAATAAAAGTAAACACCACATAATCAGAAACTGGTTCGCTTTTTCCCCCCTTCCCTCTCTGTCAACAACACTCTAATAAGGTGTGCATCTGGCAGGGAAAGAAAACCACCTAAGAGACAAGAGCTCTCTGATTTTAGAGGAAGACTATGCTCGAGGCAGAAGCAGAGATTAGCGGTAGGGTGTGCAAAACTGATTTGAAAGAAGAGTTGGACTGAACTGGGAACTGAACAAAATGTCTGTGTGTGGTGGTCGGTTTGGAGGGCATCTCAAGTTGGAGCTGTCCTTCAAAGTCCAGCGGTTTCATTACATACCATCCCACCTCTGCGCAGATGGGCAAGTTACTGTTAGTACATAACCTTTGGCCAACTCTCCCCATTCAGTCTGTTGATATAGATAGTGCCTCTCTCTCTCTTTCTCTCTGATGCTATCAGGGGCTGATCTTCAGTCTTGCCTTACCTAAACCTTCTTTTTAGCACCCATAGTTTTGTAGGTGGATGAAAATGATGTCGCTTGATGTGCCTAACTATGTGACTGAATATGCACATCAGAAGCATAGATGTCTAAATGCTCTAGGATATTTCAAAAAAAAATAAATTCTGGATCCCTCTGTATCTTCTCAGTGTTGTGTTCACCTTGAATTGAGAACTTCAGAAATGCACTATAATCTTCAGGGTCCCTCTGCTGGTTTTCAGTTGGGGGTGAAATGAGAAAGGTAGTACCTCACCAGTACCCTGAGAGCTACAAACCATTAGCCATGTCACAGTCTTTGTGCCAAACCACATGCCACCTTCTGTTGTAGAGGATGCTCTGTTAAAAGGAAGTACAGATTCTTTTTTTGGTGGGGGCAGCTGTCAAATCTAGAGTTAATGCATGGGGAAGCACTTTTACCTTCCAAACACAAGAGGGTCTTTGCCTGAGAGTTATGATCTTATATGGAAATACCAGTGATCAGTCTGCATTGTGGTGATTAATAGGGACATTTGATTTCCCTGGCCACACACTCATCTCTCCTCTTATGCCATTCATCTATCCCTTTGCAGCCTCTAGCGCGGTACTTACCCCTACGGCTCTCTCTGCCCTTTTTTACCGGACAAAGGCTAACCTATCCATCACCGTGGTTGCAGTGTCACAGAAAGACTGGGAGCTGCACTCTTCCTCCTCCCTTCCCCATCACACCTCTGCCAGGCTTAGGTAATTGAATCAAATTGTCAGTGAGAGCTGGATGATGATTCAGCTCCCACCAAAGGCTAGACTATTACCTAGCAGCTTAATAATGAAAACTGTCATCATTCTGGCAATAAGGAAAGATAAATAAGTTATTAAATGCAAGAACCCACCGCCCTCCTCAGGCAGGGCACCATGCCAGAGGAATATTAACTTTGGCCTTGGCCTATATATTATAAGAGATGTGCAGAATACACAAAATATTAAAGAAGCAAAGTGCTCTCTCCAGTCAGCCTTTAAACAGCTCCTCTTTGCTGTGTGCTTGAGAAAATGACAAATCAGCGGGTCCTCCCTCCTCCTCGGAGGCTAAAAAACAAGTGTTCGGTTCCAGGCGCCTCATTTTCAGAAAGATGAAGACAAATTGGAGCTATGGATGTGATTACGGGGCCAGGGAGACTGAATGTTGAGAAAGGAGTAGGGATGGGTTCAACCAGGCATAATTTGAACCTGCATTTGGATGTCAAATATCCAACACATGGGAGGCAGGGAGGTTGATTCTGGAGGTTTGATTCAGACCCTTCCTAGGAAAGACTGACGAAAAACACAGATCTATATTTATATATAGTTTGGCCAGAGAGCAGCTAAGTGGGGTAAAGAAGGTACCATCAAAATCAAGAAGAGACTCCAGATGAGTTTGGCAGACTGAATTAGTGCATCTCCTACCAGACTTTTGACCACATCTTCCTGACTGTTCCTTCCCAACTTTGCCCTGAGGTTTGATCAGCTCTTGAGAGTGTTGGAATATTTCCAGTTTTCCAATTTTGTTTTAAAAAAGAAGCGGGCAGGCAGGAGGAAAATATAGTGACTGTTTTTGCTCAATTATACTTTCTCCTTTGCATAGAGAAAGATCATGGCATAGTTATATGATCTTGCCAGTGTGTGTGTGTGTGTGTGTGTATGTGTGTGTGTGTGTGGTGCCTTAGCACAGTGGCTGTGTTTTTATTAGGGTTTCTAAGTGCTATCACAATATCAATAATAAATGAATAAGAGTTATTATGTTTAAACTCCCCAAATTTTCAGGCTAATAACTAGTGGGATCGACTAAACTAATCTCATCCTTCCTTCTAAAAACTGCTCCCCTCCTCTTCCCATCACAGTCACAGCTGTCCCCACAGCTTTGAGGATCCTTCTCTTTAGCTCTCCTGGGAAGACAAATTCCTATAATTTGTTCTTCACATTCTTCCACCTCTCAAATTCTGGTGCCTTCCCCATTCTGCTGAACTCCCAAAGGTGCAGTGGGGTGGGGAGAGAGGAATATTTACAGATGGATGGCTTACCTCTTGGGCATCTCAGTGTCAGGTTTAACTTCACCAGAGCCCTGGAAACTTTTTAAGCCTTTCTGGAGGCTGCTGCTGAAGAGCCCTGACAAGTTTCTGAGGTCAAAAGCTCCAGAGTTGCTCCAAGGGCAGGAATCAACAGCATCGTCACCTCCAGCTGGAATTGCACAGGAGCATCTGTATGACTGTGTCTTGGGCAACAAGGTGGGGCTCATAAAGCTCTTCTATGCAGCCTGCATCTACTCTCCTTTTTAATGACACAGACACCCAAAGAGACAGTAAGTCTCTGCATAGTAAGACTGTAATCTCTGCATCTGTAAGTCTGTAAGTCTCTGCATCTGTAAGTCTCTGCTCCATTTTAACTCAAGCAACCAGGGCCAGGGATGCCAGGGGCCACGTGCAAGTGTTCATGTTTGGCCATAAAAGAATTAATGAAGTTAGCAAAACCTGTTGGCTAGTAACCATCTAACTTTGTGAGTATGTGACCCAGGGACCTCTTGATGCCAGTTGTCAAAGGGCATATGAGGTACACAGAGATTTACAGGGATGCCTTGGATAATATGCACAATAGTTCACTTACAGGGGGCATAGAGGTCTTTACTGAAAGCCAGTAGGCCACTGGTCATCAAGTATGGATAATATTTAAGGAGTTATGTTAAATAAACATACTCAGTTTCATTATAAAATATAGGATGCATCCACAATGGAGCCTTAGGTCAACTTAAGGATGGTTAAGTTGACCTACGACCGCTGCATCCACACTGGGCGCTTATTATGTTGATTTAAGCGCTTCCTTAAGTCGACTTAATAACACCACCTCTTAAGGTTGACCTAAGGCTTAAGTTAACCTAATAAGTCAACTTAAGGGCTATCTCCCATCTACACTGGCTTAAGTTGACCTAATTGGCCTCAAGGCCCCCTCCCAGAGTTCCTGGCCACTCCTCCGTCAACCTAGCACCTGCCAGCCCGGATGCAGGGCTGTGGAGTCTCTAAGTTGACTTAACAGAGTCTCTATTGTAGATGTACTCTAAGTGCCGTGATGTAAGCAGTGAGGTGATCTGGATAGCTGAGTTTAATTTCTTTGAAAACAGCAAATCTGTGAATGCCGTGAATACCCAGTGGAGTAGGAGCTGGATGCTGCTGGGAAGACCTGGCAGGCTGGAAGCTTGAAGTGTGACTATTCCTAATCCATAGAGAAGCAGGTCTCTGAGGCCTGGAAGGCAGGATTAGCACCGCCTGTGGGCCATCGGGTGCAGGAGATGCCCCCCAGCAAGCAAAGACAAATCTTCCTCATGCCAAGGGCAGGTGGTAATGAGATGATTCACAACCCTGGGCATCCCAGGAAGAATCACAGAATACCATCCTGAGGTCCATGGTTTGATCCATGGAGGGGCATGACACTTTCCCCCTGGCTATAGATGTTTTTGCTTGATTTGTTTGTTTGGTCCAACAGTTTCTCCCTACCTATTTTCATTGCAGGTGAATGTGAATGTTGGGCAAGCTCTTGGACCCTACAGGAATTCAGTGGCAGATTAAAGCATGATCAGGACCCAGATCTGAGCTGATCTGGATCCACTGTGATCTGAGTGTGACTCCCAATTAAAGATTTCTCCCCAGCAAATGCCCCTCATTCTTGCAATTTGTATTCCAGAAACATTCTGCTCCCTGCAGAGCAGGTTTAGACCTTGTCTTTTTGATGGCTCCATAGTTTGCATGTGATTTGATCATATCCCTACATGAAGAGGATGCCTGGCTAGGGAAGCACAAAGTGCAATTTCATAGACTCATAGACTTTAAGGTCAGAAGGGTCCAGTACGATCATCTAGTCTGACATCCTGCAAAATGCAGGCCTCAAGACCTCACCCACCCACTCCTGCAATAGGCCCCCAACCTATGACTGAGTTATTTACCTCCTTAAATCATGATTTAAGGACTTAAGATACAGAGAATTCACCGGTAGGTGAACCATGCCCTGTGCTACAGAAGAAGGCGAAAAACCCCCAGAGCCCAGGTCTGAGGCTCTGGGCCTGGTCCATGCTACAGTCACATTTTATGCAAGCAGATATCACAGCATTGCCAGGCAGCCAGCAGACGCTTTCAGACCTGAGGGGACACCGATAAAAGCCAAGTTTTCCATTCAGAAACAGAGCTGCTGTGAGCCAACTTACAGGCAGTGAAGGGGAGTCATGGGAGCAGATGCAACTGTCATTATTCACTATCTGTTAAAACGCTCAAGTCCGGACAAGGATCTCTTGCTTTGCCTCATGTTCATACTCATGTCTCAGACCTTTCCATACACCAAAGCCCTGTGCGTTCTGCCGAAAGGTTGTCTGACAATTTCATAACACCCTGTTCTTAAGTGGCTCTCAGGAGATACCTCTGTGCCCTGCGCACTAGCACTGGGGCTTTTCCAGTGGCAGAAGCACACTACTGTTACAAAAAGCTGTAACTGAGTCCTCTCAACCAGTCCAAGACGAGGCTGGCAGAGAAGCAGTGATGTGACGTGCCGACAGATTTTTCAGAGAGACAAAGTGGGCGAGGTAATCTCTTTTACTGGCCCAGTGTCTGCTGGTGGAAGAGACAAAGGTTTCGAGCCACACGCAGCTTTTTTCTCGGTCCATTTGTACTGAGCTAGGTAATGATTGTGGAACCTTCTTGCAGTGTTGAAGAGAAACTCTTTGAGAGGCTTCCTGACTCAAAGGCCAGTGGAGTAAGCAGCTTTCCACTGGTTTGGAAAGAACAGGCCCTCAATGAACTGGTTGTCACATGAAAGAAAGTTGTCCCATCTATATCTCAGCCCCTGTAAGCAACCTCACCCTGAATCCCACATGAGTCTGACAGCCCTCTCCCCTCATCAAGGCATTTGTGTCTTTTCCACCATTCATTTTAGCGCACTGCCCGACTGCTGGAACAGTCTCCCTGACCCAGTGCACTTATACACCTAGTTTTCCTCCTCCACGACTCTCCTAACATTTCTCATCTGCTGGCCAGCCCCTCACCATTGACTGCCGTCTCTTGCTCTCCTGCCTACAATAAAAAAATCTATATCATCTAGAACATTATTTTATAACATACTATTAAAATTACAAGACACGTGCCCAGCCCATAGTGGCCCATGTTGGTACGCCTGTGTACCAACCTCACTTTCTCCCCTATTCCTCCAGCATAGACTGTAAGCGCTTTGTGACTGGGACTGTACTCTCTTATATTTTTTTAAAGGAACGTGTGCACTGACAAGCTTTGACTAACCCTAATAAATAACATTGTCTGCCATTCACGTAGAGGGCTATAAAGCCCAAATGCGTATACTGGTGCCTCAAAGTGCAGTTTTAAAGTATATGTTTTCTATTGGTGGGGTGAGGAGAGAGACCTGCGTTATTTCTAATTGGAGGTGTTTTGTAAATTTACTGCACTTTCATAGGTCTATCCCTTTCCATGTCCTTTTGAACTAAATCTTTCCTCCTTTCACCCTTACCCCTCTGCCCCTTTCCATCCAGTGGGAGCCGGGACTCCAGTTCTAGGGTGTTTACTGTACAGCTCTGAGCCTGCAAAATCCCTCACCTCTTTCGAGGGTTTCACTAACATGCCAACTACTGTTCAACCACTCTAGAGTGATCTGCTGTTCATGGAAATGCCTGTTTCTCATGAGAGCAGATGCCAGACCAGTAAATGCCCTCCAGTGGAGGGCAATGAAAATGATTAGGGGGCTGGGGCACATGACTTATGAGGAGAGACTGAAGGAAGTAGGCTTATTTAGTCTACAGAAGAGAAGACTGAGAGGAGATTTGATAGCAACCTTCAACTACTTGAAGGGGTGCTCCAAAGAGGAGGGAGGTAGGCTGTTCTCGGTGGTTACAGAGGACAGAACAAGGAGCAATGGTTTCAAATTACAGCTGGGGAGATCGAGGTTGGATATTAGGAGAAACTTTCTCACTAGGAGGGTGGTGAAGCATTGGAATGGGCTACCTAGGGAGGTGATAGAATCTCCATCTTTGGAGATATTTAGGGCCCAGTTAGACAAAACCCTGGCTGGGGTGATTTAGTGGGAGTGGACCTGCTTCTTAGCAGGGGGTTGCACTAGATGACCTCGTGAGGTCCCTTCCATCCCTATTCTTCTATGATTCTATGATTCCATGGTTCTAAATAACTGGGGAATGTTGCCCAGATGCAGCAGACCAACTTTGTACCAAGTCAAACCTTCAGAGGTGAGGAGGTTTTAGTGCCAGTACAGTCTAGAGGAGGAGACACTTAAACATTCACCAACTTGGTGTAGCCCAAAACCTAGGGAATTGGTTGTGTTGGTGACAAAACACGTGCTCAAACAATCTGTAATGTGGGCATCTCTGAGCCCCCGCCAAACAGCTGCACAGAGCCCATGCTGCACATACACTCATGTATTCACAACTATGCACCCACACAAACAGGTGAATGCACTTGCTGACCCTTCTACTGAGAACCCTCCCAGGCAGACCGTGAGCTCAGGTGCACAAGGCACACATTTGTAAGCAGCCACTCTACAGACAGGCACATGCCTTCTTCTTGGGACAGTGGAGACAATTCATCTAAAAATCAATCAATTCAACTGCTCCTTGACAAAGCTAAATAAAGAACCTCCCTAATAACCCTCCTGCAGCCATCTCACCGACTGCATCCCCACATGTTATCCACATCCTCCTCAGTTGCCAGACTTCCACATGAAAGCCTCAATTCCCCTGGGATGTCAGACCTTGCACCCCAAATACAGCCTCCTTCTCCCCCTGCCTTTAATAGAAACCTTGTGCCCCCAAATGGCAGACCCTGCTCCCCATCAGCTTTCCCTTCCTTTGCTGGTGGAACTTTCCTCTAAAACCTGCAAACCCAGCTCCATACAGTCTCAGTTCAGTCTGGAGCTATTTCCTGCATTCGGGGCTTTCGGCAGCATCTGCTGGCTTGAAATTTGCTTTTTATTTGTCCTGGGGGCACCATCACTCTCAGCGTTAGCAGTTCTCTCCGCTGTGGAGTCTCCACCAGGCTCCATCTGCAGAAGAGAAAACTGGTGAAAGAATAATAAGTACGATGGTTAGAAATAGATGTTTCATTGCACTGGCCGTTGGTGCACGTGTTCATCTCTGATGAGGAGAACTTTGCTGAACTAGTTAAGAGAAGCTCCTAACAGTCACCTACCTGGCAGGGATCTCACCCACTGGAAAGCTCTGTGCCAACCTAGCACTTCCTAGCCCAGGGGATGCACTGGGAGCTTTCCCTGGTACCTGCTGAGTAACAAGCTGGGAGACCTCCATGTATCACAGCAATTACAGACTGAAGGACTCCGTCCCGGTACAATAGGGTCTTATCTTGTCCATCAATCTATGCATTACTGTCTCCAACAGTGTGTTCCCCACGGCTTTGTCCAGCCAAGCTTAAATGACACAAGGCATGGCCCCATCCTAATGGTTCCCTAAGGGAACTGCTATTGCACAGCAAAGCCGGGGAAGGTATCTCTGGATTCTGGATTCATAGTGGGTAGTGGCCAGTAGGAGAGACTGAAGAGGAGAGTGGCCACTCTTTACAGTTAATGGGAGCTATTTGAGAGAAGGATTTAAGTGGTGCTCAACTCTTCCCCATGCTTTATGGGCTCACCTTTCCAGGGCATGCAGTGAATTACAGTCACAGGGTCCAATGTGAATCATCTGGGACTTTCACTTACGACTGGGTGCAGAGCTTTGCCAAATACTTGTTTAAAGGTTTTATCTTCCAGGTTGGGAGACAGATGGCGTTTCGAGGATTGCTAAGGTTGTTTCTGGGATCCTGATTTTTCTCTGCTGAGTCAGTGCAGTTGTTGTAGTTAGGGCAGAAACTAGGATTTGGGATCTTCCAAAATGCTGACCAAGAGGGCCTATGAGGAACAGTTAAAAAAGCACAAGTATGTTTAATCTTGAGAAAAAAAAGATTGAGGGGGGACGTGATAACAGCCTTCAAATCTGTTAAGAAGTCTATCAAAGAGGATGATGATCAATTGTTCTCCATGTCCACTGAAGGTAGGACAAGAAGTAATGGATCTTCCACAAGGGAGATTTAGGTTAGATATTAGGAAACACTTTCTAACTGTAAGGATAGCTAAGCACTGGAATAGGCTTCCAAGGAGGTTTTAGCATCCCTGTCACTGGAGGATTTTAAGAACATGTTAAACAAACACCAGTAAGGAATGGTCTAGTTACACTTGGTCCTTCCTCAGTGCAGAAAACTGAACTAATAGATCCTTCAAGGTCCCTGCCGGCCCTGCCTTTCTATGATTCCATGTGGGTTCAGGAAAACTGCTCCTCTAACCCTGGATGAAGGGAGAGACTGGGTTTAAGAAACTCGGGGTCCCATGGTGATCTCAGTTTTACATACTCTGATTTCAGACCTTGTTGGAAGGGGCCCTTCCTCTGATTTGTATTGGATATTTGTCAAACGGCTCTTAGCGTTCAGATTTTCAGATTGATCAGTTTCTCTGTTGAGGTCATCAATAGCCGGTAGATGGCAACAGTGTAAAATGTCCTCAGTGCTTCTTGTCATTGTAGGCAATGATTCCTTTAATAGATCATATTTCATTATCAGCCCCAACAACCCCCTTTTTAAGCAATTCCTCTTCATTCAAAAGTTGTATCCTGGTTAGGTGATTATATTTTTCAACCTTTGTTTTTCCTGCTTGTGCTGCATCATTCCTATCACTGCTCTAGTGCAACAATGAAAGAAAACAATCTCTTGGGATCTCTAAATCTAGTGGATGTGATCCATATCTTTTCTGATTATATCTAATATTCCCCACTTCACATCTTTCACGTCTTATCATAGACATTCCATCAGAGATACAAGACAGATTATTCACATAAAAAGATCTATATACTGTTCATAATGCAAACAAATGTACAGTTTCTATTTCGGGTGAATGGCTTCCCAAGGTATTGAGACATTTGACCTCAAGAACTTCTCAGTTTTTGGGTCACCAGCCAAGCTATTTCTAACTGGTATAAATCTACATTTTATTTGTCCTCTCCTCTGGTTCTCGGTTAACATATAGGAGACAAAAATGGCACTTTGCCCAGGAAAGGGGGTACTTATTCTTGTTTGGCATCTGGCAGGAGTTTTCTTTAGCTAGACTACAAGAGATGGAAGTGTCATCTCTAAGTAAATTATGAGAGTCTTTGGTTTGAGAAACTAATAGTAGTTGGATAATTCCTTATCAAGCATCAGAGCTTTCTTTTCCTGGGAAATGTGTGTTTTAGTGTTAGCTGAATTAATGCTCCCCAGAAAAGATGTTTTACCTGTTGGGATGGGCCTACTGATTCTCATTGTCTCTTGCTCTGAGAAGTATCTAAAATTTGAAATATGATGAAGGGTACCTGCCTTTAGATAGTTAACTTCTCTCTCTCTCTTCCCTTTTATCAACAACATATTTTCAAGGCATATTTTAATGTGTATACATTTTATAATACTGCCTTTCCAGATCAGAGAGGTGATCTACCTTGCTCAGTCTCCTACATTCAACAATCATGAACAGCAGACACATCAGAGGAAGGTTAAAGAAATCCCAGTGGATGATTACAGAATGACTGCCCACACAGAAATGTTCCTCCTAATTCTCATCATCTATTGGATGGTTTATGCCCTGAAGAGGGAGGTTTATATTCCTTATAGAATGATTATCTCATCTAATGTAACTGTGGACATTCTCATTAACCATATAAATGTCTGATTCTTTCCTAATCCTACTCATTTCTTGGTCTCAATGATATCTTGTAGCAGTGAGTCCCAGAGATTCTTTGGTCTCAATGATATCTTGCAGCA
>ML685808.1:14301931-14335229 GCA_007922175.1 Pelusios castaneus
CTTGCAGCAGTGAGTCCCAGAGATTCTTTGGTCTCAATGATATCTTGTAGCAGTGAATCCCACAGATTAATTACATGTCGGTTAAAAAGATATTTCCTTCAGCCATTTTAAATGTGCTGATTTTCATTTTCACCGGGTGTTCTTCATTCTGTCATTCTAGGATTGCACCCCCCATCTGAGTGTGTGAGCACAGGGGACTTCAGAACTTGTTACAAGAGACGTTCTTAGAGTGTTGAACAATTCTTGGCTCTGTTAGCAGTAACTGAACAGCTGTACCTGTAAAGGCCGGAGGGGAATTACAGGCAGAGCTGCTGAGTCAGCTCTTCCTTTGGTGTGTCTTGTCTAGGTTTGTGTTGTGTTCTGCAAGAAGGCAGATGAAATGATCATCTATGGGTCCCAGCTGGCCTTCAAATCGATGAAAATAATGGTGCAGCTGTGCTTCTATCATAACTTTTCAGATCTTTTGCTTCCCACACATTCAGTTGGCAGTTGCATTCCCTGAGTCCTAAATCCCAGCTCCTCCCTGGGAATATCAGTATAATGGCCATGGGGACCATTCACATGTACAGAGAGAGAGAGTCAGGCAGGTATTTCTCCAAACATGAAAATGTGCCTTTAAAATATTTATTTTTGCATTTGTACAATTATATCAACATTCTGCAGAGCCGGAGGGAGTCACTGCATTGTTCTGTCACATCACAGCTGGGCAGGTTTGCACACACACCCAGCACCCATCCGTATGTTAACACATGCTCTTCCCCTTGGCTAGGTGCACTGCAGAGAAACAGAAGAGATGGAGCACCCTGAGGTATTCTAGCGACAGGCTGCGTGGGTGGGATTAATTGTTAGTTAAATGTGGAGGCATTTCCTGTGGAGGTTCTAAGGAAGGACACAGAGGGGTGGGGAGCCCTGGCGGCCATGGAGATATCAAAGGGACACAAGAAATGAATCAGCTCTGAGTGTAGGCATTTTATAACTGTGTGAGGACTGGGGAAGCCAGGACACAGTCAGGCCCTGATCCTCAGCTGGGGTAAACCAGCTCTATTGCCTTTAGTGACACAGATATTTATCAGGGGACCAGCCCAGGGATCAGTGCTCAAACTGGGAGGGGGGGGTCATGACCCCTGAGGGGATCACGAGGTTATTATGTAGAAGTCACTAGATGTCACTCCCTGTGCATGCCAGTAAAGGTGGCATAATATGGAAGGGGGTCATCACTTTAGGCAGGAGGGTCGTAACAGCCTGAAATATTTTCAAAGGGGGTCCCAGCAAAAAAACGTTTGAGAACCCCTGAGCAAGACCTTCAGAAATTTAGGATCAAATGTCTTATTTCAAAGAATATCTTAAATTTGCTTCAAAGTATCACAACCTACCCAGCCAGCCAGCCTTTCCCTGAATGCATGTGCTGAGCAGAGAGCTCCTTGAGGGACTCAGCTCCCATGCCCTGGATCTCCAGGGGCCACCTACTAGTCGGTGTTTTTCTCCCAGACCTGCTGCTGGTCTGTGCCTTTGCAAGCACACAATCTCTGTCCGGGATGGATTCCAGCTAGGCTTTCAAGGAATCACTCAGATCAAATCAGAGAACGCCTTTCTAGTAACAACATTTAATATTCACCGAAAGTCTCCATAAATAGGGCAAGGCTGATGAGAGCTGGAGACAGAATCTTTTCAGCAGCTGGGCCCCAGAGCGGCCCTCCCTTCCTCAAGAGCTGATGATGACCACAGACATCACCACCTTCAAGACGAAATCAAGACCTGTCTTGCTGCCAGAGCTGTCCCATAGCATCAGTGGCACTGAGGACAAAGGGGATGGGTGTGGAACTCATTGCAGTGCTTGTCACGGCAGCCAGGATTTAAGAGAACAAGAACAAAAGGGCAAAAGGGGTGTCATGAAAACTCAGACAACCCTCCCTGCCCCCAGAAAGGGGGAGAAATGAGAAAACTCAAATGCAGAAAGCAACTGCTCCCTATGCTTTCTATAGTTTTGAGGGCACTCTGAATCTATGAAGTCAGGGTCGCATGGTGCAAACACTCAGTGAACAACTAACATGAGTAGTTGGGACATCAGGGTCTATCTAAAGCAAATATAAAGGAGGACAGTTACATATCAGGAAATGTGGCATCCAATGCGCTCGGCTACCAGCCCTTCCATCTCTGAACATAGGGTTCTTCTATGGTGTTAGGAGTGAACATTCAGAGAAGGAAAGATCACACATCTCTGTGTCCAGGCCACCTATTCTCCCTTGTTCCCCTTCCAGGTTGTCTGGAGTTTAATGGAACCCCAGTTATATCACCTCTGAATGGGAATTCAATTAAAAATCTATCCGCAGGTGATGGAATGTCCTTCCCTCTCTCTAGTTCCCATGATGTGCCTAAGATATTGAAATAGCTTTTGAGTGAATGTTAGCTGTGCCCCTGCCTCAGTTCCTTGGGAATTTTACAGAGATCATCGAAATATAGGCTTTCTCATAGAAGTCTGGACCAATGGCACATCAATCTGGTGCACATTGATGGTAAATAAACATATTACAAGTAGCCAGATGGACTGACACATGGACAGGTGGACAAACAGACAGTATCTTTACTCTATCATTTGTACTGGATGCTTCAGTGGCAGGGAAAAGAACCCAAAAGGATAGTGCTTCTGTGTGTTACAACCTCCACCATTCTCTTTGAAACATCCAATTTCTCACCAACACACCTTTTTTCGGCCCTACACCCATCATTAGTGACAGACCGGCCTCATATAGATCAGCTTTCTGTATAAAACCCAGAAGTTCACGGAGCTTCTCTGAACCTTCTGACGTTTCCAAGAAAGGCTGGAAATCTCATATGAATCTGGGGAGGTTTCCAGCCTTGGAGCAAAAGGAGGAAGAGCCTCTCTAGGTAGCTTAACCCTTGTTATCCAAGACTGGGTCACAGAAGGATGTGCATATTCTGCTTGGAAATAGGCACATAAAGCAGAAAATAGGGGAAAAGGGATAGCTATGGGAGCTTTCCCAAACCTCCTGAAGGTTTGAGTTTGGATCAGGTTAGTTCTTGCTTTACCCAGACAGGATCGGTCATGCCTGCTAGTCTGAATCAGAAGAAATAGCCTTTTACTTCTTTGCTTTTCAAATGATTGACCATTAACTCCCTCCAAATCCTGGTGGTCCCCTACCATTCCCCACTCCAGAAAAACAAAATATAGGTGAAGTCAGTCCGTCCAGAGGAACCTTCCAAACATTTTTGTGTACTTTTAAAAACATAAAGATATGTTTCTATGGAAAACGAACAACTCAGCTCAAACAGTGGGACGGGAGCATCTGCTAGAGTCTGCTTTTCTGAGCCCAAGTAGATTCTGTGCAACCTAAAGAGTCTCGGTTTCCCTTAGTTGCACTTGGGGAAGTCATTTCTCATGGTAATTTGTGTCTCACTGAATGTGAAATAAAATTAATTCTGCCCTTCTCCTGGCTAGAGTCATCAAAATATCTCTCTGTTTCTCACATCCTCATAGTCGCCCTGGTGACTCAGAGCGATGGCCCAGATAGGGAATTCAGACTGCAGGTGGGGCTAGAGCGCCAGATTGACTCTTCACAAACAAATTGTTCATTTTCACACAAATGTCTCTGGTGCCACAAATGGGGGGTGTAGGAAACTGGGGAGTGATACTGAAAACCAAGGATGTCCCTGACAGCTTTCAGAGGATCTCTGACCAGGCATCCAAGACCTTTCTTGCAGCTTTCCTGGGAAGGCTCTAAAAGCTGAGATGGCCCCAAACACGCCCGCTTTGCAGCTCAGGCCCCTCACAGGCTAAAATCAAGGTCACATGCACTTCTGCACAGTGGCTCTCACAGTGCTTTCCCCCACTGTGGTCTGAGCAGGTGCTGGTCTCGTCCCGTAGAAATCCCACCCAGCACTTTGGCTTTCTCTGATTTCTCTCTCTTAATTTGGTTTCAGAATTCACTTTACAAATGAGGTCATTCTCTGATGATCCTCAGAAACACTCCCACTAAACAAGGCAAAGCCTGCAGATTTCTTTCTTCTCCTTCTGCTGAATTGCAAAATGTATTTTATTTCGGTAAATTAGAAATTCCCCAAAGGAAAGCCCATATCATTTCAACTTGCTAGGCTGCCAGGCTCTTATAATGAGTCGGATTGCCAGATTTGACTGTCCTAAAATGATCTTCTGTTGCCATCTACTGTTTGGATATGGGATCACTTCTCCATAATCCCTCGGTCACAGAACTAGGATACACAGGGCTGTCGCTGTTTTACGCAACGACCATGGACACTGAGTCCATTGTGTAGGCAGCAGTTCTCAACCTTTTGCGGGTCACGACACCCTTGGTGGCATGTGTGACCCTATAGGACACACCAGCCCCCCACCCCACCCCCCAAATTCAGCCCCTGCACCACCAACACCCCCTGCTGATTCCATACACACACCCCACCACCGGGAAGCTGCTGCTGCACTCCAGCTCTGGCAGGCGGCTGCGGGCGCTCCACAACATACTTACCACTATGTGGCGACACAGTAACATTGAGAACCACAGCCCATCTAAAGCCCTCAGCAGCTGTCTCCAGCTCCCTGATGTGCATTCAGTAATTGGAGCTAATCTGACATCCTGTCTATCAGCTAAGCTAAGGGATGCCATGTTTCTGCAGTCATTGCTTCTCTCAGATCCCACCCCTCAGTCCTAGTGACAACCATTTCACTGTATGAAAAATATATCCAATGCAAACCAAAGAAATCTCTTCACATAGCTGCCATCCGGACACATCTGGGCCCCGCGGTGATGCGAGCATCTCAGGTGTCACCACAGCACAGTTCCCCGTTATGGTGCAATGGGGGGAATTCCACAGAAATGGGGCTGAACAGCTGGAGAACTTCATTGTGGGATACTTGGTGCAGGATATGGCCTGCATCTTCAGCAGCCTCTCTTGCGAGACTTGGGTTCAGAGGTCCAAGTCAAGGCAATGCACTGCAAGTTCCTGCTGGGATTGACGTGAATTTCACTTGACAAAGACTCTCACAAAAACATCTAGCTACAGCCAGATGCCTGAATGTTGGGCTTCCATGCCAGAATGTTGGGCTCCCCAGCAGCAAAACACCTACTTTAGGGGATGGGATTTCCATTCAGGGTCTCATGGCACTCTAACCACAAAGCCTGCCTGCTGATCTGTCCTTTGCTTAATCCGGCCTTCTGTTGCATTTCCCCTCTCAGTACCCTGGAGATACTATCATCAGCTCTTCATTTTTAAGGGCTTTGATCTTCTTCTGGGCATAGCTTGGGGACAGACACTGAGAAAACAGCTTTATTTTGAGGGGGTTCCATAGTGATCCACCACTCTTACTCTCTTATACCAGGCCTACAACAAGGAGGGGGCAAGATATCAATTCCTCTGTGGTAGGCTGGCTTGTCTCTGCTGTGAAGGGAAAGGAAATAAGCATGAGTGCAAATACTTCTTCTTGAGCCCTGATGGCCAGTGCAGAGTGTACAAAGACCATGTGGACACCAGGGTCAGGGCAAAAGCAAGACAGAGCCAGCCACAGGAGAGTGTGGAGCTCATTCTGATTTCACTTCAATCTAACCTCATTGGCTTCTGTTGTCCTTGATTTATACCAGTGTCAGTGAGATGGGAACCAGGTCCTCCATGTACAGAGAAGTGGATGTCTGTCATAACTGGAAGAGGTCAGACATGGAACCTCTGCTGGCATTTGCATCCTCCTTCAGTCCCCTGACCTTGCCAGCAAGCAGCCAAGCCTGCTGCCAGGGGCTTATAAAGATGCAACGAATGGCCAGCATCCTCAGTAGTGTGGGATCAGACTGCTGAGGCCATCAAGTGACAATGTGAAGAAGCCTGTGAATGAAGTGAATAGCAAGTGAATGAAGGTTAAAGAATTATGAAAAGCTCTGTCATTGTGTGCCTGGAGCTAACTCTGACCTCGTGGCAGGGTACCATGGGCTTTCTGACCTGCTAGCTGCCATTTGATGTAGCTAGTACCCTTTCTGAGCAGCTGTGGGTCCACGCCCTCTCATGGAAATGACCAGAACCAGTCAGCCAAGCAGACGGTTGGTCAGCAGCATCACCTCTGCCCCCTTCTCCATCTGAGCCTAGGCCATCAATAGTCTGATCCTGAGAATTCCATAGGATCAGGACCTACCGTGTCTAATTGGTGCTTTGCCCCTTATTGGTGCATGTTACTCTTCTCTCCATTTTAAATGACTCGTGCTGCCTTGGAAGACTTTCCCCAGCTTCATCTGGTGTATTTTATTGCCCTGGACCCCAGTTAGTTTCATCACATTCATCCAGGAGAGGTGTGTCTGTCTCTTTCCTCTCTAGTTGTTCTGCCTCTGAAGTGTCCTTTCTGGTTAACCAACTGAAGAAGTCTGAGCAGGACCTTGCTTAGTTACCACAGCCCCTCTGTGTGCCCTGAGAAGCCCCTTCAGACATTTGCACTGCAAACAGCATTGCTCCTGAACCTTGGCTGCCCAGGGTGTGGGTGCAGAGGCTCCCCTGCCTGCAAAGTCTGGCACATTGCCGTGAGTGGTGAAGCTGCAAATCAGTGGAGCA
The DNA here is from genome assembly GCA_007922175.1 of Pelusios castaneus. NCBI lineage: Eukaryota > Metazoa > Chordata > Testudines > Pelomedusidae > Pelusios > Pelusios castaneus. Next base: position 14,308,490 of record ML685808.1, read on the forward strand.
AGGTCTGGAAAAATCACTAGCGTGGACGGAATCTGCCTATGTCTCTGTGCATTGTTCTGAGCCCCCTGCCTTCCTGGGAATGCTATTTGCCTCTCTTGCAGGCAAGATTTACAGAAGGAAAACTGAGGCAGCTGCTATTCAGAATCACATTCTGCCACTCCAGTAATGCAAATGCTGTTGGGCACATCGCCCTCGGCTTGGAGTGTGAATATTTCTGATGTAACAGAAAATGATTCTCGTGTGGGTCTTTCCTGGCTCCAAGTCACCTCGTCTGGAGTCCAGGACCATTATGGTAATTTCAGGGATGAGAAATCCTTTGGGCCCAGCTTTGGTTTCCATTGTGTGCACTAAGCAGAGATGAAAGTTTAAATTAAATGGTACTGGCTTGGGGACGGGGTGACTTGTGGGATTTGGGAGCCTTTCACTTCCAGATGGCAAGTTCAAATCCTGCCCAGGTTGGTTGCAGCTGTCTGACTGTTTGGTGGCCTACAAAAGATTGGTGGATGGGCCATACTAGTTGCCTAGTGATGAACTTCTTCTCTCAAACCCCACCGTGACAGTACAGCTCTTCCCTTCTCTGCTTCTTCTACCTCAATCAGCATGAATTGGTTTCCCTCATTGGAAGACACAGGAAAGAACCAGGGGCTGAATGGTCTGGGGAGACATAACCCCCAAAGCCGGGGCAAGATGCATCGACGGAGATAGCATATGGGGGCAAAGGGGGGCAGGCCCAAGGGTTTTATGCTGCAGTGCTGTTAACCCACTAGAAATTCATTCAAAGTTTTTTAAAAAAACACAAAAGCATATTACGTGGATAATGGAGGGAGAGGCAGGGGATGTGTGTGACCTGTCATTTGCCAGGCAAGCCCCTCAATTTTTTGTTATATGTGACCCAATTTACTCCATGAAAAAAATCACATAACTAAAAGCAGAGTACCTCTGCCTCCTTTGCATTCCTCATAGCCTTGGGAGTGCTAGGCACCCCTGGGTCAGGACATAAGGTAAATACAGCAGCATCTGGCCAGCCAGAAGTAGCTGCAGAGCAGCATTGCTTCTGGCATGTCCCAAGCACACCAGGGCCAGAGCAATGGCATACAGCTGTAATCACGGGCCTTTTTGCTAGCAGGGGATTACGCCAGGGAATTCTCACTCACCTGCCTGCCAGCTCCTTTGCTTTGCTCGAGTGGTTCAAAGGGACCCCACTGGACTAAAAATCTGCTCCATACATGCAAGGAGATATCTTCAATAATGATAGACCTTTTCTGTAAGGTGCCTCTGGAGTACTGTGTCCACTGATGGTCACCACTCTAAGAAAGACAGAGCAATAGTGAAGAGCCAAAAGATCCCAACAAGAACAAGTGTGGTTAGTGCAAACGCAGGAGATGACCTGAGATGGGATAATTGCTACAAAGCCAAAATGATCCAACTCAGACCAAAGCTCAGTCCTCATAAAATACTAGGCAAGAGCATTTTGCCACAGAGTTTTGCACATACTAAAAGCCCCAGAGAAGGATGGTCTTCCAACTGATCTGAAGGAACAAGTTGGTTTAGGGCTGAGCATCAAGCAGTTTTATAACCCTTCCATACAGATAAGGTTAAGATCGTGACTGTCCACTGTAAAATGTATTGCCTTGCCAAAGACATCCTGCCGATCTTCTCCTTGTCAGAATGGGAATGCTCCAATCTCTTCTTCCCAGGTAGAAACGCCTATTGTTTTGTATTTCAGTGCAGACATTTCAAGTGCACCAGTGTTTGCTTTGAATATTTCTTCCCATCTGGTCCACAGGCCTGCCTGCCTAGTTTGCTAGAGATTTCAGAACTGGCCTCCCCTCCTGAAGTTCCTTTGGATTCCAGCCTCTGAAGGACAGCAAGTAAAATGTCCGAGTCCAAGAAAGTGCGCAAAGATTAACTGGATCCTTATCATAACCCATCAGCTGACATTTAGGAATGGGTGACAACCACACTTGCTTATATAAGTAAGGTCTTATTTAACTCCTCTAGAACACGTATCCTTTCAGTGAGTTCGACTTTGGTGACTCAAGGAGGCAGCAGAGCTAAATCAGATGCCAGACATTGATTCTTCCCAAGATCCCCAGGGTCTGACAACTACAGTTATTATTATCACCATCTGTCTTTCCACACACAGCCCCTGGAGAGGACACAAGTTCCTCCAAATCACAGCTAAGACAGCAAAAGGACAAATGCTTTCATTTCCAAGTGCATGGGTTTTATATTCAGGTATTTCTGGAATGCACCACATTAAGGGAATATGTTTTATTTAGCTAGATGTGGTATTCTTCCTGTAGTGTGATGTAGTGTTATTATGCAGTGTTCTAACAGCTGTTGCATTCCATCCAACGCTGTCTGTATTTCACTGATGGGTAGAGTGACATGTCTGTATTCCTTACCTATGGTATCTCTTTGGCGTATTGTGAGACATGTTGTGCTTTGAAATCTGCATATGAATGGTGCTATAGAAGTGCCAAGGTTTGTTATTTGCTGCTGCTCAAGCACTTAGGGGCTGGACCAGAGGCAGGTCACCTAATAAAAACATTTCCTTTCCCTCTTTTCAGGCTTTGTCTATTTCTGGGCACTGCTTCTTCACAGGAATGAGTCCAGTATTAAGAAGCCATCACCAATACAACTGGTGGCCAAGTGTATTAACCCAAAAGCAATTAGGACTTTGTGAATCACCAAGAGACTGGGACTCAGGGACAGGAAGAGCATCTTAGAAAACCATTTGACATGACCCAGACTTGGCGCCGAACCTGTTCTGAGGCATGACAATTTGGGGTGTTTTCTTTACATTACAAACAAGGAGTCCTGTGGCACTTTTAAAGATTCCTTGTTTGTTTTGCTGAACTAGACTAACACGGCTATCCCTTTGGAACTTCACATTAGTTTGCAAATTTACCCCTCAAAGAGCACAGGCCAAGAGGGCTTAAATACAATGGAAACAGTTTTGCTTGATGTACAACTGGCCCATCCAATTGGCCCATGCAGTAATCCATCTGACCTGACTAGTATTTCTGGCTCCTTTGGGAATTTCCTGATCTGAGCTGATCTCCAGCTCAACTGCCTGGAATCTGCAGGTTACCAGACTTTGGGGTATTTAGCCTAGTAAAAGGATCTTCATGAAACCTTCCAAGCTGAGCAGTATCATTATGCCAGGTCTGAGTTGTGCTAGGGAATCAGGGTAGGTGCACCTGATTCTCTTCTCACTGACACAGGTGTAAATCAGGAATGATTCCATTGACCTCAGTGAAGTAACAGATTGATAAGAGGGGAACCTGGCATCGGTCAGGCAAGTGACTTATTTCCTGCTATGTGTTTCTCTCTAAGCCTGATTCTGAACCTCTGAACTCAATGGCTGTTTTGCCAGTGACTCCAGTGAGAGCTGGATTAAGCCCTTTATTGTTATCTTCCAGATCCATTTGTTCACTTTGCTCCCCACTTGTATCATGTAAATTGTGAGCGCTTCAGAGCAAGCAGTGTATTCATTGTCATTTGTCTGTACACTGCCCACTCCCATGAGGTCTTGATCCCTGACTGGAATTCCTAGGTATTACTGGAACACAAATAATTAATAATCAGGCCTAGATATGAAAAAGGACAAAACACAGGACTTTTCAGCAATTTAACTGTCCTTGTGAGCGAGTAACAACAGGCCTGCTTGGACTCTGGGGCTTCCTACCCATGTAAGTCCACAGACTTCATTGTGGCTACTCTGTTTTACACTGGCAGGAGAGAAGATACGACCCTTCCTGAGACAGTGTGAGTGAGAAACAGATTAGCTGAGGAGAAAATTATTAGTGAGGTGGATTGTCTGGGGACCACAAGGGGTGGCAGTGGGCAGCTGCTGGGATGAGGAGTTGGAGCAGGAGAGAAGAGAGATAGCAGGGGACTATAATACCAGAGTGATAAAGCAACTTCTTTGGAAGGACCCCAAAGGGTCCTCTGTGCTGGAAAGCCGGGCAAAGGAAACTGGGAATGGCTGTCATCCGTTCCCAGAAGGACAGGGTAAGTTCCTCTTTGATTTCAATTGGGGATGGCTGGTAAGGTATAAGGAATTGGGTGATGCTGGTTATCTGTGACTGAGCCTGGATTAAGGAAGAAATGGAACACTTAGGAGGGGAATGGAGAAGTCTACCAATGGCCAGAGAAAATCAGCCCAGGCTCCATGCCTTGCCTGTCTGCTGGGATTACTTCTATTCCCCCTCTCCTACTGGATGGAATCTTCTCTGCTTGAATGGCCTGGATTTGCTGTCACTTGGTGCTGGGATGAAATTAGAACTGGCAAGAATTTGCCCCGTGGGAGGGAGATTGGTGAGAAACCCTAGTCTCTATAGTTTTGTTTATTCATGTGTTATTTTAAACAAGCTAATCCTAGCACCCCTGTCCATTCTGACAGTTAAAATTTAGAAGGGACCTTGGTACAGATCTCCCCTCTGTACTTCTTTAGGCCTCTCCTCCTCAGTTGTCCTCACTCTATCCTGCCAAGATCATTGTCTTCTCCTGCTGCACTTAAAGTCTCCCTGTGCAGCTCCACTCTCCATCCACATCTCATCTGAGATGCCAAGGGTGGCCTGAAGCAAATCTCCAGCTCCAAATACTCAGGTCCTCATCAAGGCTTTGTGACATACCTTCTGCTTCTAAGGCTTTGCACAGTTCTACATCTGTTATCTATTCTTCTACCCGTTCCTCATGCTCAACCCATCGCTCATCTCCTGGCTGTTTCACCTTGCTTCCTTCACCCGTTCCTAGTTGGTGACCTCTTCCATACCACCACAGACACATGAAACAGCCACCCAACCACTGTGGCCTTAAGCTCAATGGGCTGAAGTGCGGCTTATCTGGTGCCTAGGCTTTGTGCTGGTCTCTACACAGTAATGAACAGCCCACAGGTGACTTCACTCTTTCTTTCATTGTGATTCTTCCCTTCCTTTCTGCTCTTGCTCCTCTATCTTGAGATCCAGTCCTAAGATTAAAATCCTGTTTTCTCTCCCTCAGTTACATTTGCTTAGGGTTACTGCCCTTTTCCTGAGCCGGATCTGTGCAATACTGCTTTGGGTCAAAATTTCTAGATGCTCTATAGAGGAGCTGGATGAATCATATGAAGTATCAGCTTGTCTTCTCTCACCAGACCTTTTTATTTTCATCAGTGAGTCCCAGGGGTCACATTTTGGATGCCGTGGAATATCAGCATACCTGTCAAGTTGGCATATACATACATTGCAAAGGAAACACCCAACAAGTTGTCTGTATTGTGGCTCAGTCTGAATACCCAAGCACATGTGAGAATACCCACACTCCTTCTGTTTCTTCCGAGTAAGAATAAATTGCTCAGGAGGCTATGACTTAGAGCTATGACCTGGTCAAGACTGCTGCATGAGCCTGATTTAAAGCCCACAAATCTCAATGGAAAGACTTCCAACTGACTTTGGATCAGCCCCTATTTGCATATAAGCATTAGCATTTGACCCCCATCTGTTTGGCCTTGGTACATGCCTCCATCTGGGGCAGAGCAGATCTGCCTTCTGCAGCCTAAATTCTCTGCATGCTTCCAGACAAGCTAGTGTAGGGGTGGCACTTTTCTGACATACACTCCTGCATTAATGGAGATTAGTGTGTGGATTTCTGGTGTGCATGTGTAGAGAAGGCAAGTCAAGCACTGAGGCTTTTCAGAAGGTCTGGTTGAGCAAAACCCCCTGGCGCCAACAGCAGCGGAACACCCTGAAGTATTAAATATTCATCAGTGCGTGTTTGCTCAGCACTGCTTCAAAGATGTAAAATGCCAAGAATTCTTCTTCCTCTTTTTAAAAATTAAAATATAGCTGAGTTAAGAAGCATCAAGGATGAATGAAAAGCTGAGTAGTTTGTGCAAATGTGCTTTATTAATTATACCAAACCTATACACTCACATCAAAGATGCTTTCTGGGAACTCAGAATCTCTCATGCTCTGTCATTCACCGGCATTAATCCAGCTGTACTTATTCCTTGCAGGCGATGAGCATGTAAACAACCAGAAGAAGAAAATACCACTTTTCAGTCTCAGGAAATATTGCTGTTCTGCAAACTCAATCTATTGAGCATTTTGAAAATTGTGACCATGGATCTTGATTTTTCACAAATACAAAAGTTCTTGCACAAAGCATATAAGAACTAAGTCAAAATTACACAGCTATGAAGCATTATTAAAACCCACGTCAGTTTTTATAAATCTATGCAATGCCATTTCTTTGCCAGGTTACAACCTGTGCCATTTCTCAGAAAGGCAGGGAGCAAATTGCTCAAATATGAGCTGAAAAGTGGCATACTGGGTTTTTGTTTTCCCTCCCATCAGCAGAATTCCTTTTCTTTGCCTTTTTGGAAGGTACTTATTATAATTAATATTACAAGGAACATGTGAGCACAGTGACACTCTAAGGTTCCTGAGCAGCAGAAGCAGCCAAGCGACTAAACTTGGAGGAAACAAAGACTGTGTTTTAGAAATAATGAAAGCAACTCGTACTTGTCTTATGCATTTCAACCCAAAGTGTTTCAATGCTTTACAGCAGCATGTAAAAGGATCATTCACACACCAGTAGATTGCAGTCTCCTCTGGGGTGGAATGCAGCAGCTGTTAGCAGTATACACCAAAGCTAAATGATCCTTTAAAAGAACCAGGGGAAACTTAGTCCAACTGAAACTATAGCAGGGATTTTGGTAAGTTCCAAAGAGACAGTCATGTTAAGAACTTCACTGCATTTATCCCTCCTTCCTATACTATACTTTTTCCATTTTCAGGTATCTAACAAAGCGGGATCTCTCCCAGGAAAGCTCATGCAATAAATAAATGCGTTAGTCTTTAAAAGTGCCACAGGACTCCTTGTTTCTGTAGCAGAGATGTAAGGAGCAGGGTGTAATTGCCAGAATAGAACAATTGGGATAAGTCCCTGAGGGTGCGTCTACACTTGTAAATTAAGTCGACTTAAGCTTGCTTAAGTAGACTTAATTTACTCTGCATCTACACTACACTTTCCTTAAGTCCACCTAAGCAGCTGCTTAAGTCAACTTAAGGAAAAATTAAGTCAACTTTATTAAACTCCATTTTAAGTCGACTTTCTGCTTAAGTCGACTTTCTAAAGTCGACTTAAGCCAGTGTAGACGTGGAGTACCCCTAAGTCGACTTAGAGTCGACTTAGGGGCCTCCAGGGCTTCCTCACTGCCCTCCCTGCCAGGGTGGCTGGCACAGGGAGAGCCTGGCATGCCCCCCCACAGGGCAGGGCAGAGCCCTGGCCACCCTGCCTCTATGCCCTGCCAGGGTCCCTGTCCCCCTTTGCCCCATTGTACCCAGGTACAATGGGGCAAAGGCTGAGCCCCCTGACACTTGGCAAGGGGTACCCCCCTGCCACCATGGACCAGTCCCAGGTCCACCTAGCCCCTACAAGTTGGCCTAGGTGTCCAGTGTGGATGCTCTAGGTCGACTTTGTAGGGTCCCCTCAAAGCTGACTTAAAATTTAAGTGTGGACATGCTAAGTTGACTTAAATTAACAAGTGTAGACATAGCATGACTGCTGCAAAAAAAATGGCCCAACAAAACTGGCCAGATCTAACCGCAAATCTGTATGAAAGACCTCATCTGCAGCAATAAATGTAGCATAGATGTCAGGGCCTTGGCTGAGAGCTGAATGAGAGGGAACAGCACCATCTACTGCGCATGTGATTTATGTGAATAGTTTCAATCTATGCAAAGTGAGGTCCAAACTGTGCATGAGATGTCAGGAGGTCATTAGCCTCTCCTGTTATGCCCACTTCCCCATCATCATAGGCCAGGCAGACAGTCTCCCCAGAAATCACCTGGTCAAGAGCCAAGCCTACAGAAGTACAGAACTGTGAAAACTGGAGAATGAAAAAAATCTAAATTTAAGTGCCATCTCTTCGTTTCCAGGGGAAAAGGGGGAGACAGGGCAAGGCTGCTTCTAACAGTGGATTCTTCAGGCTTTGCCCAATTAATACAGTTCATCGTGAAGAAGCTGGCCCTGCCATTCAGCCTAAATAGCTCTTTTCTCAGTTTCACTGCATTTCTGCCTAGCCACTTCCTTCCACACCCTTTATAGCCCCCAAGGTTTCATCCATCTCTGGGGTATTTGCTTAGTGTTTGTTGAACCATTTGTGCCCCATTCTTCTTTCTGCGTCTCTCTTGGTCTCTCTGACAGCAAGATGTTGGCTCCAGAGGGAGCTCAATGGAGCCCAGCACAGGAGGCTGCCAGGTTCACTTCTAATGATTTCCTGGATTGGACGGCTCACCTATGCCCCAAATTGCTAAATAAAGAGCAGCAGCACTCCCTTCTATCCCCCACCCTCTGCCTTAAGGGATGCAGCAGCTAATCCATAGGTTACATCTGCAACATAGCAATTTGTGAACTCTGCCAGGAAGCATTAACACAGCATTCTCTCCTGGCCGGCTCCAGGACTAATTCTCAGCCCTTTCCACTAACCCTTTCCTGCTTGCCAGAAATCCCCGCAGGTCTGGCAGCCCCTTGGGGACAGGCTAGCCGTTTGAGTGACCAACGTGTTGTGACACACCTTGCTGATAGACTTTTGCAAGTGCCACAAGGTGCAGGCCACTGGGACGCACAACAAGTCAAAGACAGCTTTCCAGGCTCAGCCCGGCATGGCAGAAGCTCAGATATTCTGGGAACCTTGCCCAAGCAGCAGGAGAGGGACACTGGAGAGAAGAAACCCCAGCAAGATGCAAGAGCCAATTAACACACATCCCTCTCCCCCAAATCAGACAGCTTTTTGCAGTAGGAAATGCAAAAGCAGGATCTCACTTAGCTGGGGTGTGGATTGACTCCATCCCAGGCCAGTGAGGTCTCACTTTGTGTGGGTACTGCTATGCCACACCTCTGGGTGAGTTATTGGTAGCTGAGATTGAGTTTAGGACCCCTGCATCTAAAAGCACAAGCCTGTGGTCCTTTATCTATAGACCCCCAGCTTTGTTAGAAAAGGCTGTGGCAGCCTCATTAACTTCTCCAGGTGGCCCAAGCAGTAACGGGGGGGGGGGGGCAGATCACCACTTGGAGCGGGCATGGGTGACAAGCAGCACAGCCTGCAGGATGTGATCCCTGCTGAGACGGGACAGAGAAGGATGACTTCCCTCTAACACAGGAGTGCAGTGGGGATGCCCCACCACACGTGCCAAATCCACATGGGCCCTGCAGCACAGTTTCCTCCCCTTTCATTTCAGCATCCCCTGCCCATCACCCAGAGGGGCTCCCTAGGAACTCCCCCCAGTACAGTCACCACCATTTGTAATGGGCTGATCATCCAGTGCCAGGTTGACGGGCTGGTGGAGTGGACGCCAGCTATTTGAACGTGAATTCAAAACTGCTAATGGCAGTCAGACTCAAAATTGCCTCTGATGCTGGTGGCATTTTGCCTCTGATGCTGGTGGCTTAGCATAACCCAGCCCATGTGAACCCTGTGAAATGAGAATGTCCCATAAACGTGAGCACTATAAAGTCTCTCCTCTGAGCCTAGTTTCTCCTTGCTCCTCTTCCTGCCCTACCTAGTACTGATAATTACCTCTGAATCGCTCATTGGATTTGTTCCATTTAACATATGATTGGGCATTACCTGAACCAAGGCCTGAAATCTCCAGGACACCAATGGGCTGCCCCACCTGAGCTCTTCATTTACATGTTTATTTACTTCCATTCAGAGATCATCAGGCTTACACTGTGCAGCCTATGACAGATAAATAACTAAAGCCCTTGTAGGCCAGATTGATTAAATGGATCTAATTAAAGGGTCTGTCTTCTCTCGGGGACACGTCCCCTGACAATACAAAAACATGCCCTTTTTTATACTGCACCCACAGCTCTGATTTAAATAATAGAAGGCAGTGAGAAATTGAATAAACTCATTGATTCTATGATAAGAATAAACCAGCAGTAGCAGGAAAGGCGGAGCATGTGCTGGTTCACAGCTTCTATTACGCTACATTCCATGGTCTTCACTGCTCAGCGATGAGCTCCCTACAGACAGGAAATATGTCTTCGCTTATACAGAAGGGCCTCTTCCTTTCTGCCTGGCTCTCTCACCTTAGTAGAGCTGATGTAGAAATAGGTGCTACAGAAAAGCAGTAGAAAGAGAGGTGAGCCATGGCTTCCAGCTCATTTCTGGTAGTATTCCAGGAACTCGCCAGCATATCAACCATTATGAGGAGGGGGTAAAAAAGGGAAATGGGGTTTGAGGTGTGTTTTTTCCCCCACACTTGCAGAGATTCACAACTCTGATCATTTGGGGGTAGGTTCAGAAGCTAATAGGTGGATTCTTATTTTCTCCAAATCAAGTAAAGCACTCAGTCACAAGATCAATAGATTCTGGGGGCTGGGTCATGGGGGTGAGAGAGTCAGTGGACCAGACGGTGGAAAGAAACCATTTTCAGAGGCAACTTTTCAAGAGGCAGAGAAAGACTGAGACATTTTTCCTGGCAGCGGGAGTTGTAGAGCAGAAGGCTCTCACATCTGACTGTGTAAAGGAACAGAGGATCGTGGGAGGTGATATAAAGAAAACAAGTCTTGGATGGTGGCTGAAGTAACTCCAGGAAGGCCATACTGACTTGTCTCCTAAAGATAGTAAGGAAGCCAGTGGAGGTGGCTGAGTCTGGGTGACGTGAATGATACTGTGGTACTTTAGGTGTCTGGGCAGCTGGGTCATATGGAACAGCCCATGTGCAGGGATGCAAACAGAGCCTTTGGCAGCTGAAAGCTGCAGTGAGACAGCAGCAATATCTCAACAGGAGTACCCACAGGACACAGCCACAAGGCCGGTGGGTCACATGGGAAGGTGCAAATCAGTATTTCTCTAGTGCGGCTTCCTGATTTTGGTGCAAGCTCTGGGCCAGGCTGGTTTGGTGTTTGCCAGTGCACCTCTGGGAGCTCCAACCCCAGAGCAGAAACCTGCAGTATAAGGCTCAATTCTTGGCCATTGCCTGGCTGAAACCACTGGCCTGTTTACATCCTCCCCAGCCTGTCAGGGGAAGAGAGACTCCCTTGTGACGCCCTCCCAGGCAGCTCTGCACGCCAGTTGATGCCTGCCACATGTTCTCTGCACCATTGGAGGGGCTGTATGAAGCCAAATGGTCACATGAGGGCGCCATGAACTCAAAGGAGTTGAATTCCAAAGGGGTAGCCGTGTTAGTCTATTGTAGAAAGACAACAGAGTCCTGTGGCACTTTTAAAGACTAACAGATTTATTTATCGCATGAGCTTTCGTGGGAGAAAATGGGATTACGAAAGCTCATGCGATAAATAAATCTGTTAGTCTTTAAAAGTGCCACAGGACTCTGTTGTCTTTCAAAGGAGTTGAGAAGGGAAAGGGACAGCAGAAGGGGGAGCTGTGCCCCTCCCAGGGGTTCGGATTGTTGACAGGGTGTGTGAGAAAGGGCCATTGGTGCTAGCTGTGAGCTTAGTGAAGGCCCTGGAGAGTGGCACTCTGCAAGCCTCCAGCTAGCTGCTGTTATCCTTTCAGCCATGTGAACTGAGGGGCTTTCAGGGAGTTGGTTATATCCCATTCTCACTGAATAGAGGCAGGAGTCAATACATTCAGGTAAGACCAGCGGGAGTGTCGGCAGGGGGATGGGAGAGAGAAGAACTGGACAGAATCCAGCTTCTGGACCCTGCAGGTGTCTAATAGGTAGTAAGCTACAGAGAGACATGGAGACAAGGAAACTAGGGACTCTCCGCACCAGACACTGAATTAATTTCACCCGTCATCTAGATGGAATTGTCCCTCCCTAAAAGCACTTCCCCCAAACCTGAGACTCCCTGCCTCTTGCAGAAAATATGACACCATTTGCTGTCCTGCAAGAGGAGCTGTTCCGCCTGGCCTCTGACTGTAGTAGGTCCTAACCTAGAGACTATGACCTTCACATGGGTGGCGTTTGTATCACACCACAACAGCTGGGCAGAAAGGAGGGTCCTCGGCCCAGTGGGCTCGCAGCCTGAAGAGGCAGTGGGCAGTGATGGAAAGGGGTGATGAGGTAAGGCATGATTGCAGGTAGCCTCACTGGGGAGATAAGCGAGGAGAGAGAGGGCAGGGATAAGCAAAGTGTGGAAGGAGAGAGAGAACTTGCGGCTGGGAGTGATGTGGCCAGACCTGCAGAATGAGCCCAGTAGTATGGTAAACTGAGTGACCCAGAGCAGGAACAACATACAGAGGAAGGCTGGTTCAGAAACCAGTGGATTAGAGCTGTTCCATCTCTCTGAACACTGCTTATCCACACAGGCTATTTATACAGCACCACACCCCCTCTAGCCCTGGGGAAGGTACACATATAGGACGGGAAACTGGACATGCCCAGAGCAAGCAGACACCCTTCCTTCTGGACTTTTACACTCCACCGGAGTGTTCCAGGTGACAGGCACCTTCTAACTAGCAGGGAGCACGGATGCAGCCCCAGCAATTAGACTTCATGGGCACTGAGTGGTGGTTAATCCAGTTTGTAGACTCGTACAGGATCTCAGGCTAAAGCTTGGTAGCAAGAACAGTAGGGCTTCAGTGTGTCTAATCGTTTGTATTTGTGCTGAGACAACCTGCCAGAGCAGAAAGCCATGCAGCCAGGGAAGGAAGAGATCTAACAGCAGGTAATGGCAGGATGAGTTCAGTGGAGCAGGGAGCATTCTGGCTCTGCTCTCTGTCACCAGCAGATGCCCTACATGCAGGGCTCACACACAGACACTACAGGCAGCCTGCAGGAATCTTCTGCCCTAATTCTCCAATAACAAAAGCAGGGGCAGGTGAGCATTGAAATCTGCTGGGCCAGGCCACTCCATGGCACAGATATTTTCTGACTCCGAACACCTGTGCTGGAAAGTGGCATTGGGCACACAAGTGCAGTGAATTTTGTCCTCAGTTTTGCACCCCCGAGGTGTTTCTCTCCATGAAGTGTACAAATGCTTGGCAGAACTTAGAGGAGCCAGGAGTGATGCAGTTCAACTTAGGTCTTAGCAGAGCTGGATGAGGGGCCCAGGACTGGAGCAGCAGGAGGTGCTGTAGGTCAGGAGGAAGGGGCACTGGCAGAGCTGTGTGTGAATGACCTGAAATAACAGAGGCTCCAGCACATTAGCATCATGATGCATTGGCGGAGCTGTATTTGTGGAGCCCAGGAACAGAATAGTGTGGGTGCTACAGGTCAGGACTGAGGGGCTGGGGTTATGTGGGGGAAGGGGATACAGAGCCCCTGCTTTGCTATATCGGTTCCTGGCATTGCAAGGCTGTGTCAAACAAATGAAAAAAGTTCAGCTGAGGTTTCAGTTACTAAGAACGTTCTGTGCTTTCACAACTGTCTGTGCACTCTAACAAGGCACAGCTTCAGTGGCAAGTGGGGCAGAAAGCAAATTGCTCTTTGTCTAAACATCCCCTTTTCCTGAGGTTTGTTCCTCCTCAAAGGAGGCTGAGTTGCACATGATCTCCAGCTCCTTACATGAGAGACTCTGTCTCTGACTGTGGTTCTTGCCCATTCAAACTTGGCAGGCATACAGAAGTGCCGCACACATTTTTTGCAGCTAATTGGGACCTGTGTGTTCCCCTGCAGCACCCTACTCAATATTAGCCAGCAACTCAGGGGAAGATGCCCAGTGAGAAATGATTGCCACTAATTAACACCAGTGAAATGCCCTTGGGATGTCCCACACCACTCCTGCCACCTGAAGCAGATGTCAGTTAGGCTCATTTCGGTGACTAGCCTCAGATTTTAATTAGGTTAAAACACAATTCCTGTCTCAAGCACTCTGTCAGGGGCTTGTTTGTTTCTATTTGGTTGTGGGAAGGGACAAGGGGAAGAGGAGGGTAATTAAATTTGACCAAAATTATTGGAATGCAATTAAAGCTAATGATCTCATTTGCATAATCTGATAACTGCAAATCATAAAGTTTAAAAAAAAAAACACTTCAGGGAAATAACTCTTCCCTCCTCCTTAGATGGCACTGCAAACTTGTAGGTGAGCATATATGCAAATTTACAGAGACACATGGGCTCTCCTGGGAAGGGGTGTGAACATGTAGCACCCTAAAAATCCTGTCTATCTACTTATTAGGTGCTGACCCCTGCTGGTTCAGTTAGCTCCAATTGAAGAGCAAAAGGGGATGAGGGAGCACCTCACTGGGGGCAGAGCTTCTTCAGGGCGAGTGTCCAAGCAGCCACGCACAGGAAAAAAGTGAGCTTGACGCATCTGAGTGACCTACTGAAGCGAAACCCCAGAAAGCAGTTAAATTCGGCCATTTTGCTGTGTGCATGTTCTTCTGTGACAAAAGAGAAAGCTCCACCTTCTCCCTAGGGAGTTCTTGTTCATTAGAGCTACTCTATCTGTCTCAGATGATTTCCTTACCCCTGAGGAACTGTCAGGGAAACTAGCAATGCTGCTGTAAGGGGGAAAGCTCAGCAAGACCCGTGGGTGGGAGGTGCTGCATAGGGAAAGTATACCCTTTGCAGGGTGTTTGACCAAGGAAGTATATGAATATGAGTGAGCTAGTGCTCCCTGGATATTTCTAAGCTGCTGTTAGATTATCTCTACAACACATCCTGCTCCACTCAGATTCTGTCCAAGCAGCATAAGCATCCTTTCCTGCTTTTAGCAAACTCCATGTTGCCTAGGTAAGCAGCTAAAATGTCAGAGTCCCTGGCTCCATCTCTCCTGAATCCAGCCACACAGTTCCCATCTCACTGCAGGGCCTCTGGCAGCTCACCCAACTTCCCTGGGCCCAAGCAGTGATTAAAACAGCTCTAGATGGTCAGTGAGCCCAGCTGTAGGAAATAGGCGCCTCACTGAAACTATTTGTTCCTTTAGCAAGGCGACTTCTCTTTTTGATTCTCCTTTCTCTGCCTGTGAGCGTCTGCCACATTTCCCCAAAACATTGGATGCTAATCCTCAGAGGGATTGCTGTTTTTGGAAAGCCTTCCTCATATCTTCTTTTTCTGTTGTCACTGGCTGCGTCTGAGTGCCTTATAGAGCCAGCCTGGCTCAGAATTAATGAAACCCTGAGCTTGAAAGGACAAGTTCTTGTAATTCTATCAGTAAATGTCTCTGCCTCCTCATCTCAAAACCCCAGTGGGGTTCAGTGCTTTGCTGAACCAGCTCTTTGAAAAGAGCCCTGGGAGATTGCCTGGCTCAGGGGGTCACTAATGGAGCCTTTTGCTTCTAAGTTGTCACTTTGATCCCAAACCAAGTTAGCAATGACCAAAAGCATTTAGCATCTGACGGCTACTTGGGGGCCTGTATGAAGAGAGGGGTTGGTTCCCAGTCCAGTGCTTAGTAGATAACTATTCACAACATGAACAACCCCATCGCCACTGGCCGCCTGGCTGGGAATCTCTGGGGAAGCTAAGACTGCCAGGAACTAGCCACTTTGGAAGGGCATCGGGGGAAACTTGTGCTGCCGCAAGCCCTGTCGCGAGGGCTGTCAGCTCTACAGACTTCACCTGCACTGATGTCAGCATGGTTGCTTCCAACAGAATTATAATTGCCATCTTCCCGTGTCCTAGCCTAAGCAATGACCCCCATGGGAGAGGAATGCCTTCCAGGGAATCATGGACGTGCTATGAATCCATGTGTTTGACAGGGTGAACTGCCGTGAGCTAACTAACGTGTGTGTACCACTATCCTCTGTTGAACGGAATCAGAGCTGCTCAGCTGTGTGTCTAGGCCCCATACTGTTAACTCTCAAGGAGATTCTTTTAACTAATATGGTAGGCACAGGGACTTCTGTAGCAGAAGGATTCGAGTAGCATTCGTGCCAGCATTCTCAATGTCTGGCACACAGCTTACTGGCAACCTTTAAGATCCAGGATTTGTTACACTATTTTCCATGTTTGCAACATATGTGAGGCAATGCATGACATGAAATTTCATTAGTGTGGGCAGTTTCCATTATTAGAGGGATATAATGATCCCTATTCTTTGGGCTGTGTCAAACACCAAACAACTGTCAAGTGTTAAATCAGAACTTTGTGTCCCCTTGCAACAGTTCATAACACAACTGATCACGCGCCTCAGCTTGGTCAATACATGGGTACCAGAGCCCAGCAGACTGTTCCATTGACATGCCAAGGGCCCGAGGGGCATTTCCTGATAGACGGTGGTTTGCTTCTCTGTCAATAAAGGAGGCAGACTGTGAGCTTATGTATGGGAGCCTGGAATCCTGCTTACTAAGCCCAACTCTCATTGGTGCGTCTACACTGGCAACTTAGGTCGACTTAAGGATGTTTAAGTCGACCTACACACAGTGGGCTTTTATTAAGTCGACTTAAGCGCTTCCTTAAGTCGACTTAATAACAGCTTAAGTCGACTTAATAACACCACCTTTGAAGGTCGACTTAAGCCTTAGGTCGACTTCTTAAGTCAACTTAAAGCCAGTGTGAATGGGGGAATAGCACTAAGTCAACCTTATTAAGTCGACTTAAAGCCAGTGTGAACAGCTATGTCTACTGTTAAGTTGACTTAACAAGGTCGACTTAAGTCGACTTAAAGTGTAGCCACTCTGTTAAGTCAACTTAACAAGGTCGACTTTAAGTCGACTTAAAGTCGACCCTGTTAAGTCGACTTAACAGCGTCAACTTAACTTTACAAGTGTCGACATAGCCATGGTGTATGAGACATCTTTGAGCAACTCTGTGTCTCAGTCTCCTCATCTGTAAAAGGGGACATTTGCAAATTTGGATGGGGGTTGGGAGGATTTGTTAGTCAATCTGTGTAAAGTGATTTGGAAAGAAAGGACTCCACACAGAGGCTAATACATGTAAATGCTCCCTTGACTCCCAGCTTCACAGCCAATGAGAGGGCAGTGCTGGCACCTCTCTCTCTCTCCTGTCCTGAGATACCAGTGTCTTTTGCTCAGAGGACATTAATGTCTGCCCCACTCCCCTCTCAAACAAGTAATGGACTGAGCTAGTTCAAGGGGTCATAAACAAGAGTAGTTGTTTTAGCATGGCTGGATCTGCAGCTTTTTGTGCCCAAGGCCCTGATCTCTTGCTCTTCAGAGGAAGCAGTGACACACCATCAGCAGGTGATATCAATCACCTCAATACAAGATAGGAAGTCCTATGTAAAAGCCAATATGGGCCCAGTCCCACGCTCTTTCTTCCGGCAAACTTCCACTGAAGTCACTGGAGTTCCACCAACAGTGGCTTTAGCCCATTCCATTTATAAAGGAGAATGCAAACTGAGGAGGATGAAGAGAGAGAGATATCTGTGGCTATGCAGGCAAGTGAACGTTAGCAGCTATCACTGCCATGGAGATAGGAAAGCGGCACCCCAATACAAACATTGGCTGCCTTTTAGCACCATGGAAACTCAGCCCGTCTCTCAGAAAGAGGAACCTTTGGGTTAAGCCTGGGGTGAGAGCACACTTCAGGGCCAGTGCAGAGCTCAGGGCCAGGCTGTTGCAGGTTGATAAACAGTTGGGAAAAACTAAAGGCAAGCGATTAACCAAAGCATTCTTCCTACTCATGTGGGTTTGTTCAACCTAAGACACTGCTCTATAGGGACAAGCCAGAGCAGAACAAAGTTCCATCTGGCCGGGCATCCTTTTTTCCTGCTCTACCCTACCAAGCCAGATGGGCCTTCTAGTGAGCCAGATCATCCTTATGTATGGTGTAAAATCCACAGGATGTACCTAGGCTTGAAGTTCATGAAGGGGAAAGAGGACACTCTTTTCTTCTTAACCCAAGTGGGTGATATGCATCTGACTTGAAGCCTGAAGCTCCACAGCATCTGGGTCTTTTTTCTTGTAGCTTCTTTACAAGTGAAATTCATTTTGGCATCTAATCATTTGGCTCTGAGCTGGTTGTTTGTCACAACAATGTCCTGTAGCAGGAATCTCCATAGGTAAATGAATACGCTCGGTCAAACACTATGACTATGTCTACACTTGCTAAAATTAGTTCAAATTACTTAGTTTGAACTAACTAATTCAAACTAATTTTAGTTAGTTCAAATTAACTTAATTCGAACTAGGAAAACTTAGTTCGAACTAAGCAAGTGCCATTCATGGCACTTGCCTAGTTCGAATTAGCGATCCCCATTCATTTCAATGGCCGGTTAGTTCGAACTAAGAAATTAGTTCGAATTAACATGGCCACATTGGCTAATTCAAATTTATTAGTTCGAATTAACCCTTTAGTTCGAATACCCTATTCAAACTTAGTTCAAATTAAGGGCTTCCTTAATTCGAACTAACTAAAGCCTAGTGTAGCCATGGCTTTAGTGAGTTCGAATTAAGCCTCCTTAATTTGAACTAACTTGCCAGTGTGGACATAGCCTACAATGCTTCCTTTTACTCTTTTAAAAATGTGCTGTCTTCAGTGAGTCCTCCCTTGTTCTTCTCCTGTGAGGACAGGTGAGTAAATGGGAGTTTGGCTGACCGAACCGGCAGACCTGGCCCAGGGCCATATTTCTGAATGAAGTTATGTTAATAGCTGGGAGATGGGATAGAGGGACAAAATGTGGAGCTGGGATATAACTGCTCCTCACCCACTGAAGAGGCCCTTCCAGCTGTGTTTGCCCAGCTGAACTTTCACAAGTGCCGGTACGCTGGCCTAGGTGACCTTGGGGTACAGAGGCGATCAGAAGCAGACACGTTACTTCTCATTTTTCTGAGTGACCTATTGAACTAAACTATTGCGAGGGATTGCCATGGACCCCATCCACTCTAACTGAGGGTTGGTAGAGACAGGAGTTGGGGTCACTGCTTGGCTGGATTTTCGCGTGCTGTCTTGCATGCTGCAGACGGAGTTCATTTGGGGCACTTAAAACCTCCATATTTGTTTCAGGCCCTGTGACCTTGTGAAGCAGCTTCAGGCTGTATGAAATCACATCCCAGCAATGTGGTGGAAAAAGACCAGGCCTTCCTCAGGCCACCATCAGGTCATGAACATACTGGCAACTGGAAAAGGAAGCACAGCCAGACAAGATTGTGAAACTACACGCAGGCTGGCTGCCTCAGACAGTTTATCAGACACTAGTCAGAAGGCACAAGCCAGAGTGTGGCGGTTCTGAGATTTTTCCAAGGGAATTTCTCACTCTCCTTCTCTTTGCACCAAACTCATCCCAGTCACAAGCTGTCAATATGACTATTGCTCTGAAATTGTGGGGTTCTGAGAGAAAGGGGGAAGTGTCAGAGGCCCCTCTGCTGTTTGCTGACTGCTCCCATTCTTAGTGGTTTGTGTTTACTGTGTGCTACAGAGGCTGCGCCTGTGGGAAAGAGCCCGTCAAAGCTGTCAGTAAAGGTTGCCTGGCATTTCCAGGCCCTGTGTCACCTCCATTTGATATGGAGATCAGGCGGGAATCCCGCAGAGACGACAGCATAGCCATGTGACTGCGGCAATGCTCAAATTGACTGCGTCTTGAAGGGAAGCTAGCGCTCTCCCCTCGCCTTGCAGCTTCTCTCCTTGGTCTCAGCAGCAGCTCATCTTGTATTGTTCAAATGTATCTAGATGTGTTGGCCCGTGGGGTTTGTAGTGACTTTTGCCAAGAGCTGAGGTGAACCAGCCTTCTGAGGGAGCTGCCAGATGGGAGTGGCTATTGGCTAAGTCACACGCAGCTCCGTTCTTTGGGGCTGTTCCCAACACTCTGACACCACTTTGTCTTCTCATATGTCCAGCCCATGCCCTTCTCCATCCAAGGTCCTCTCCTAACCCCGCTCAGTCACAGTGCCTTATCCTCACCTTTTCTCAGGTTCAGCACAGGCCTAGATAGCACAGAGGTTTAAATGGCAGCCCCTTGCCTATGCTAGTGCCAACATCATTGCTAACCCTCATGGAGCTGCACCACAGAGGTGGCAGCAGTGAGAAAAAATAAAACCCTAGGGTACACAAGGCTTTTATCCCCTTCACCCTCTCCTTATGTTGTGGCCTCTTTCATGCCTTCCGTATGGAGCATTTTCCCAGTTAATCTGCATTAAATTACCTTCCCCTTTTCCTCGCTGAAATTCTCCATGTCCATGTGCTCTCCGTTGCATTCCACCCGTGGAAACCATGAGTATTAATCCTGGCCATGCTGAAGTCAGTAGCAAGCTTTGAGGCAGGGACTTTGTTTTCTGTTTAGCATAATTTACATCTCGTAAAACCCCATAACAAAGTGGTCCTCAACCAGGCGAACGTGTATCCCTAGCGGTATGCAGAGATCTTCCAGGGAGTACATCAACTCATCTAGATATTTGCTTCATTTTACACCAGGCTACATGTAAAGCACTAGCGAGATCAGTACAAACTAATATTTTATACAGACAATGACTTGTTTATACTGCTCTATCTACTATACATTCAAATATAAGTACAATATTTATATTCCAGTTGATTTCTTGTATAACTATAAAGTGAAAATGAGAAAGTAAGTGATTTCTCACTAATAATGTGCTGACATGTGTATTTTTATGTCTGACTTGTAAGCAAGCACTTTTTTAAGTAAGGTGAAACTTGGGGGCATGCTAGACAAATCAGACTGCTAAAAGGGGTACAGTAGTTTGGAAAGGTTGAGAGTCACTGCTATTGCATGTATATTCACTGTGCTATGTCAGTGACAATTTCATGAAGTTTTGGATGGTGGAATCCTCTCTGAGCCTGATTTTGAAGAGGAATTCCAGGGAGACAAATCAGTGCTGAATTAGCCTAAGCAGTGGTATAACAGGACAATGCCGATCCCTGGGCAATTGCACAGGTGTCTTGGAACTGCCCTGAAATGTGAGCAGTAGACAAATATTTGCCTTGTGTGTTGTCTGTCACTGAAGCAAATGTACTGAAAATATATTCCAGGTGAATGAGGACAGGCTGACATTAACGCCTGAGCAGGCACAAAGGAACAGAGGAAGTGGAGATGATGCCAGCTCATATTGTGCATGAGGCACCAGGGGGTATCAGAGAGGGGGCTGAGCCAAAACTTTTGAATCTGGCAAGAGCCATTGAACCCCTCCAAAAATGTTTGGGTTTGGTCAGCTATAGACATAAGGATAGCCATGTGGCCAGGAGGGATGAAAAGAGACTTGGGACTTCAACCTGCCCCTGCCACTGACTCACTTGGGGGCCATAGGCAAGTCATTTTGCCTCTCTGTGCTTCTATTAGCACATCTGTAAGATAAAGAAAATACTGGCCCTAACTTCCCTAATGTTATGAGTCAAGTGATTGTGATTGTAACTGCTAGTTTTTATTTGTTATTTATTTTGCTCCCATTCTGTAAGTTCCCCATCTTCAAACATCTAACGAAGTGAGATTTTCTCCCATGAAAGCTCATGCAATAAATAAATGTGTTAGTCTTTAAAAGCACCACTAGACTCCTTGTTTGTTTTGCTGAACTAGACTAACACGGCTACCCCTTTAGAACTTGCTAGTTGATGAGTTAGCTATAATGATACTTGTTAAGTATTTTATTAGTCAGAATTCAGGGGCAAGTGCAAAAATTCAGTTTTGGATCTGGATCCAAGGTAATTTTTTTTTAAAGGTAAATCCTCAGTTGGGGAATGTCTTTGGAGCCAAGAGTGCTGGACATCTTTAACTGATCACTTGCTACTGGTGTAGGAAAAAATGGTGGTAAATGATGATTTACAAAATAGCCAGTGAAAAGCACAGAGAGGAAAGAGTCAGTTCCTCTCTGGCCCTCTAATTTGTGCTGGCAACAGAACACCAGTCCAGCCCAATCTTCTGTATCTGAGACCACACTTAGCTCTTGTGCAGGGAGCAGTCTTTCCCTTTATAGTAGGGAAAGGTGTTTAATTTAGACAGCTAGAACTCTCTATAGAAAGGTGTCACTTCATGGCGAGGAAACAGCCAGGTTCCGTGGTGGGGAGCAAGCAGCAGGTGGAAGACATAGGATGCAGAAGCATTCTGATGTTTTTTTGAAAGCAAGAAAACTCTTACAAAATAGCTACACATGCAACCACCAGCCACTGAAAGGGAGGGCCCTTCTTAAGAAATTATTCTCTGCTGATCTGAGACTGGCAGAACCTGTCACATTATTTTCAGTAAACAATTTCTCCATTAGTTTTAGCCCTTTTTCCATTGACAATTGGTAATGGTTACTATTCTGCACATCTGTCATTGGCCCAGCCTATGGGCTGCCTGCCACACTTAGATTTCAGTATGTGGGGCTGCCAGTTTGAGCTGTGTTGGTTGGACACTTAGGCTATGTCTACACTTGGTAATTTAAGTCGACTTTAACTAAGTCAACTTAACTAAGTCGACTTTAAGTCGACTTAGTTAAGTCGACTTAGTGTGTCTACACTTAAAAATAAAGTCGACTTAAAGGGGAACTTCAAAAGTCGACCTAGAGCGTCCACACTGGATGCCTAGGTCGACTTCTAGGGGCTTAGGGGGACCTAGGGCAGGTCCACAGGGCTGGGGGGGGCACCCCTTGCCCAATGCCAGTGGGCTCAACCTTTGCACCATTGTACCTAGGTACAATGGGGCAAAGGGGGACAGGAACCCTGGCAGGGCATAGGGGCAAGGTGGGCAGGGCTCTGCCCTGCCAGGTGGGGGGGCATGCCAGGCTCCCCCTGTGCCCCCCCTGGCAGGGAAGGCATTGGTGTAGCCCTGGGGTAGGCCTAAGTCGACTTAGGGCTACCCCATGTCTACACTGGCTTAAGTCGACTCTAGGGAGTCGACTTAAGCCTTAGGTCTACTAGGTAGGTGGTTTAATAAAGTCGACTTAATTTTCATTGTCGACTTTATTTTCCTTAAGTCGACTTAAGCAGCTTGCTTAAGTCGACTTAAGGAAACTGTAGTGTAGACACAGGGTAAATTAAGTCGATTTAAGCAAGCTTAAATCGACTTAATTTACCAGTGTAGGCGCAGCCTTAGATCTACAGTTCTGTTCCCTGACTGGATGAGTATAACCCTGTGAAGTGGTTGTCTGGGGAGAAGCTCATGGTGGTACATTCTAAGTTCACTGTCCATGAATACTTTCCAACATTCACTAAAGGGTTGCTGTTTCTCACCATGTCTCTTCTCACCTCAGCCGCCTGTCAGTGTCTCCCAAGGGAGTCCATCTCAGTATAGGTCTTACCAGATTGGCCAGAGATAAGTGACTCCTACCAGCTCACCCTGAGGGTGCTGATTGCCAGAAGAGACCATTCAGTTACTGCTAGCCAAGGGAAGACAGCCCATTTCAACCAGCTCAGAACAGCTACTACTGCTGGTGCCTGCAATTTTGGACATTACTTGGAACAGATTGATTCATTCTTCACCAAGAAAATCCCTTTCCAATCCCTGATTTTGTCCGGAGACTATTGTGCACACCTCATGAGATTCTGTTAAAGCCTTTTCCGATGATTTAATATAATCCCTACCCTAAGCCAAGAGCTATAGGCAATAGGGAAGGCTGGGGACTCTCATTTAACCAAGACAATGCTTCCTACATGGGATTTTCCTTCGCTAATAGCTGTTCACAGGGACAAGAGCTTTTCTCACATTGCTGCATGTTGCCCTGAAAGCAGCTGTGGCTGGAAGAGCCAGGAGACACAAAATGAGCCATACAGTGCAGACACGGCTACCCTTTTGGAATTTGACTACATACAGTGCAGAACAAGGTCACTGTGAATAAAATGGCAAAGGGGAGGCTAAAGAAATAGAAGGAAATACTTCATTCCCATCTCCACATAGTGGGGAGAAACAAGTATGTGTAGATATATAATATACTATGCACATTGGTAGTCACCTCATGAGGACAGAATCAAACACTGCTTTATTTTGGAATGCATCTTCCTTACAGAGTGTCCCCAATGCTGCATGAGTTAAATGATACAGCAGCAGAGATAAAATACCAAATGAGAGTTGGTGGGGCAGGGAGGAGAGGAACAGGCAAGGGAGAGGGAGGGATCTGTGCCTGCAGATCCCACAAGAAAGAAAGAAAGAAAGAAAGAAAGGTATTCCAGATGCCCAAATAGGCAGGGAAGCATCTTTCACTGTGGAATGGGCCTGGACAAAAACAAGAGAGCAGATATGCAGAAGGGCACAGATAAACTTGTTCCAGACAAGTGGTGAGGCAAGGAAGAGGAAGAGATTGAAAGTCTATGAGGTGGGCCAGAATCCTTGAGGGGTTTAAAGACCAGGACAATTTTGAACTGGACCCTCTCATGAAGAGGAAGTGGATTTGTTTGAGGATGGGGTGAACTGACTGTACTGCTCTATATCTATGAAAAGATGGTGAGGATAAAATCACCTGAACTATCAGCAGGGAAGCAGCTGGAGATAGCTATGTATCTTGAGACACTGTGGGGCAGTATTACACAGGTAAGGGCGCTGTGAAGGGTGCACACCTTCCTCTGATGGATCCAGCTTGCCACTGCTGCAGGCAAAAGACCAGATTTGCAGTAGACAGAGCATTAGTCTCTTGTTGTCTGGCAGTTCTTATGACAATGCCCATAATCTTTATGAGGTAAGGTGATGGGATTCATGTTCAAATAATGGATTCTACTTACCGTGGGTTTAAGCCAAATGAGATGCAATAAAAATCAATCACTTGCAACAGCAGAGTAGCATCTGTCACGCAGCTGATGTGACTCTAGAACTAGCTCAGAAATGGGCACAGCCATGGGTTTGGTACTAACACTGCTCATAAATCAACCTGGGGGCAGCTTTGCCTCTTCTCTGCATGGTAGAATGATATTACAGGATAAGCAGGACTTTGTCTTCCTGCATCAGCAGGGTAATGGACTAAATGACCTATCTTAAACATTAAAATGAGAGTTGGAGAAAACTATTAGCTCAGCTAATCCCTCTGCAAGATTGCTGTTACAGAGCACTCTTCATTGCTCTCTCTGCTCCAGTGTAAAATGACACACCAATTTCCTGGAGAAACTATTCCATAGTCTAATAGAGGTCATAGTCAAGAAATTCTCTCTAATCTTCAGCCTTTATTTTTGTTTGCTCAGTAGCTATCTTACTCCCACATATTCTCCCTTGGTCATGGATTGTAGGAGGGTACTGTAATGGCTAGCACAGAAGAGTGGGCATTGCGACACCTGAGTTCTAGTCTGAGCCCCATCACTGACTTGCTGAATGACTTTTGCCAAGTCACCTGTCTGCCTTGGTTCATGTGGAAAGTAAGCATTGTAAGACAACGCAATGGAAGCCTGTTTGCACACTGAGATGGTAACCTGGAGCCAGCACACTATGGAATAAATCAGGAGGGGTCATCCTGACTTTGGAGACAAAACAATGACTTTGAAGAACATATGGAGAAGACAAAAAGGCATCCCTTTTTCTTTCACTGAGGAAGCAAAATGGACAGTGCTTTTTGTATTTATGAAAGGGCAATCTCAGCCATATTGACAAATCATGTCAAACCAACCCGACAGCTTCCTATGACAGGGTAACAAGCCTTGTGGATAGAGGGGAAGTGGTAGATGTGGTATATCTAGACTTTAGTAAGGCTTTTGTTACGGTCTCACATCACCTTCTCATTAACAAACTAGGGAAGTACAACCTGGATGGAGCTACTATAAGATGGGGGCAAAACTGGTTGGAAAACCACTCCCAGAGAGTAGTTATCAACAGTTCACAGTCATGCTGGAAGGACATAAAGAGCAGGGTACCACAGGGATCAGTTCTGGATCTGGTTCTGTTCTATATTTTCATCAGTGATTTAGATAATTGCATACAAGGAACACTTACAAAGTTTGCCAATGATACCAAGCTGGGAGGGGCTGCAAGTACTTTGGAGGATAGGATCGCAATTCAAAACAATTTGGACAAACTGGTGAAATGGTCTGAGGTTAATGGGATGAAATTCAATAAAGACAAGTGCAAAGTACTCCACTTAGGAAAGAACAGTCCATTGCACACATACAAAATAGGCAATGACTGCCAAGGAAGGAGTACTGTGGAAAGGAATCTAGGTGTCATAGTGGACCACAAGCTAAATATGAGTCAATCTTGTAACACTGCTGAGGAAAAAAAAAAAAAGCAAACACCATTCTGGGGTGTATTAACAGGAGTATTGTAAGTAAGACACAAGAAGTAATTCTTCTGCTCTACTCCATGCTGATTAGGACTCAGCTGGAGTATTGTGTCCAGTTCTGGGCGCCTCATTTCAGGAAAGATGTGGAGAAATTGGAGAAAGTCCAGAGAAGAGCAACAAGAATGATTAAAGGTCTGGAGCACTTGACTTATGAGGAAAGACTAAAAGAGCTGAGTTTGTTTAGTCTGGAAAAGAGGAAACTGAGAGGGGACATGATAACAGTTTTCAAGTACCTAAAAGGTTGTCACGAGGAGGAGGGATTAAAATTGTTCTCCTTAACTGCCAATGAAAGGACAAGAAGCAATGGGTTTACATTACAGCAAGGGAGGTTTAGGTTGGACGTTAGGAAAAAATTTCTAACCGTCAGTGTGATTAACCACTGGAATAAGTTGCCTAGGCAGGTTGTGGAATCTCCATCATTGGAAGTTTCTAAAAGCAGGTTAGACAAGCACCTGTTGGGGGTGTTTTAAGAAGGTACTTGGTCCTGCCATGAGTGCAGGGGACGGGACTTGATGACTTCTCATGGTCCCTTCTAGTATCTATGGCTATGTCTACACTGGCAAGTTAGTTCGAATTAAGGAAGCTTAATTCGAACTCACTAAAGCATAGCATAGCCCACCATTCGCTGCGGCTGCCAGCTTCTGGCAGCGGTGCTGTTGCCAGGGCTCAGCTGCTGTCAGCTGAGCCCCAGGGCCATGAGGCTCAGCTGTGGCAGCTGAGCCCGCCGGGGAGCAGGCTTAGCTG
>ML685808.1:14335629-14368227 GCA_007922175.1 Pelusios castaneus
CAGCTGAGCCCCGGCGGATCAAGCTGAGGCTCAGATCAAGCCGAGGCTCAGCTGAGCCTCAGCGGGAGCGGGGTTAAGCCACCGGGGCTTTAGTGGCCGGGGCTTAGCTGAGCCTCGGCAGAGTGGGGCTTGATCCGCTGGGGCTCAGCTGAGCCCCGGCGGATCAAGCCCCACTGCTGCCGCTGAGGAGGGGCTTGATCTGTGGGGGCTCAGCTGAACCCCAGCGGGAGCGGGGCTTGAGTAGCTGGGGCTTAGCTAAGCCCCGCTGCTGCAGCTGAGCCAGGTGGCTGAAGCCCTGCTGCCCCGTTGGGGCTCAGCTGCTGGGTGAGCCCCACTGCCTGGCAGGGCTCCCCAGCAGGGCTCAGCTGATCCCAGCAGCTGGATCCCCCCGGCAGCAGCTGAGCCCCTTGCTGGGGCTATTTGTCAATTTCACTGCTCTTCTAGTACACACGAGGTCTACCATGGAACAACTTCCGTGATAAGCCTAACCACCCTCGTTTTGTGTGGTTTACCCCTTTCGCATCAAGGGGTTATTGCCACGCAACAAGCAAGATTATCGTGTGTACAGCTCTCTGCCTTATTGCACGGTAAGGCTGCCTTACCGCGCAATAATGGTATCGTGTGTACATAGCCTCAGGGATCGGGCAAACCTATTATTAGCCTGCAAAGCAAAGTAAGGGCTGGCAGAGCCCTAGAGATGTTTTTTGAGTTGTTAATAGGCTGGTGGGCTCAGGGAGTTGGCAGTCAGTTAAGCACCAACAAGTCTTCCTCTCACTGGAGTCTGGGGATGGGGAAGAAAGGAGGAGAACAAGGTGACTCTCAGTCCTGAGCACCCCGAGAAAACATCACATTCATTATCTGCAGAAATAAGCATTAAATTTGCAGTATTTGACATAATTTACAGCATGTGTCTGGTCTGGTTTCAATGGCATCAGCCATTGTTTCCGCTTCCACTGTTCTTGCATAGCCTGAATCATTTAAAGGCAGTCACACCTCTGTCTGGCCAGTTCACAGTGTAGCAATTACAGCTTCCTTGGCAGATCCTAAACATTAAAACCAGTGGCCAGTTCTTAACTTTTTGCACCTCAGGCTGTTTTCCTATCAGCTCTCAAGTCATAAAAGGCTGGTCAGGCCAGGCTGTCCATCTATTCACTCTGTCTCATTCCTCCCTCCCTCCGGTTATCTGAGCACTTTCTTGGGGTTAATACACAAGTGAAAAATCAATCTCTCTTTTCTTTCTTCACCTGTAGCAATAAATACTTGAATGGTTAGTTGGATTTTCTTGGGGAGGGGGATGTATTGGATTCTGTTTGACACAAAGATCATCTTGTACAAAAGCTAACTCAGAAAGAGAGCGGGTTCACACTCAGCTGCAAAAGATGAGGCCCTTGGTGGTTCTTATTTCTTTAGGGAATCTACCTACCTTCTACAACCCTTCTATCTCCCACACTCCCCATCTTCATCCTGTGAGGTGACAGTTTGATTGTTCTGGTGAAACATACTTTCGTGGAGTTTTCATAATCACTTTCATGAGAGTTAATTCTTGCAGAGCGAGAGACGATTTCCAAGGTTGTTAGGGCCAAACCCATGGAGGGCTTTTCATTGCAGGACAAAGAGCTTGAATTGGACTCTGCATTCATTTGGGGGCTCTGTTCAGAGTGATAGGATGACCTGCGTGTTTAGTAGTTGATTGCTATGTACTGTATCAGTTGCGGAGGGGTTTTCTTTGTTGGAAGTGGCATCATTCTTAGATATAATCTGCAATAATCAAACCTGGAGGTAATGAATGTGTGGCTCATTATGGTCAGGTCTGAGTCTAATAGAAGGGACACAATCTTTTGGTCAATAAGAGATGGTATGGGGATGACTTTTTTTTACACTTAAGGCTATTGAGGAATCCAAAAAGATCCGAAGGCTGTGGACTAGGCAGATGTTTTTACCGGTGGAAATTGATCTAGAGAGGACAAAGTCTGTGGAGCACTTCCCACTCCTTTTCAACATCATGTCTCTTTTGCCTTTATCGGCTAATTCTGATGAATCTTAGTATTTTTATTCTAAGTGCCCAATTATTGAGGAAATGACATGTTGTTTTTAAACAAGGATTGTCACGCATAATCTGGCATATACAGGTCCATCCCCACTGATTAATACACCCGTGACAGAAACAGGCCCCTTAGCCATTACAGTGGGGGGAGAGTATGCAAAAGAGTGATCATGGCCTGGAGCAGATTGTGAGACCAGTGTGCACAACGCAGCTGAGTGGCAAAAGGAGGATGAATTGTGCCTCAATTTTAGTGCCAGGAAGGACTAGTGTGCTCATCCAGTTTGACTTTTTCTTGTATAAGATACAGGCCCTAGAATTTCACCCAGTAACAACTGCCTCAAACCCAACTTGCTGGCAGTCTATAATACACTGTATGTTTTAGACAGAAATCCAATCTTGATTTAAATACGTCAAATGAGGAAGACTACACCGCACTGCTTGGTGAGCTTTTCCAGTAGTTCGTTATTCTCACTAGTAAACTTTTGCACCTTATTTCCAGTCTGACTTTGTCTAGCTACAATGCTCAGTCACTGGATTTTATGCCTGTCTCTGCTAGATTAAAGAGCTCTACAACATGAGAACACACAGGCTTGTATATGAGGAGTTCTGGCTGTTTCCCTGTCCTGAATAGACTTTGAAATTCACAGAAGGGATGTTAAGGGGCTGGGAGCAAATTCATTAAACAATCTGAATACATAATCGAAGAAAATGTTCTACGTGTTTTTGCCCAACTCTACTCTAATAAAAGCAACCCAGATACTGCTCAGTTCCCTAGGGTGGTTTTTGAGGCCAAGTTGTAGGAACCACATCACACAAATCCCTTCTCATTCCTTGGGCAAGCAGTGAAACTCTCTTTCTCAAGGTAGTTAAAGGTGGAATGTTTCAAACCCCTGCCGGGTTCTCCTGCCAGGGTTTTGCCCTCACTTAAATGAGGCTATTTTGTTCTCTATTTTCATATATTTAAGCTGTTCCATGCCTTCATGTGCACCCATCCTCCCACTTCCCGAGAAGACTTCATGAGTGCGTAATGAGATGCTGCTACAACTCACAAATGAGTCCCAGTGAAGTTTGGTCAGCTCCTAATTAGCACCAGTGCAGTTGCTGGGAATGAGACTTGGGAATTCTCTGTAGAAGTTTTGCTTTCCCGGGCTTGAATGATGCGCACAGCAGATGGTGCAGTGCAGAGATAATGTGTCAGCACTTATTAAAATGAGAGAGAAACGAAAGAAACACATTGGTTTGGAACTCGGGGTTGCAATCTCCTCGCATTTGCCATATTTGGTAGAATATGAATAGACACCAAGGCTTACATCCTCACCTGCTTTTGTTAATGATCACAAATGAGCAGAACATGGGGTCTACATCTCATTCAAAAGATGGCACCTCCACCTGTGCATAGCCACAACACCGTAGCTCTGTGCTCACCCAGAAAGGAGAAACACCTCCCCATTAAATCACTAGTGCTTCTTCCAGTTCCTGATGCACCTGTGTTTTCCTTTCCAGATTGGGTCCAGATTACTCTACTTTCATTCTCTGGTCTGGATAAGCTCCCCACCCCAGGCAAGGCCTACCAACTAGGTGAGGAAGGTCAAACTGCCACGGGGCCTAATGATTTAAATGGGCCTGCGTGGATAGAAGGATAGATACATCTCCTCCTCTCCTCCACATACAACCCTCCTCTAAGGTCTCTGCCCCTGCCCTGAGCTGAGCTTATTTATTATGCGCCATGCAGGTCCCCCAGGTAGCTGAGGAGGTGATATGTACTACCCAAGTTCTTGGGTTCATCAGAAATCTCCCGGGAGAGTCTAAGGCACCTGGGAAGCTGAGTAGCAGATACCGCGCCCTCAGCCACCTGGAAATCTGCATGGTGCATAATAAATAAGTAAAAACTGGAAGCCCACGTGGACCTCAGCCATCCCATTCGGAGGGGCGAGGGGGGATTGACTGTTCTACCCTGGGGCCCTGGATTGTTCTCAGTGGGCCTGCCCAAGGCGGAATGGCTAGCTTCGCTATCTTCCTCTCCAGGGCTATGTCCACACTGACAAGTTAGTTCGAATTAAGGAGACTTAATTCGAACTAACTAAGGCCATGGCTACACTAGGCTTTAATTAGTTCGAATTAAGGGCTTCCTTAATTCGAACTAATAAGTTCGAATAGGGCTTCAGAAGTAAGGCTTTAATTCGAACTAATAAATTTGAATTAGCCAATGTGGCCATGTTAATTCGAACTAATTTCTTAGTTGGAACTAACCGGCCATTGAAATGAATGGGGATTGCTAATTCGAACTAAGCAAGTGCCATTTATGGCACTTGCTTAGTTTGACCTAACTTTTTCTAGTTCAAATTAAGCTAATTCAAACTAACTAAAATTAGTTCGAATTAGTTAGTTCGAACTAACTAATTCAAACTAATTTTAGCAAGTGTAGACATAGCCCAGGGCGGTAAAGATTGACAACCCACAAACTGTACCATAGAGCAATACACACCCAGGCAGGAGTTCATACACTGAATGCAACTGCTTCTAGCACTGTTCAGATCAGATCCAGTGCAGTACAAGGGCAAGCCAGCAGAAAAGGAGTGAAGCATGGGGTTTGCCTGAGGAAGTGGCTCAGCACAGACTGACTTTCATGGAAACAGTGCAGCTGGGTTGGTGACAAGAACCTCTTGGCACAGCATTTACTAGTGATGCATTTCCATCCATTCCTGTTCCCTGAAACAATTTGGTGGCCCTGGCCAAGGTATTAAATTGCCTATGCAAAACACCCACCCTGCTGTCGCTGAGAAGCTAACGTGCACAAAAGGAAAATGTGAGCAGCACCTGTGCAGAGTTTAATGCTGTGCTACACCCACCCCAGGAAGGAGAGCCTGGCAGATCCTGTGGGCCCAACAAATACTGGTGCATAAGGCAGCAAAACAAGGAAAAGAGAGCCCTGTTCCCTCATAGTGCTGGAGAAAACCCAGGCGTGGAAAAGCAGCCAGAGGAGGAAGGTCATGTTGGTGTGAGAAGGTTCAGAGCCATCATTCTTGGCAGCAATCTCTCTTGAAATCATGCTGCATTCCAATGGTTCCTTTAGGCCAACTAAAAAATTTATTAGCCTGTCCTTCTGTTTAGTATATTTTACTCTATCTGGCCCCTGGTTTCTTTGAATGCCTCGTCTTCCCAGCTGCATACAGCAGGCTTTGGGATCTTGCAGCCCCTTGGATTTATGATAGTCATAAGCCTTTCCTACATTCCAGTTGTGGTTGTTGTGAGAGTTGTATCTGTGAACACCTGGATGAGAACAGAAGGACCCCATCCTGTAGCTTATACAGAACTATTGTCTGCTTTGTGTAAACACTTTTTAAAGAGTGGGGCAGAGTTTGAACACTCATCCTATAATCTCCTTTCCCTGAATGAGCTGTTGCTTACCACTCTAGTCATGGGAGGTGGGAGAAGGGAGGTTTGCTGGTCTGGGTGGGCTGCCCCGTGACAAAGAGCTGCTCCTGAAGGAAGTTGCGTTCCATCCTGGGCTGGATGCACTGCTGCTGCAGGTATGACCTGGGTGCTGTGATGCAGTGGTTAGAGCTTAGAACTGGGAGTCTGACATTTTGGGCTCTGGTCCTTCTCTGCTACTGATTCAGGGTCTGTCCTTTGACAAGTCATGTCACCTCTTTGTGCCTTAGTTTCCCCATCTATAAAACGGGGATTATGCTTCCTGTCTGAGCAGGGATCTTTAATTATTAATATTTGTAAACGCTTTGAGATCCTCAGGCACTAGAGATGGGGTGAAAGTCTTACCATTAGAAATTGTCTCGAAAGGAAAACCTGGATTTGACTCCTTTGACTTTGGCACCTTGCAGGATGCTGGAACCCAGACAGTTTTTTAACTTGAGTCCACCTCCAGTTCCTCTTGCGACTGGGGCCTGCAGAATCATCAGTTACTTTTATCAGAGGAGCATGAGTATGACTGACTTTGCCAAAGCAGAGAACAGGTGAGGGGCTGCAGGGAGTTTTCAGTTGCCCTATAAACTGTACTAAATGTAAAGAGTTGCTGCTCCACCTGAAGAGGTCTCTGCAGAGACAGGAGAGAGCTGACTTTGAGATATTGCTCGAACAGCTGATCGAGGGCCCTGTTTGCTCATGACAGCACTGGCAATGAAGAGAATGATAGAAATGAATACTTGGCCTCTTCCCCCCTTCTTATCTTCTTGATAAGAATAAAAAATCCTATTTAGCGCCACAATATGCACCCTGCTCCTCTGTATTTTATTTAATTACATTTTTGAATGAGGAGCAGAGGCAGAGTTTAGGGAACAAAGATGCCAGCAGCATTATAATAGTGTGGTAAGAAATGTACTGCATGTGGCCAAGAGAGATAAGTAAATTCAAGTTCCTTTACTGAAGGGGAAAGTAGAGAGGAAGGTTTAGATGTTACTTTTTTTAATTACAGCTAAAACAGAGGACCTCCAGATAGTTATGCATGAATATTGCAATTGCAGAAGGAAATAACCGAGCCCAACTGGAATTGTTGATTCTCATAAGAGATAGCCTTCCCCCGAGGCAGTAACGAATCAACATCCCACCAGTGTCCTGGGGGTGAGCTATAAAACTCCATTCTTACACCAGTTTTTTACAAATCCCTGATGCTTCCCCAAGAGAGTCTTCACCCTCGCATTATGGACATGTTCCATTTTAGGGATTCACATTCCTCTTCATATCCCCGTGCTGTCGGAATGCGTTGCTTTTTTTTTTTTCCACATATGCACCTAGGGTTGTTGGGGACTGTTATCAATCAGTTCTCATCTTCAGTTCCTGTGATGACAGTGTTGGAGTGGCACATAATGTGTGTTTATGGGATTCTCCAGGGTGCAAGGCACTGTTTGAACACACACTTTGGGTATATCTACCCTTGAAAGTTAGGTCGTCTTAAGGATGCTTAAGTTGGCCTAAAGAACCCCGTGTCCCCACCAGGCTTTCAGTAAGTCGACTTAAAGGCTTCCTTAAGTCAACTTAATAACTACTGCCGTTTAGGTCGACTTAACAGCTAAGTTGATTTGTTAAGTCAACCTAAAACCATTGTGAACGCCCTCGGTTGACTTAGTTCCCTAAGTCAACATAGGGCTGGGGACAAGGGAAGTGTGGCTCCCTGGGACAGGGGAGCCCTGACTCCTTTCTCCTTGGGACCTGTGGCTCCCTTCTTGCCGGGAAGCCTCGGGGTCCCGACAACAGGGCAGCAAGAACTGCCCTCTCCCTGGGACTGGGCAGCTGCGGCTGCCTTCTTGCTGGGACCTCCGCAGGTCCCAGGGAGAAGGGAGCCCTGGCTCCCTTCAGCCAGGGACCAATGGGTCCCTTGTCCCCAGGAGTCCCTGGAGGCTGGGAGCCATGGCTCTCCGTCGACTTCAGAGTCTAGTGTAGACTGTGTACGTCGACTTAACAAGGTCGACTTTATTTCGACTTAAGTCGACCTTGTTAAGTTGACTTAACAGAGTCGATCTAGTTTTTAAGTGTAGATATACTCTTTGTTACTATTCTTTCATTATGGTGTTCAGGATTGGATAGGCACTCTCACCCACTCACTCGTTGCTTGGTAGGTTGATGTTGCTATAATCTCCTTCTCCCCTTCCTCTCACACCACTCAGTGAATTCTCTTCAAGTAAGGGGCTTTCAAAGCTTCTTGCTTCAGCCTCCTCTTCCTGAATAATAGACTGCTCGCTGGACTCAAGTTGCCTATGGCCTCAGGCCTTTTGTTCATCTTTACCTAATATGTTTGAAGTCAGGATGCCTCCTTTGGATCCTTGTCCACTGCTTTATTCTTTTCCAAGGCCTTAGGGCTAGGAGTAGAGGATGCCTATGCTGACAGCGTAATAAAATTAACTCTGGGGTTCTGCTGCATCCAGGGTGGACAGTGCCAGAGAAGAACATGCTAGCACTGAGAAATCACTAGCCTGAGCAAATGGAGCTTGTGAATTGATTGGGGTGCATTAAGGGTTGGCAAAGCTGCTCCGAGGTCTTATGGGGCCTTCTTGTGAA
Organism: Pelusios castaneus; assembly: GCA_007922175.1. Lineage (NCBI taxonomy): Eukaryota > Metazoa > Chordata > Testudines > Pelomedusidae > Pelusios > Pelusios castaneus. Next base: position 14,343,683 of record ML685808.1, read on the forward strand.
CATCAAAAAGGGGGATGTCTCCTCCCATTCCTCCGCAAGATTTTGAAAATGACCCCACTGATATTAGAGAAGGGCATCCATGGAAACAGACTTACAGTCCTGTCAGTAAATTGCTTGTGCATATGTAATCTTGAGGTCTTCATTTGGCAAACCCAGCCTGTGCTCTCTCAGGATGAGCTGCAGGAGAAAATCTAGTGACAGAAATGTCCCATCATCCCCACTAATGCCTCTAGACCAGACAGAAACAGTTACTGGGCTGATCAAAGGACCGGGGTGGGAGCAGGGAGACAGATTCACTGACACCTTGGCCAAGACCCTCCTCTGTTCTGTAACATGGATATGATAATGCTGACCTTGGAGAGACACCGTGATGATGAATCAGTTAATATACTGTACTCTGAAAACCTAAAATGATGCAGACATTCTGAAACATTTAGCTACCATTTTTATAGTCACCACAAGTGAATACACTCTCTAATCTCAGCAAATAAATACTACAACCAAATCCTGTTTCATATTTCCTGGCCCCTTCAGTATTTACGAGCAACTGCTGATGGAAAAGCAGGTTGTCTGCCTTCCATTTCTACATAAACCACTGAAGTTTATTTTACCTGGCATGTCACACTTGATCTGTGTCCACCTCAAGTGCTTACAGTTCCATATGACATTCACACTATCTCTGATTAGCTGGCATCTCTTCCCCTATGTCTTAAGGCCCCTGACAACCTTGCAATATAGGCTTAGGATGTTGAGTGTTTTCACACATTGGCCTCATTGGTAAGAGAACAGTTCCTTTGGTCCTCTCAGAATAACTTAACAGACTTATTGCAGCACTTGTCCTAACCCAGTATCAAGAAAATACGTTTTGAATGCATATGTAACAAGTTGTCAGGCTGAAATCAAAGCAGGTTAACTTGCCAAGGAGAGATAATGAAGGTGTATAGATTCTTCTTGAGCAGTCCTATAAATGGCTTCTTGGTGCCTCGTTTAGAACTGCAGGGTGATGCTGCAGACACAGCTCAGATGCTGAGATGCAGGACTGGCAAGTGAAGCTAAAGGAGTTTGCATAGCTGGCAAAGCAGCACCCCTGGTCCTGCTGGATATAGGGGAACCCAAAATAGATTATAAATCAAGATTAACATGCAGCAAGGTGCATGGTTATACCAGATTCTTGCAGGTGCCGGGGGAGCAATAATTTATGTCTGGTTCATGGAGGGACCAAATACACCCCAACTTCAGGGGCAATAATCATACCACATACAAGCTTATCCAGTACCGTATACATACCCCCACCCTGGAAGAGAACACTGCACCTTGTAGCTAGCATTATTCCTTTAATTGAATTGGGTTTTCTGTAGACTTGCATAGAAATTGTCTAATGAATCCAGGCTGAATTCTTCATGGTTGGAACTTTTATAAGCTAAACAGAAACCTTCTTTCTCAAGGCCCTCTTAAAACAATGAGGAAGCAATACCAAAGGGATTTCTTTAGTGACTAAATAATTGTCATTCTGTGATACATGCACACACCATTAGACTGCATGTGTCTTTCAGCTGAGGCTGGCTGTGTTTTGTAAAGCTCAGCACATGGTGTAAGTGTTTGCAGTACTGGACCCTGTAGCCTTGTGTATTAATTCAAAGTGCCCATCCTTCTTTGCAACATTTAGTGTATTAATCAGTCTTGCACAAAATTAAACAAAAGCTGGAGCTAATGATCAGAAAAACCCCATTCACTTCATAAAAATGGGGCGGGGGGAGGTGTCACCATTTCCCTGCCAGGTGCTCCGTCTCAGTTAAGGGTAGTTCCTCTCCTGTCTTTGCTGCTGACACAAAACAGGATTCTTGTCTTCTTCCAGAGATATATATGCACACAGGGTAAGCAGTTCTGGGCCATGAAAATCTTTTTTGTTCTGGGTTTGCATGGCCCCTAAGCACAAGGTTCTGGTCTATGACTGAGGTTCCTCGATATGACCCCAATACAAATAATAACACCTACAATATTACAATAACAGTACTACAATTCTACAAAACCAAACTCCAATAACATAACACAAACATTGCGTATCTAGGCAGTGTAGCCGGAGGTGATATTAAAGTGATAAATTGGAGAGGCATCTGATAAATAGTACAGGAATGAGATCAAAGCCTCACCTTTTGACCACATAACTTACCCTCTGCCAAGCAGTACATCTCTCTGGAATTTATTTTAACCTTCCAAACACCCATGTCACTTCGAACAGCTGCCTTTTAAAATAATAAACTGCTACTAGTTTAAAGCATTTTCCCCACACACATACAAAGTGAAATTTCTCCCTAAATTACACCTGGGACTCCTCGTTTAAGACATCTCTGATATAGGACGCCATGGCTGGGAAGGGAAAGGTGATCTCTTAGATGGCTAAGCCCAGTCCCATAGAGAGCTTGGGATATAAGGGCAAAGACCTTGAACTGGATTTTGTAGCCAATGGGGATCCATTGTAAATAGCAGAGCACTGGGGTGATGAGCTCATAACAATCTATGGCACTTAATAGAAAGGTTGCTGTGTTTTGTACCAGCTTGAGCTTTGTAATGGTGAATATGAGAGGGGACAGGACTGACCTGGGTGGCCTTCCACAGAGAGGTCTGAAACTGGAGATGGATGGTTGAATGTTTCCAATACTGATCCAAGTTTTGAACTTCTGAACCTTCTGAGGTTCACCTGTCATTAGTAGCAACCTTCTTGCTTCTGACACCTGCCAATTTCCTAGGGACTCAATGGATCACACGGTTTTGGCATCACTGCACGGAGGTTTGTTTAAACTAGATGGGAAAACTCCCTTCTGGAAGATCATAGGATCGTAGATTAGGGATGGAAGGGATACCAGGGGGTCATCTAGTCCAACCGCTACGCAAAACAGAACTATCCCCAACTAAATCATTCCAGCCAAACCTTTGTCAAACTGAGACTTAGAGACCCTAAAGATGGAGATTCTACCACCTTCTTAGGTAACCCGTTCCAGTGCTTAACCTCCTTCCTCATGAAAATATTTTTCCTAATATCCAACCTGAACCTCCCCCACTGCAACTTGAGACCATTGCTCCTTGTTCTGTCATCTGCCACCCCTTACAAACAGTCTTGATATATCCTCACTGGAACCCCCCTTCAGGTAGTTGAAGGCTACTATCAAACCCCACTCACTCTTCTCTTCTGCAAACTAAACAAGCCTAGTTTCCTCAGCCTGTCTTCATAAGTCATAAGCTCTAGCCTCCCCTCCCCCCCCCAATTATTTTTGTTTCCCTCTGCTGGACTCTTTCCAATTTGTCTACATCCTTTCTGTGCTAGGGGGACAACAACTGGAAGAATACTCCAAGGTTTTGGTGAGAGTAGCAAAACAGCAGCAACATGGGAACTCGGAGCTACCAATTGTTTTTTTAAACTATAAAGAGCTAGTTCAGTGTCTGCTCTGCTCCGCTGTATTAGACACTCACATTTAACACAGTTAAACAGATCAATTTCCCTAAGGTAACAGCTGATGAATGAATGCCTTTACTGGAATATTTTTCACCAGGAAAGCCCTGCTGAGAAGCAGCATTTCTCTTCAGAGCAAGGCAACCATAAGTGTTACCGGTGCTAAGGAGATGAAAATGCCCAGAAATTACACACATTAGCAATGATTACTTGTAAGGGATCTATTCCCCATAGCAATGGAAACCATTAGTCTCTTTTCCCTTAGGCTGTGTGAGAAGCAGAGGCTCCAGAACAGACTAGGCACTGGCTGACAAGGACAGGTTCCATATCTGAGCTGGATGCACTTTGGGGCCCTCAGACAATTGTCCCTCACATGATCTATGAGTATAAATATTTGCCAGTGGCTACTGTGACCATTCTAAGTTGGTTGATTATACACACACTTGAACAAAGATTGAGCTTGGTGTATTTTTCACTCATTAAAGGGCAGCTGGATGAAAGCTGACAAAAAATCGGACCCCTGGCTTCTCGAAGCCAGTTTTCTATTCCTTCAGGAGGATGAGAGTGCCATTTCAGAAGAGATCACAGGATGCAGCAAAGGCAGGCACATTTGCTGCTGCTGCAGCGGGATCATAGCAGACCCAAATAGAGCTCAGCTCAGAATTGGGAGATAGAGCCATGGAAACAGAAAATGGCAAAAGGTTTTCTCGGCTCTTATCTAACCAAAGAGCCATCCCTGATCAGTTTGGTATTGAGCTGAGTCATCATTTCTTTTGGTTTCACACACACATTGTGCAGCAGACATGCATCTCTGTTGTGCCCCATGTATGGCATTATACACATATGCACACACACTCTGAGACAGTGCACACAAGTGTGCATACCATGGCATAAACTTACCCAGGGTGGCAGAGCCAAGTGGACTGGGTGGGTGGGGCTGTACCCTTGCAGAGGAAATATTACGGAAACTCCACCCCTGTGTAAACTCTTTAATTTCCCAGGGAGGGGAAAGGGACAACGGGAAGAGACCCAGAAAGGTTGGGCACTGTGGCACCTGGGATCAGGCCAGGGAGAGAGTCTCTGAGAGGTTGGACAGGGCCTGGAGAAGAGACGAACCCCCAGGACTCTCTTTCCTAACCTGGCACCAACTCTTCTCTGGTGAGTCTTGATACCTCCCCTCCCTTTTCCCCTTTCACAGGGAACTTCCCCCCTCCCCAACACACCTATTGGTTGTGGCATCTCTTGTGTTTCACACCAGGCTGTGACAAGACACCTCTCAGTTTTCCAGTTGTCCATAGCCAACAGACAAGATAACTCTTCAGCATGCTGGTGTTTGGCAGCCAGCCAAATAAATGTTGTAGCTGAGCCCAAGTGAAACTCTATAGAGTTGACGTACCTGGATAAGCTATCAAGCAAACAAATGGCAATCTATATGCTTGTAAAGGGGCCCCTTCAATCTGCTGTTGGAGACCTGACGCCATCCTTTTCATAAATGACAGTGTTTTGAGACTGAAGACCCGTGAGAGCATGAGGATGACAAAGAAGGAATCCACACGTGCCATAGGTTAGTCACATCACTTGACGCACTGCTTGAAGGCTCCGATTTACTGTGACAACTGGCATAAGATTTATATAAATAAACAGAATTGTCAAGGGTCTCTCTCTGGGAGTCATTGCAGGGCAGCTACCTACATTTCCAATGCTTCGCTCATTCTTCTTTGTGAACTCCCAAGAGTTTCAGCTTCCATTAATTCTCTTGGGAGACCACCCACAGCCAATACATCACATGGTCAGGAAGTTTCTCCTTCTCAGATTTTACCTTTCTTCATTTTGTTCCATTGAACCTCAGTCATATCTCATTTCAGCACCCTACATACTTTTCCTTGAAATGTGCATAGATGATTTAATAACAAGAAGTGTACAAATTGCTCATAGAAGGCGGCAATCAAAAGCATACACTTATCCATGCATTTTTAAATGCTGCATTTGGTAAATTTATTCCAAAACCCAAATAAGATTTCACTTGATCTATAAACTCTGCGTGCATGCATGCGTACCTCTGTGTGTGTGTATATATATATATATACATATAAATTACTTGCTCTTTCATTGCCTTTGGAGTCTTGTTTATTTTATACAGTAATTAGTTTATCACTAGGGTTCTCCAAAGAAACAATCTTATAATAAGCCCACCCTCTCCTCCCCCTATGGGAAGGTGATTGCTGCTGCCAGTGCCTAGCATGGTGACAGAAAATCCAATTACTGCTCAATGGCCCTTCATTGTGGGGGAGCATCTCGATAATAGAATTCATGGAAGGTGAAATGCAGCTGATTCAATTTACAGTTAAACCCAGGTCAAAGCCAGTGCATGTTTAAGTTTCAGGGAGCCATGCCAGCCGGCTGCAATCCTCTGCCATGGAAGGCTTTTAAGGTTACTTTCCAGAAATAAGGATGTTTTCTTGAAATGAAGCCCCTTGACTCGTACTCAGAAAATTACTACAGTGGGAAGAGGCTTCTAATTGTCATAGATTCATAGCCCAGAAAGCCAGAAGGGACCATTCTGATCATCTAATCTGTCCCCTGCATAAGACAGGCCATAGACTTTCACCCCCCATAAGCTATAATTTGTGTCTGAGCGAATGTGTATTTTTTAGAAAGATGTTCAGTCTTGATTTGAGGAGTTTAAGTGATTGAGAATGCACCATGATCCCTTGGTAAAGTGTTACAATGATTAACTACCCTCATTGTTAAGAAATTTGCACCTTAATTGTAGCCTGAATTAATCTAATTTCAGCTTCCAGCCATTGCATCCTGTTATGCCAGGCCTCGACAAATGTGCTGCACATCTAGGTGCTAGCCCAAATCTGGGGTGTGTAGGTGTGCAGCACATTAAAGGGCACCACACTACCGAAATACCACCGCCACTTGCAGCGGCAGTGCAGGGTGAAGAGCCTCCCCACTGCCAAAAAACCACCACGGAAACTTATGGCAGCAGTGGTCCAGGGCAATTCCAGGGTGCAGGGGTCCTGCTTCTGCAGACACTGCAGCAGTCCAGGACAAAGAAGCCCCACCGCCACTGAAAAATGCCACATGCCACTGGCAGCTTTTTTTTTGCATGCCAGAGAGAGTTCCATCCCCTACAGTACTGCAGCGCAGCGAGGCACCAGTGTACAATTCCCGGGCACCATGGCGACCTGGAGCCCGGGTTTTGTCGAGGCCTGTGTTATGCCTTTGCTTGCTGGATGAAAGAGCACTCCACTATCAGAAATTTTCTCCCCATGAAGAGTCTGCTAATCCATATTCAGCTCACCTCCGAGCTTCCTTTAATTGAGCTTATCAAAGACAGCCTCTCAAGTCTGTCACTGTAAGGCAAGAGTTCTAGACATCACATCATTCTTGTAGTTCTTTTCTGAACCTTTTTCAGTCTGTGACCACCCTTTTTAAACTGAGGGGACCCGAACTGGACACAGTATACAAGTAATAGTCTCACCAATGCCGTATTATGGGTTGTAGTAATCCTATGCCTGTCTAGGCCATTCCTCACACACTGAGGCAGGACTGTTTCCATTATCCTTAATCCACCTTGGAGAGTGATAGTCAAACAAGTTACTAAATCCCAGAATTTAGGCATGGAAATATTTCCACTTGTACTAGTCCAGGCCCATACATACCCAATATAGCTTTTATGTTTCTCATAAAAGCTTGAGAATAACATCTGTCCAAAATTTCTTCCTTTGCCTTATTTAGCGAACATTCTTCCACCACCCCACCCACTCCCCCGCTTCCTGCCTCTGTGTTTCTTATCAACCACACTGAGAATTATACAGCTCTGCCATTCTTTAATCACCTTAGCTGTCATCAGTCTCATCAGCTACGTTCTGTGGATAGCATTGATTAATTTGTGCTCCTTCTCCTCCAAGTGTGTCAAGCTTATGAAAGGGCTGTACCCTGAGTGGATTGTTGGGGGTTAACTGCTTGATGAGGCAGTGATGGATTTAAAAATATATCTCTTTGGACTATGGATGTTATTTTCCATGAACTCAAAACAATATTAAATTTGGTCAAATTTTGGAAACAGATCACTTGAGCGTGCCCTTTGAGAATGTAAGATCAGGCCCTAACGGCCATAACTCCCACCGCAGTTAACAGAAGACCCCACTGGCCTATCTGAGGAATTGTAAATTAAGCACCAATATCCCCTTTAAGATAATGCCCCTTGTTACCATTACCATATTCCAGACCTTGGCAGTGAATCAGGAGGTGACTGACTAAACCAGTAATTTCAAACATGTAAGCATCTGCCCCAGAGAAGAATAATTAATGGCTCTCTGGTTCATACACATAGCAGAAAATGTTTCTGTCCTGCAGCTCCATGTGTGGGGCTTTTAAACAACATTTTCCTGTCACAGCATTTAACTGCTTTTAATTGCTGTGTCCCCGAGAAGCTTTCCAGCTCACAGAGAAAACACATAACCAGGCACCGGAAACTCTGGATAAACATATAGAAAAAGACAGCACGAAAATCCACTGCTGCAGATACTCTAAATAAAGAAGTTCTTTAGCCTTGAACTGAAGTCATCTTCCAAAAACAGCTACTGTACATGAAGATTAGTTAATATTTTCACACACTTTGATTATATAAAGTACCGTAAGTCCTAAAGATTGTTACTGCAATTATTCCCGAAGATCCCGAAGCCCTCATTCAGGGTTTATCATGTCCTTTGAAAGAGAAAATAAAGATGGAGTTTGTCTTGTTCTGTAACCTACCATGTTTTCTACCTTGTTTTGCTGTAAACCTAATAAGAATGTAAAGAATGCTAGACTAACTGTCTCCCCTAACCATCAAGGGCTTTTAACAAATTAGAATGTTTTTTTCTTATAGGTGACTACCTCCCCTATAGTGTTATAAACTTGTCAGGGCTGTTAAGTACTATAAATTGTGATAAACTCAGGGAGTATACTGTGAAAACAACTTGTGTTATCTTTAAAGAATAACACCCTACACACATCTGTCATCAATTGACACGTATATGTCTTTCGAATGTAGAACAAAAAGTTTGTTTGATCCAGTTTGTCTCTCACTATTATCTGTATATGTAAATGAATGTAACCAAGAAAACTATAAAAGTGTAAAGCAACTCTGTTCGGGGCGCTCTGCCTTAGAGTAATACTCTGAGTGTCAGGCTGCCATTCAGCTGAATAAAGCTTGATCACATGCCCTAGGTCTCTGTCTATTTGGTCTCAGCTGGAGAACGAGCCTTTGGGTTGGGGTGTCTTCCCAGGTCCTTTTGACCAGGAGGCCCCCTTAAAATTCCCTCTCATCTTTCTCAGGCAAAATTCCCACTGAAGTCGTTAAATTTGTGAACGATCCTCCACCCTTAGTTGAATTTGCTGCTGCTCAGTACCTTCCAAATATGCAGAGGCAAGCTCCCCGTCTTCAAAGCGTCTGACAAAGTGGAATTTTCTCCCACGAAAGCTCATGTGATAAATAAATTTGTTAGTCTTTAAAAGTGCCTCAGGACTCCTTGTTTGTTTTGCTGAACTGGACTAACATGGCTACCCCTTTGAAAAAGCACAACTAGCTATCTCAATGTTAAGATGACAAACTAAAAATGAAGGCCAAGCCATTTTGCAAAATACATGACCCAAATCTAATCTTGAAAAATATATTGTAGGAAAACACAATGGGAGTGTTACAAGTAGGCTGGGGCTTTGATACACATGTGTGTTTTAGTAGTTACTTGATAATGTTTACATCTATATTGTGAGAGGTTAGCAAGGTAAATGAACTGCTTCCCTATCTGTTGCTATTGTTCTGTTAGAAGAGGTCAAAGGAAAACATTAACATCTAGATGGAGCTTTGATGTACCAATGTAAACTATTAATGGTGCTAATGCAGCTAATTACCTGTGGTGCCCAAGAGATGAATGTTTTACTTCAAAGGACAATATAAATTATTATTCTCCACTTAAGAAAGTATCTGTGAAATGTCATCAGAGCCCACGTAAAGAAATGACCTGCATATACCCACCTTGCTACAACTATAAAAGGATGTTGGGAAGATAATCCTTTTGTCTCACATCTGTCCAAGCTTCTCATGGAAAGTGTGGGCCACAGGATTGAGATCCCAGCCAGCACTGGCTTGAAATCACCCTGCTAATTCTCATTGGAGAATTAAAGCAAATTCTCCACATGGACTATTTGGTCTTTATTCCTTTGAACTGGATTTTTAATAACTGAAGCTGTGAAACAAGGACTTGAACCCACCCAGGTGTTGAATGTTTGCCTGAGACCTGCCAACTTTGAATTCTACTGGAAACCTGATGTACTGGACTTTCAAATATTTGTATGTATGTGATTATTTTAACCACACTCTCATAGTTTGTTTCTTTCCTTGTACAATAAACCTTTAGTTTTAGTTACTCAAGGATTAGCTGGCAGCATGATATTTTGAGTAAGATCCAAATTTATATTGTCCTGTGTAATGTCAGAAGACATTTGGGGTCAGGAGAACCTATCTCTTTAAAAGACCGTGCGGCTAGGTGGGAGATGGAGGAGCTGATGGGCAATTAAGGAGGCTGTTTCTATTTTGTTATGCTTCATGATTACCGGCGTAGGGAATCAGGCGCATTGTGTGTGGCTGATTGGAAGTCTGGTTTAAGTACCACCCGTCAGTGTTTTTTGGGAGAATTTGACTCTCAGTTTTGCAGCTTGCCCTGATTTTTGCATATTCAGGAGGTTGTCCCAGGAGGCCCTGGTCATGAAGATGACAAATTAAAAATGAGCAATCAAGCCGAGCGAGTGAGCGTGAATACTCTTGGGAGTCTACAGCCTCCTAAAGCTCCTTGAGCTCTAACTGGCAGCTCATGAAAGATGAACTTATGCTCCCACATGCCTAGTGGCCAAATAGTACTTATGTGTTTCTCACATCAGCATTCCAAAACGTCCCCAAACTCTCTTCTGACTAGGAGGGCTGAGGGAGCAACTGAGCCCATTTACTGGGATCCTCACAGAAAAAGGAAATGCTGGAACAGCCTAGCAGGCTTTGCAATACCAGCAACCTGATGTATATGAAATGGGACTTTGAAGCCCTATTTTCAAGGGATTTGGAAATTAATGACCAATGTGGGGAAATAATTCCTACACACTTCCCAGCTGTGAATAGGCTTGGTGGTGTTCAGCCTTTAGCACTCTTGTTTTCAAGATTTGCTCTGCATCCAGAGGTCTAGATATTTATTTTTAAATAAAAGCTCATGACTTGTACAAAAATTTAACTCCAGGAGTTCAGGCTTTAAAAAAAACCCTATGAAATATTATGAGAATTCACAACACTGTCAGAGTAGACATTTAAGCAAGCTCCTTCCCGTCCATTTCCAGGGATCTCTCCTGGCATGTCAGAGAAACTGTGTCACTGTCTCTAAACTTCATTTTCACAGTAAAGATCCTCAGAGCTGCTCTAACCAACATGGCACACAGATATCTAATTCCCTACTTTGTGCAGTGTTTTGGGATCACTGTAGTAATGAAATGGCACCAGAGAAAACAAATTCTCTTCTGTGAGCTTGATCCAGAATAAACAATGAGGTGAAAATATTGAGACACAAACCAAGACAAACTGCATGCAGGAAGATGAACATAACTAGAACTGGCCTGGGAATTTAATATATCCTCTCTTTCCTATTCTTTCTGAGTAAATTCATTTTGTGTGCCAGCAGTTCTGGAATAGCAGGTTTCTAATGGGAAACTTTAGAAATATCATGAAAAGCACAAGAAACTTGCTATTTTAACCACACATTACACGTGGCAGCTCAATAATTACTTCAACTCCAGACCAAAAAAGAGGGAAAATTGGCCCGAGCTAACAAAAAGTGAGGCTATATGTAAGTACTAATCTCTTCAATAATAAAAGAGAGAGAGGATAAAGAAAACACTTACTAGAAAAATACCCATTTGGAGTTATTGTGTGTAATATGCTTAGTTCAAGACCCCACCATGGGACAATGTCACCAATTATGGTGCTCAGCCATCAGGTCACATACACTTTTGGTTTTAAGATCTGATTTCAGGTTTACTCCAGAATAAGAAAGCCAATGTCACCCTGGGGATAATTTTGAAAGGCACAGTGGCCTGGGTGGGTGAGTCTAGAATAGGGATCAGTTCCCCACCATCCTGTAGGACACCATGTGGGGAAGGTTGGACTTGTGGCTATAGGCAGTGGTTAAAGTATAGTTTGATGGGCTCCGGAACCCTCCTAATCTCCAGGCCCCCTTCCCGTATTGTCTGGGCCCCCTTCATGCATGTGGGGGCCCCAGCCCAGGTAGGCATTTGCAACCACTTCTCAGTACCACATGCATCGGTTATCGCTCCATAAAAATATTTATAATTGTATATGGCGTTTATGTCTATAGCAATTATTGTCACAAACTAGCAAACACTACATAACACAATAAGTATTGTGATTGACAACGGTGGGGCGTAGGACCTGCCAGCAGCAGGGCAGGGCGGAACATGTGTTCCGCTGGATTTTTCCATTTTTAGGAGCCCCGGAACTCTGGCCCCTCAAATTTGTGGGCCCGGAACTGCGTTCCAGTGCGTTCCCCCCTTACTTTAACCTCTGGCTATAGGACCAGGATTGGGAGTCTGGGTTCTTTTTTTAACCTCTGCCACAGACTTCCTGTACAACTTGGGCACGCCACTTAATCCTGCTGCACCTCAGTATCTCCATCCACTCTGAGCAGATAATAACATCTAAGGTCAGGGGAGGCTTACTAAATTAATGTCTGCAGAGGCCACTGAGCTCCACCTCAGACATCAGGCACTAGACAGCAGGACATCAGTAGTAGTAATGAATGAATTGATGATTATGCCGCAAGCTCAAACCATAACCCTTACCTGTGTGTCATGAAATCATTGCCACCTTGCCCATTGTGGTGCCACTCTCAGAGGAGTCTAACCTCACCTGGGGAATAGCCAGGACTCTTTAGCAGCAGAGATCCTGTTTCCATGTCAGACAGGCCTTATAATAAAATAAACAGGGAAGGAGGGGGAAGAGCAAAGCCTAATATGCCTGCTACTAGCCAAAACGGTCTCTAAACAGTAAACTTTCCCAGGGAGCCAACATTTCTGTAAATCTAGCAGCCCCCCAGCCCGCCCCCATGAGAAGCAGCCCCAGAGTAGCGCACAGCTTCTCATGCAGATAATAATCAGGCTAGACTTGGAATGAACTAATGCTGGTATTATCGCTAGACAGTGCCTTGTGCCGCCTCTGATCCCTGGCAGCTGGCACAAGGCTCTTTCTCTTTCATTTGGCGGCATGCTGACATGTGTGCTCAGAACACGGGGTGCAATGCCTGTGAAGACCATCCAAAGCTCTAAGTCTCCGGTTGCTTGTGGCTGACTCTGTCATCCTGAAAATAATCTGAAAGGGTTTATCAGTCATACCTGGCTGTTCATAGATCATCTCCCCTTTCCACATGATCCTTCTCGGCCTGTTATCTAATCCCCTACTAGCCTTCTGTGCCAGGATTTCCTGATTTTCCTGCTCTTTTCTCTCTGTCAAAGATTCCCAAAGGACACTCCAAACTAAACTCCATCTTTGCCCCCTCTCATGTGGTCTTCCAAAGAGTGCTCACTTACTATGCTGCTGTTCCTATCACTGGATCAGATACTGTACCGGCAACGTCCCTGAGTCTCTGAGACTGTGGGAGAAAATGAGGGCAGAAACTCACACATAATGCAGCATGTGCTTTTTATCCTAAGTGAAAGTCACAATGATTCCCCCACTGTGCTTTTTAAATGGCTCTTGTATTCTTTCCACAATGAGGCAACCTGCGGGCATTCTGGGCAGAAGGAAATGAAAATCTATATATAAACCTGCACTCTAACAGGCAAGACCCAATGGGCAGGAGTTAAATATTCAGCCTGTTTGCACAGTTTTCTCTTTGCTCAGATCTCAGAATCTTGTTCTTTGTAGGGTGGGCTGGCAAGTCTGCTCCATTCCTCTTCCAAAGCCCACATGGACGTTCTTTGCTTCTTTACTGCATCATAATTTACATGCTCAGCTTTGTAAAGAACAAATAGAAAGCCACAGTCTCTGCATCCATTTTATAAAGCCAAGCAATGTATTAGACACACTTATCCAGGCTGTTGAAGTTAAATACATACAACGGCATGTAGGCAAAGTGCTTAGTGCACGTGTGCAAATATCCAGCATTCATGCATCTTTTCATGAGGTTGCAGTAGTCAGTGTGAGAGATGATAGCTCTTGCCATAGTGCTGGAGAAGAAGGAGAATGGATTTTGGAGCTGCTGTATGGGAGAATCAATAAAAGGAAGAGAAGGGTTTAATGCAAATCCCATTGTGCATTAAGAATCATAAAGCACCCAGCTGGATTTTCCTCAACAACATGCTTGACTGTTGTTAAATAATGCAAAGATTTCCATGGCATAATACAGACAAAACATTTTATCAGCTTAAATGCTTTTAGAACAGCTCTCATCAGAGCTCTTCTGTAGATAGACACAGGCGCTGGGTTGAATTTGAACATGAGTTCAACATTTGAACATTAGTTTCCCTCACACACGTGCACACAATTCTAGCCAAAAGGACCTCAAAAGTCACTCCATGTTTTTGTTAGCCCATGTGCAATAGAATCAGAGACAATTAAAGATTTATTTGCTGTAGTAAACTGTAACACAGTGCAAAGGTCATGTCTAACAAATGCAGACTTTCTGTACCACTGCAAAAGATTTTTGACAAATTGAAGCAACTTCAAAAAAAAGCAACATGAGTAATCAGGACTGAAAGGAGCAACTTAAGGGAAAAGATTGCTGTCGTGTCTTGAAAAGTGTGGGAAAATTACAAGCTATCACTTTAATTTGTTACGGGTTTCCTGAGCCTTCTTCCAGGGTGGGGGGCGTTGTTTGTAGGGAAGCGTAAAAGAAGAGAGAGCGGCCCTAAAAGAAGGTTGAGTGAGTTGTGTTTCTGCTTTAGGGAGCAGCCTTGTTTTTCTCTCTGTTTTGGGGTCCTTGAGAGTTATTCTGAATTTAAAGACACAAAGTCATTTGACATTGCAACCTTCCAGCAAAGTCATTTGTTTTTTATCTGGTCTCTCTGTGTGGATGTCATGATGATAAGAATTACAGGAGTGTGCAAGGGATGACTAATGGGGGATAGAACTGTCTATAACTATTAGGGTGCTGAAAACCCCACAGGGAGGACCTTGTGTGGTCCAGTGAGTGTGCAACTAGAAGAAATGGGATGAGATAAATATGAGGGAAATTTAGGCTTAGTGTCAGGAGATAATAGAAGCTTCTATAATAAGCAACCTTAGGCTTGTCCCTTAGGGCTAACCCAGGCTAAGCAGCTGAGGATCTCAGGCTCATGCCTAGAAATACCTTGCCCCCGGTACCCAAGCAGCATAGAGGTAATCATTTTGTTCAGGGTTTATTCTTTTCTTCCCATATGCTTTTGACTGCAACCCTCAACTGATGGGAGGAATCCATTGCACAATTCATCTTCATGAGTAGGAGGCACAATAACAACAAAAGTCTTTTGTCCTCTTTCCGATGCTACATAGGGAAATTCCAGCTGCAATGTCCCACAATAGTCTTTCTGGTATCTTTAGACCTTTCCTTTTGGGAAGGGCATAACACCTTCTGTTGAAGATCTGCCTTTCACTCTATTTAATATTTCTTCCCTATCTCATGATTTACATGGTCACAGAGGTTCACAATACAGTTGCTCAACTATTACCTTACATATGGGATACAAATGCTGCATTCATTAAAGTCTACGCACTAAACACATTCTTGTAATTCCAATACCGACTGGCAGAGGAGCCAGGCTGATTCCGGCCTGTGTTTGTCAGTGATCAGTGGGGACCTTGACTGGAGCTGGCACCCGGCCTGCCAATGTCGCAGGAATATTTCAAATTATACTGCAAAAAGTAATAGAAAAAGTCAAGGGTGCACTAGGCGCACTGCACCTTTGGGTCCTTCATGGTCTCTTTAAGGGCATGGCAGACAGGTCTCCAGCCTCAAGCAGTTGCCTTTCTCAGAGCAGGAACCAGAGTGTCTTTCCCTCCAGACCAGGGATTTAGACTGCAGGTCCTCCCACCCTTCACTGTGACCAGCTTAGGAAAGCTACATTCAGCACTCTTCCAGTTGGGTATGACTATTGCTATCAGCAATTGGCCAGCTTTCACAAACCACAGAATATTTATCTGGGACAAAAACAGTATAAAGAAAACATCATAAAACAGAGAAAACATCATAAAACCAGGAACAGCCTATACACATACTGTGGTTACAAGCCGTTTCTCGTCTTCTCATCTTCTTCATAGGTTCCACAGTCGTTCAAACCAATGGGTAAGTGCAGGACTCAAAATGCCAGAATGCAAGTACCACAAGATGCTGTTCCAGCTCCCCCAAAAAAGTGCTGGACTGGTGTTCTGGAGTGTTCCTGCATCACTTGAGCTCTGCTTCAAACTCTTCCAGCAGGGCTCTGCCCTCTTGGTTAAAGTCTCATGTCAGTTCTTAAATCAAGTGAGAGGCAACCCCAAGTCAGTGCAGGCTGATATGTCATACAATTTTGCAGCCTTTGTTCCCCAGTCACTGCCACTTTCTGCAGAGGGTAAAGCTTGAAAGAAACAGGTATCTGCAACCCTAGCATTGGAACTCAGCTTTAACTACCCCTCCAGTGATTCCAGATTCCACAAACAACCCACCCAGTGAGCCCGGAACAAAAAGACTTAGTGATACTGGAATCTGTTCATATCCCCTGTATCCATAGCATCTAGTACGTCAATATAACAGTCTTTGATGTTTTCTAGGTCTCACCTGTCATATGTCCCCCGTCAGAAGAGAAAGAAATTAACCCCTTCACCTTCTGGGTAACAATACAAGGAGAGAAGGGAAACTGTCACAAATTCTTTAATAAACACACATCTGAAGCTTCCCAATTCTCCCCAGATCAGACCTAATCCAATATTGAATCTCTCTCTTATTTCCGATCTCATAGGTCTATGGAGCGGAGGGGTCCAAATCAAAATCCTGACTATGAACTCTCAGATCTTGGGTGGAATTTCACAATCCAAACCAGAATCATTCCCATTTTGTCTGCTCTTGAACCCAAACTACAATTCCAAACACTCGCCTGCACTTTAGGAGTGTTAAAACTGGATCCAATTGCTGCAGTTCAGGGCTCACTTTGAATATCATGGTGGCATCACTCTGATTTATTGGTTCTTTTCTCATGTTCTATGTGATGCTGCAGACATGTAATGCCATGCAGATGCATGACATACGGTCAGATAGCAGACCTTGGAGTGTTCGTACAACATTCTTTCTGTAATAATTCTGCCATTTCTGTAAAAAAAATGCCTTGTATTGTTCTTGTAGAACAGGCTTCTGTACCAATAGCAGACTGTACACCCTCCCCCACCAGGATTTCATTTCATCCAGACACTGAGAGTTTCCTCTTTACAAGATCCTCTTATATTTTACCTTCCCATGTGGAGCCAAGACAGCTTTTCTCACAGCCTAATAGCTAGTCACACTGCTGAGTACCTGGGAATTATAGAGTTGAAGCATTATCATGTTTTGTGAATCCTCAACAAGGATTTTCATTTTGGATCTTTGATTTTTCTTTTAAATAAGTAGCTGTGGTTTTGAAGTTTAAGAAGCTGGTGTTATCTGTCACTTTGAGATCCTTGTACAGCATTCCCCAGTGTTCCAGGGTTTGAACTTCATTTTGTAGTGATGAAAAGCCAGCTTGTCCCGTGACATCAAGCCCCAATCTAGCCCCCAGGACTGCAGGCAGCGCTTTTAGCTTTGATAGTGCAAATCTGAAACCTCCACAAAGAGAATGAAATTTACACTCTCCTTCTCTAAAGAATTTTCACCAGACTAAACTATTTTTCAACCCTTGAAAGCTCCCCATCCTAGGAAAAACACACAAGCACAATTGCTTTCCCAGCTACTTTATTTTCTATTTATAAAAGAAGCATTTGGATTTTCAGTGTTTTTTTTCCCCTGCTTCATTCTCACCCCGGTCAGTTTTTAGCTTCAAAGTACCTTAGATCTTAAATAAATTTGATGTGGAACCACAAACATTTTATGTTGTGAAGTTTGAAAGCACCTCTGCTCCTTATAATATTGACATAAGAATGACTGAACCAATCAATATCAGAGGAGAAGTGGCAGGCAAGGTCTTCTTCCAGAGATCTCATTCCTTTAAAATTGGAGATGAAGGAGGAAATGTGCTGCAATGCAAATGGGAATTAGAAATTCATTGGAATTCTTTGGATAAGCAGAAACCCATTGACTGGGGGGTGTTATGTCAGGCCAGGTATTATTTCATGTAAATAGTGCAATGTAAATCTGAAGCTTTGCCACACTGCCCATTTGGAACAGCAGAGTCTAAGCAATGTCGCTGGATGGGCATTTTCTTTCTTTGCCAAGACTCAGGAATGACCACAAGTGAATTGCATGCCTCTCAAAACCCTCCGGCAAAGCGACTAATCCAAAAATACCCCAACCAAAGTTTGTGTCCTAGAAAAGATGACCCAGAGACTCCATAAAGAAGCTTCGTTTTTGCTATTGACTTTACATGGAACATGCTCAGATAGTAAGGGGATGGGCAACAGTACATACCCCAAAGAAAGAAAGAAAGAAAGAAAGAAAGAAAGAAAGAAAGACACCAGTGTAGGAAGCTCCTCAGGCAGGCAGTGTTAATGTTGCCTTCCCTCTCGTTTACTCACTGTCGAGTTAGTTTGGTTATTCTTTTGCATATCATTTACCTGCCATGCTTTCGTGTCAACAAAATATTCCTAGTTAATTTCGGTCTTTATTCAACTGGCTCTACAGAGAGTTGAATGATGTTTGAAAAAAGCATATTTAATTCACTTTATCCTTCTGTCTAATAGCCTTATGAATAAATGTCATTGTTCAACCAGCTGCAAACTGATTTTGACCCCACCTTCGCCTGCCAATTTTATTTGCCCATTTTCTAATGGCACTGGCTCACATGGTGACCTTATCTACATTAGTTTGTTAGCCACTGGAATAGCTGCTCAAATGAAAACCCCAACACAGACACGATCACATAAGTGCAATAGGATTTGTGCTGATACAGTTTACCCTGGTTTCAAAGAGGATATGACCCAGAGCTTGGAAACAACAGGTACATGCTTATACACCATACTGGCATGGCATCTCTCTGAACCTGGTCTCCAGAATCTCAGATTTCATGTCAAGTAGAAAGCAGGGTCTCTAGGTCTTATGACTGCAGCGAAAAGTCTGAAAGATGTGAACCAAGCGCAACCCATGCAGAGAGGAGCTTGCCCATTCGTTTCAGGGAGGGGTTAAAGCAGATGCACAGTGAGCATGATTTCTGTGCCAAAACTGGAACCATGTCATTGGTCATGTGGGAAAGGGGAGGGGAGCACAGCTAACTGCGCAACTTACTATGAGCCATGTCTTATTTTCATGCCTTAAATGGGTAGTGTTTGAAAGATACCAGCCCGTGTGATTTTCCCGCAGTAAAGGGGAACGGCCAAGGCTTTTCCTAGGAATGTGGGGCCTAGGATACTGTGGGGATTGGCCTGCTAGGTTCTAGTCCCAACACTGGCAGGCATTTGCTGTATGATCTTCAGCAGGTTTCTTCTCCTCGTTACCTCAGCTAGCTTACCTGAAAAACTCAGCCTGTAGTGACCTGCCCACTGGGGTGGCTGTCAGATTGAGGGTTGTAAAGTGTATTGAGACTCTAGAACAGAAGGTTCTAGAGATGGACAAGGAAATATAGCTACAGTATAAACTAAGTCTGTGCCTTGGCTGCTGGTAGATAAATAGAAGACTAAGGGCCTTTGACAGAAGCAGGTGCAAGCGTGGGCTGAAGAGATTGTTTCCCCTGTATATTTTGCTGCAAATGGGTCTCTCTTCAGGAAGGATGGATGGCAGATGGATAAAAGATGCTGTACACAGTGTGTTAATTCCACTGTCCTTCAAGATACGGTACTTGAGCAATGAATGGCTGATTTCTGTGACATTTTAAGTAGGACACCTTAGTAAAGGATTTAGCTTTGCGGCAATGATGCAAGAGACATTGACCAGTGTGAGCCATCCAGAAGCACCTATAGAATGGGGACAGTTACAGTAACAGGAGCATCAGGAACCTACTCTTTCTTGTCAGCAGTCCTGCTGGGCTCCTGTCCCGCATGTACCAGGTGCTAAGGAAACTCGGGGTCTAGATTGCTACCTAGCTGCTTTCATTAAGGAAGTGAGAGCCCGGCCCTTTTTTAGGAGCTTGTAGAAAGATGTGAAGACCCTTGTCAGCCCCTCTTCCCATTTCCTCCTCTTGTAAAGGCCAGGCATAACTGTGGCTTCTCTGTGCTAGAGAGATTGCTGTCTCTTAGGGAAGAATGAGGAGAGGAGAGAAAGTGTGCCCTTGGAAAATGGAGTGTATGCAGGAGACCTGAAGCACAATCCATCCCAGAGCTCCCCAATGATGATGCAATTCCACACTGTCCACATGGTTCTGTGCCCACCAGGAATAACCTGGCCCAGTGTCAAGTGGCTATTGCAGGCAGAAAGATAAGCAGTGTCTACGGAGAGAGGCCTGATTTCTGGTCACATCTCTACTCCAACCTCTACATAATCCTGTAATTTCTCTGCTTCATTATCCCCTTCACCTGCTTCTCCTTCCAGCCACTCCCTCTCTGGGACATGTGTCCCAGAAGTCAGAACCCAGTTCACAGAGGTCTTATGAGCCATAAATAAGTATACGTAAAAAAGCCAGTGGTGAAGGCAAAATAGAGCTCAGCCCAGGCTGGCTTCCTTCACTAGACACTTGCTCACTAGACACGTGCAAAAGTTTCATGAATTTAAAACCAGGCATCTTTGTTAGAGCAAATTATGTAAGGAAGATATTTCCCCCATCACTAGCTGGAATCCCTCTCTCAGGCCTGGGACACACACAAGCCTTTTAACAGTACAAGGATTTCGGCCAGAGAGTGAAGTTTTCCAGATAGTTATCCTAATATGACTGCTAATGTGATCAGAGATAGCAGTATAAAGGTGTCTTAGTCCAGTATAGCTTATTGCTCCTTCAGTATGGGAATAGCCTGACTGATACAAGCATTGTTTTATGGATATAACTGAGTACCATTCACTAAAACATTATCATTAAAGTAGGGGGACAAGATGTTCCGATTTTATAGAGATGGTCCTGATAATCAGGCCTTTGTCTTATATAGGCACCTATTACCCCTTACTCCCTGTCCTGATTTTTCACATTTGCTATCTAATTAAAGTGGTACAATGGTGAGTGTAGACAAGACGGAAGAGACATTGCTGGTCTGAAGCCTTTGGAAAGTGTTCATTATGTGTCATATCCAGCAGAGGGCCCTCTTTCCAGGTCCTCCCTGGCCCATTGGAAAAAATCACCCCCCCTCCTCTTCTCATCTCCTAGTCAGGACCTGGGCATCCTGCAGGGAAGCCACTCAGAGACCCAGCTCCCCACAGCAGTACAGCCATCTGAATCAGCAGATGTGCACAGCAAGGACTAAAAGGTTGCTTGCCTTTGAAATCCTCCTCAGCAGAGACAAGTGAAACAAAGCAATTGAACCTTCTGCTTTTTTTAACCAGATCTTCTCTGGCTCATGTGCCATTTCCCTGGAGGTAGGTGAGTCAAGTGCAAGTGGGGGGAAAAAGTCAACCACGTGGTGAAAGAAGACTTCCTTCTCCCCTCCACTTCACCCCCACTCCCTCCGAACTTCAATGTGAGGCTACAAAGAATTGCAAGTATCTTCTTGTGCCGGAACAGCTTGCCACTTTCGTTAGTTTGGGGTGCAAGAAGAAACCTGGCTTGAAGGAAACCAACAGCACCTTGCAGAGAGGAACCTACTGCATCTCAAGTGCTGGTGTGTGCAATTCTGGGAGAGGAGAGCACATGTATAATTGTTAGCTAAAGAAGAGTCATATCCTCTCCAAAATTCCCCCCTCCCCTTTTCCCTTTACAGTATCCCAGAAGATTTCTAAATCTTTTCTAGCCTGGGATTATATTTGCAAGAGCTACCAACATGAATCTTTTCCTGATTATTTTGCCTTCTCTTTTCCAAGCTGTTACAGGTAAGTGGCTGTGTTTGCTGTTCACTTTATACAAACTGGGGAGAAAATTGAAATGTTTGGATTTGCTTTTTTAGTGAGGGTTTTGGGGTAGATCTACCACTTATTAACTGGGATGGATGGATAGCATGGAAAACGGAATGTAATTTCTTACAAAAGCTGCACCATTATTTGTGTCTCCTCTTTTCCTTGCTGCATCAGAATTTTCATTCAAGCAGAATATCTTTGTGTCTGTATGTCTGTCTATATCTCTGTCCATTCTGTCACTTGTTCTGGGCTTCCATATTACCTGGAGCCTGAGAGGGAAGGAGAAATAACTGCAAGTTACAATTCTGTTGCTTGTCCAAAAGGAAGAGAGGTGTTAGATTTGAATGGGAGCAGATAGAGAAGCCATGTTAATTTCATCATTTTAAGGTGATGACACATGCATGAGTTTTCTGATGGAAGCAGACAAAGAAAGGATGATTAAGGACCCCTTAAAGAGGGATTATAGAAAAGTTTAAGATGGTGAAGCCAGAAGTTCTTGTGTGTGTGAGTTTTACTCTGATTTATTGTTTTGCTGTTTACCAATGACAATGCAAACTTTTCCCTCTTGCTGTTGGTGGTGGAGAGAGCAGAGAAATGTTGAACCCAAAGAGAAGGCCAGTGTGTCTATATTCTCCATTCCCCAAATCAATTAGCTTTATATTTGCATCTCTCTTCTAATGATTTACTTTTGGAGCAGCTCATCATATCTCAACAGTAAGAAGCTTAATATTAACAGGGGACGTATGTGTGTATCGTGTGCCTGTTATATTTGGGTCTGAGTGTGCGTGTATGTGTGTGTGCGCACACGCGTTAGGTGCCAAAAGGGGATTTTGAGACCTTGAAGGTAGTGGTATTTGTCTCAAAGAGTTATGTGTAAGAAGACATATCTGCCAGAAGCTGCTCATTTTGGTCCTGAATCTGGGCCCCTAGTTTTGTATTTACTTGCAGCATTATCTATTTTCTTTGGGGGCATATGAGGACTTTCAAGAAGTATAAGTGAGAGGATTCTGCTGGGGAATTGTTTATTGTACTAAGTATACCATAAGCTTAATATTACACCAAACCAGCGCAGGTTTCTGATCTGCGGGGAGAAATTTTCCTAGCGGGAAATAAACAAGCCCCAAGTCATATTGCAATGCAGAGTTCTAGTGTTTGTTTTAAAGACAAGGAAAGTCTGGCTAAAGCCCCAGAAGATGGAAAACTGTTCTAGGGAATCGTACACTGAGATGATTATATATATAGTGCTTCTGTTGCTGGAAAGCTTTACAAACCGTAACTAGCTAATCTGCACAACTCCCTGTGAACTAGGTCAGTAGTCCTACAAATGGAGGGACTGAAGTGCAGGAAAGTCAAATGATTTGCCTGAGACCATCCAGTTTGGGGAAGTCAGGGCCAGAAAGAGAATTCAGGTGTGTGTGGCTTCCAGCCCAGTGCTTATTCCATTATTGCATCTGTTTAACAACTGCTCAGGGTCGAGTTTGTTGCTAACCTACTCCTTTGATCCTGGGTGCAGAAGTCAGGAGAGATATGTGAATCTCTAACTCAGTTCCTCTATGTGGCAGCAATGTAATATTTTGGGAAAGCCAGGACTGGACTTGGGCTGAGGCTGGGGCCGAGCTTTGGGCTGAATAGAGTTAGTTTATAGATTTGGGTGGACACCACGCAGAAGGTAGCAGTTTCAGATCTGAAACCAGACAAAGCTTGGTAAGGTCACTTGAGTGTCACTTTAATTGTTTGGATTGCTCCAAGTCCACATCCAAAGCCCATCCCTCAGGATGCAAACCCCATAACGCCCCCAGCCGGAAACTGCCTGAAGCCTGAGATCAGAAGGTGTCATGCAGTTGTAGGGAGTTTGCCATCATGGCTAAAATCTGGATTCTGTGACCTCAGAAAATACTGCTCGTTCTGCCGGTTAGTATAATCAGACCAATAGTATTAGAGTTTCAGAGTGCAAAGAGATCAGTTTAGAGGCCATATATATTATGGTCATATATATTATGTATGTTTTACTTTCCTCTGAAATACAGACTGTATCCGCCTCCTTATTCTTTACTGTCTCTTTTCCCTTCCTTCTCTCCATTAGTTCTTTCCTACTTTTCTCCAGGGCTCTTACCACCCCTGTGTTTTCTTATGCTGCATAGTAATTGTTGTCTTGGTCTCTGATTATGGATATCCCAAACTTGGTGGTGATCATAGTCCAAACCCAGATCCACAAGGGACAGCTCAAATGCTTGGGTTTGGCTGTGAGTTTGTGACTTAATACCATCTCTTTGAAAACTCTATGTTAATAAACTCTTCTTTGTTATTTGCATGGCTCCATAAGAGGACAGGAGCTATGCAACAGGAGTCTGATTCAGGACTCTGTGAACTCAGTTTAAAGATTTCCATTGACTGCAATGAGCCCTAAATGAACTGAAACAAAGAATTAGGAGGGACCCTGGGTGATGTGTCCGGGCAATGTTATACCTTGCAGTGTAAGTAGAGAAGAGCCTTTAGAGACAAAGTCTTGGAGCAAGGCAGATCCAGAGTTTATATTTGGAATTGAATCTATCTTTAAATCCAGGGCAAATAAAGGATGATATGTGGTCTTCTAGCAGCAAGGCTTCATATAACAGGCAGAGGGGGAGAATAAAGGGTTTAACACTGGTTCTCTCCAGTATTACTGGTTTTTTTTGCTCTTGTTTTCCTCCCAGGATACAGTCTCCTCCAAATCTAGCCGTTTGCAATAAATGTAAAAGTGAAAGCATTAGGTATATTAAGGACTGAGTTAAATGTTACCATTTTCTCCAGGGGTCCCTGGGGTCAGCTCCCCTCTCCTCCTCCCTTTAATTACCCACTTGTCCCATTTCTGTGCTTGTTTAATTAGTCAAATTCCAAAGGGGAGCCGTGTTAGTCTATTGTAGAAAGACAACAGAGTCCTGTGGCACTTTTAAAGACTAACAGAT